>CM060319.1:45140598-45145598 GCA_030674155.1 Stramonita haemastoma | reverse complement strand
TAAGTGTGTGTGTGTAAGTGTGTGTGTATGTGTGTGTGTGTCTATGAAAGTGTGTCTGTATGTGTGTGTGTGTGTGTGTGTGTGTGTGTGTGTGTGTGTGTGTGTGTGTGGGGTCTGTATATGTGTGTGTGTGTGTGAGTGGGGAAAATTGCACAAACACACACACGCACACATGCTCACACAAACAGAACACACACAGAGAAGCACACACACAAAGAAGCATACACACACACAAACGCACGCATGCACGCTCACACACATCCACACACACACACCCACTATTGCCCCCCCAAACCAACAGCCAAACAAACAACTGCCCCAACCCCCCCCCCCCCCAAAAAAAAAAAAATTGTAACCAAACATACAACACAAAACTGACACCCCTCCCCCTCCCTTTAAAACCAGCATTAAAACCAGCTCCTCTTTCTCAAAATCCGTTAAGTGCTTTTCATCGCTAACAAGCCATTAAGCACAACAGCTGGTGTGAAATTGGTGTGTGAGCCAGTGCACTTCAGAAGAAAACAGCCGGGACAAATCCCAGGGGACAGCCAGAGGGCTTCCTTCCTTCCTTCCAACACACTCGGAGGGAGCAGCAGCAAGATTTCAACACTGGACATCATTAATTTGTCGAAGGTCACTCGGTGGTGGCTGCAAACAGTTTTTTTTTGTGTGCTGTAAACTACTAGCCTTGCTCATTTTGAAAAGCGCAAGTCTGGATCTAGGATGACAGCTATAGTCGTCAGCATTTAAATAATATGCTATATTATTCAGCCGCCCCCCCAAAAAAAAAAAAAAAAAAAAAGTGGGTGGGGGGGTGGGGGTAACAGGGGAAGGGGAGACAGGGGGTTGGGAGGTCAGGGCGGGGGTGGGGGGTGGGGTGGATAATACAGCCTAGTGGTTTGTGCATTTAACATGTGATGTGATGGTAGCCCTGGTTTGAGTTTGGCTATGGTGTTCAGGTTGCGTGTGTTTGTTTTGTTTCGTTTTGTTGCTGGTTTTTTTGTTGTTGTTGTTCTGAGGCTAGAGCTCTGAAGTTCACCAACAGTGGGAGTTTTGTGCATGTGACCAGTTACTGATTATTAGTTATTTTAGTCTTTTATTTCGAGGATAGTGGAATAAGCTCTCGTGTGCTTTTTTTTTTACATCCAGTCCCCGTGTGTATGCAGTTTTGTAAATCTTGCCATCCATTCCCACCGGCACACAATAAGTCTACTCTTTCAAAAAGTGGAACGGGTTTATAACGTGTGCGCAAGATGTTCTGCCTGCGTTCGCACACGGCACATCGGTTTATAGTCTCATCCGAAGGACTTTTGCGGGAAGTGGGGTCGGCACTGATGTTAACTCCAGAGGAAGATCCTCTTGAACAAGATTCGAACCCAGGTCAGCAGATCATGAGAGCATCACTCTGGCCACCATGCTATCCCGTAGCTAGCCTCATTCCAACTTTTGGAATGGTGTCTGAGTATGACACCAGTGTGCATTCATTTTGAACATGTGTGCGCAAGATGTTCTGTGCGCGTTTTGCACACGGGACTTCGGTTCTTAAGTCATCAAAGGACTTTTAGGGGAGTGGAGTCGGTACATATGTAAATCCCAGGAGAAAAAAACACAACCCTCGAACATCTATCTATCTATCTATCTATCTATCTATCTGTCTATCTGTCTATCTGTCTATCTATCTATCTATCTATCTATCTATCTATCTATCTATAGATATGCAGATGTTCGAGGGTTGGAGAGAGAGAGAGAGAGAGAGAGAGAGAGAGAGAGAGAGAGAGAGAGGAGAGAGAGAGAGAGAGAGAGAGAGAGAGAGAGAGAGAGAGAGAGAGAGAGAGAGAGAGAGAGAGAGAGAGAGAGAGAGAGAGAGAGAGAGAGAGAGAGAGAGAGAGAGAGAGAGAGAGAGAGAGAGAGAGAGAGAGAGAGAGAGAGAGAGAGGAGAGAGAGAGAGAGAGAGAGAGGAGAAGAGAGAGAGAGAGAAACAAACCAGAAGCAAACACTTGGTAAACTTTTCCCCCAAATTTTCTAGGCAGCAACCTCTTCCTCAGGGGGTCTTTACTAGAATGATAACGCATTAAAACATTGACCACATAGCAGTGAATATATATATATATATATATATATATATATATATATATATATATATATATATATATGTATCCATATACATATATAGATATATAAAATTGAGAATATATATGTATATATATGTGTGTGTGTGTTAGACACCTTTCCATTCCCACACCGTCAGCAAAAACAAACAAAACAGCCCCTCCAAAAACAGACAGACAAACAAACAAACTCCAACAGCAAATGCGTCCATAATGTTTCTTGTAAGCCTACATGTGGTACTCATTTCAGACACAATCTCTAGAATTTGAGAATGTCATGATATCTTCCCGAAATTTAAATCATATTGTAAGCTCTAATATTGCAGTTTAGCCGACAAAGCCGAGACACTTTTGAGCCCCTCCAAAAAGCAACAACAACAACAAAAAAACAAAAAACAAACACAGACAACAAAACAACAACAACCCCCCCTCCCCACCACAAAAAAAATCCTAACAAAAAACCGAAAAGCCAAAAAAAGAAAAAGAAAAGACCCAAACAACCTCTACCCTCCCCCCTTTATAAAACCTGTCCAAAACTGTTTTATTAACCACATTTTGTTTTCAGGAAATTTGCTGGGTTTTTTCCCCCTTCCCCTTCACAATGTTGAACTGTCAAAAGAAAAATGAAACTAGCCAGCTTTTGTCAGGTTTGTGTGCAGTGAGCGCAAAATGGACGTGCAGAAATCACGTTTGATTCCATTAATGATTGCATTCCAATAGTTAAAACTAAAAAAAAACAAAAGGAAAAAAAAAAATTGAACACAAAACACCCCTCAAGAGAAAATGCTTCTGTCAGAGCATTTCTTTGAAACCTGGCATTGTTAAACCTTGACAGTTTCTCCTTTTTGCTTTAAGTATAAAATCTGTGTGTGTGTGTGTGTGTGTGTGTGTGTGCGTGTGTGTGCGTGTGCGTGTGTGCGCGTGTGTGTGCGTGTGTGTGTGTGTGCGTGTGTGTGCGTGTGTGTGCGTGTGTGTGTGTGTGCGTGTGTGTATATGTGTGTGTGTGTCTCTCTCTCTCCCCTTCTTTGTCTCTCTTTCTCTGTCTCTCTCTTTCGCTCTCTTTCTCGCTCGCTTGCTCGCTCTCTCTGTGTCAATTCTCTGTCTATGTCTGTCTGTCTGTCTGTCTGTCTGTCTGTCTGTCTGTCTGTGTCTGTCTGTCTGTCTGTCTGTCTCTTTCTCTCTCTCTCTCTCATTCTCTCTCTCTCTCTCTCTCACTCGTTCGCTTGGTCGCTCGCTTGCTCTTGGTATTTGGATCATTATAATTGTTGTTGTTTAGTTGAGGCTATCTTTTTATCTTTATGTTCTCCCTGAAAAGGGCGGGGACTGGATGTAAAAAAGCACACGAGTGCTTATCTATTATCCTCGAATAAAATAATTTTGCCTTGCCTTGCCTTGCCTTGCTAGCTCACTCTCTTTGTCTGTCTTCGTCTTTCTTTTTATTTATGTTTTACTCTATGACTCTGTCTGTCTCTGCTTATATCACATACTCTGTCTCTCTCTCTTTCAAACACACACACACACACACACACACACACACACACACACACACACACACACACACACACACACACACACACACACACACACACACACACACACACACACATACAAACAGAATCGCTTTCACTTACGCTCTGTCCTGGATTGCAAAGAAAACATGATGAAAACGATTCTAATAATAATGACGGTGATGATAATAATGATAGCAATAATAGTAATGATGATGATGAAGATGATGAAGATGATGAAGATGATGATGATGATGAAGATGATGATGATGATGATGATGATGATGATGATGATGATGATGATGATGGTGATGATCATGATGATAATATCAAAATAATAACAATAACCATAATCATAATGATAATATCCTCCTCCTCCCCCCCCCCCACCACCACCACAGCAACTGCTACTTAAAACAGAAGAAAATAATCCTCGTCCAGTAAATAAACAAAACTAACAAAGACAGAAGGAAAACAACAACAATAAAACACAGGAACAAAGAAAAACAAAACTAACAAATCACAAAAATAACTGCAAGCCAACCTTATGTATATATAAGGTTATATTGATGGTTATATCCCAATTTTTATTGCTAAAACACAGTCAAGATAGCAATGACGTGTGAAATCTGTCTGTGAGCCAGTGCAGCTTGACTTTGTACAAAACAGCCGAGACAAGTCCTACGGGACACACTAAAGCTGGCTTCCTTCCCACCTACTTGTAGCAACGAGACACCATTTATTTGCAAATGGCTATTCAGTGGCTGTCAACAGTTTTTTTTTTTAAACCCCAAACAATACCTCAGGGGACAGGGTAGCTCAGTGGTCAGAGCACTCGCTTTCCCCAAGCTTACGGTTAAGCAGCATCGAGCGTGGTTACCAAGTGGATGGGTGACGTGACCGTGTTTGCACGCTTTGGCTTCAGCACAGTTCCCCAGTTCATCCAGCTGTAAATGGGTACCTGCCCTCTTTAGGGTCAGGGAAGGTAAAGCAGCGAGGGAGAGGAGATGGGCGCCACCCTCATTATGCTGGCCCCTAGAGATGCCTCGCTCCTCAACGACCACATAGGTTATGGGACACCTTTTACCTTTTAAACAGTATCTCCCTTAAGGAGTCGTTGGGGGCACAGCATCCATGTTTTCAACAAGTTTGTAGTGGACAAATTAAATGAGCAGGTTAAAGGTCCGGTTATTCATGTTAGTGTGCGGTGGGTGGCATGAAACATGACCATTTTCATTTACACTGAAATTACCCATGCAAAATAAATAATAAAAAAAATGATAGAAGAGGGAGGTAGGAATGGGGGTGGGGATGGGTTACAAAAATACCAAACAATGCAATTGCTGTGAATTTATTAGCAAATCTGTTACAATTCAAAAACTAT
>CM060319.1:45118914-45120498 GCA_030674155.1 Stramonita haemastoma | reverse complement strand
AAGGGGGGGGGGAGACAAAGATGACCTCCGAAATGAGATTCCAACTGTAGAACTATGTCTATTTCGTTTATCTAAACGTTTTGCCAGTCCCTGTGTGCCAACATTCAAATCCATGTCAAACACCACCGCGTGAATTTTGCCATTCCCTCTGTGCCAACATTCAAACTTCTCTGTCAAACACCACCTGTGTCAGTTCTGCCATTCCCTGTGTGCCAACATTCAAACTTCACTGTCAAACACCACCTGTGTCAGTTCTGCCATTCCCTGTGTGCCAACATTCAAAATTCACTGTCAAACACCACCTGCGTCAGTTCTGCCATTCTCTGTGTGCCAACATTCAAAATCCACTGTCAAACACCACCTGCGTCAGTTCTGCCATTCTCTGTGTCCCAAAACATTCAAACTTCACTGTCAAACACCACCTGCGTCAGTTCTGCCATTCTCTGTGTGCCAACATTCAAAATCCACTGTCAAACACCACCTGTGTCAGTTCTGCCATTCTTGTGTGCCAACATTCAAACTTCACTGTCAAACACCACCTGTGTCAGTTCTGCCATTCTCTGTGTGCCAACATTCAAACTTCACTGTCAAACACCACCTGTGTCAGTTCTGCCATTCTCTGTGTGCCAACATTCAAAATCCACTGTCAAACACCACCTGCGTGAATTCTGCCATTCCCTCTGTGCCAACATTCAAAATTCACTGTCAAACACCACCTGCGTGAATTCTGCCATTCCGTCTGTGCCAACATTCAAAATCCACTGTCAAACAAACAACACCTAGGTGACTATGGTATGGCACAGTCTGTTCCATATCTTTTGAGCTGATCAGGATTTCATAAGTGTTTTTTTTTTTGTGCAAGTCTGGATTGGGTCCAGAGCGTGGCTGCCAATCTCTGAGTGTGCTGAGGTTGGATCAAGGACTGGACAGGGGGGTAGCAGTGATATAGGGACATAATTATACTCACTAAGGTAACATTTTCGGGTCAATAGTTTGTCCATAGGAGGTGGGAGATGGACTGGACGGCTCCGTGGTTTAGAGGCAAGAGGTTGCAATCAGACGGTAACTGACGGCATGGTTATTTAGTTTTTTTTTTTTTAATTTATGTCATGGCTGAGGTATCTATTGCAGGAAATTTCTCCCTGGAGTTAACATTAATTTTGTGCTGACGTCATCTCTTTGCCAAAAAAAGACCTAAGACTGTAAACCAACGTTTTATGTATTGTATTGTATAGTTTCGTATCGTATTGTATCGTATTGTATTGTATTGTGTTGTATTGTATATATAAAAATAATAAAAATGCCACCGGACCATATGAAGAGCTGAATTCAGTGAAAAAGCACAAGCTAATGTGGTACGGGCACGTCACACGAACATCTGGACTGACCAAGACTGTCCTACAGGGAACAGTACAAGGAGGGAGACGAAGAGGCAGACAGAGGAAACGCTGGGAAGGCAACATCAGAGAGTGGACGGGCCTTGGGTGGAGCGATCTGCCACGGAGGGCGAAGGACCGTGGGGAGTGGAAGAGGCTGGTTGGAAAATCTTCAGTGATGCCCCCATAGTCCGTGGGACTACAGGAT
>CM060319.1:45108914-45113914 GCA_030674155.1 Stramonita haemastoma | reverse complement strand
AATTAAATTAAACTGAGGACATCATCACTGTGTTCGATCCACACTTACGAAGGTGACCTTACTTTACTAGGATTCCGTCTTCTTTTAAGCAGCAGAACTGCAACCTGTTAAAACACGAACTAGATCTAGTTGAATTTTTAATCTCTCCAGCGAGGAGAGATGCTGCTGTTTTCTGAGAAGCCCCTTCAGACCTGCAGAGCCATGACAGGGTAAGTGAGTGAGTGAGTGAGGGAGGAGGGAGGGAGGGGAGGAGAGAAAAGAGTGAGGGTAGGGAGGGAGGGAGGGGAGGAGAGAAAGAGGAGAGGAGGAGGAGAGGAGGAGGAGGAGAGAAGAGAAGGAGAGAGAGAGAGACGAGAGAGAGAGAGAGAGAGAGAGAGAGAGACAGAAGAGAACAGAAAGACAGACAGGAGAGAGAGGAGATGGAGGGAGGGAGGAGAGAGAGAGAGAGAGAAAGAAGAGAGAGAGAGAAGAGAGAGAAGAGAGAGAAGAGAACGAGAGAGAGAGAGAAGAGAGAGCAGGAGAGGAGATAGGAGAGAGAGAAGAAGAAGAAGAAGAGAGGAGAGAGATGAGAGAGAGAGAGGAGAGAGAGAGAGAGAGAGAGAGGAGAGGAGAGAGAGAGAGAGAGGAGAGGAGAGACAGACAGACAGACAGACAGACAGACGACAGAGACAGAGACAGAGAGAGACAGAGAGAGACAGAGACAGAGAGAGACAGAGAGAGACAGAGAGACAGAGACAGACAGACAGATAGACAGACAGGTAGACAGACAAGGTTATAAGCACAAATCTCTTCTCTCTCTCTCTCTCTCCCCTCTCTACCCCCTCCCTCTCTCTCTCTCTCCACCACACCATCCCCCCCCCAACATCCCGCCCAAGAAAAAAAAAGAAGAAGAAAGAACTCCTTTCCTCCCAACCCCCAACCCCCTCCCCCCCTGCCCTGCGAAACCAGACTCTAGGTCAAAAACTTGCTAGGAAGGGAACAAAATCTTTTTCTTTCTTTCTTTCTTTCTTTCTTTTTCTTCTTTCTTTCTTTCTTTCTTTCTTCTTTCTTCCTTTCTTTCTTTTCGTTTTTTTTTTCTCTCTCTCTAGAAACAAAAGTTACAAACACATTAGGCAACTTTACCAGCACACTGCATGTACCTTCTTCTTAGCGCTTGAGAAACGCTTTTAGGAAACTCGGCTTTCATGCAACCCTTTTTTATAGTTTTTTTTTAAAACTCAACACGAAGACACTGAGGCTCTACCGTGTGTGCATGCATGTCTGTGGATGTACACGCGCGCGCGTGCGCGCACGTTTGCGCGTGCATACACACATACACACAAACACACAAGACAGGCAGACACCAACACAGACACACGCGCACGCATGCACATACACACACACACGCAAACGCACACGCACACACACACAGACACGCACGCACGCGAGCGCACGCACGCATGCATATGCACTTACACAGACACGCACACACACACACACACATCCACACTCCCCTCTAAAAACGTTGTGTGCCTAATGGATACGTAAACATGTGTGAATGGAAAAACTTACACAGAGATACTGTATGTAGACACATGGACGGGGGGAAAGAAAAAAAAAGAAAATACACTCACAGAGATACACACAGAGACTCACACACATACGTATACAAATGTGCATGTGTCTGTACACACACACACACACACACACACACACACACATTCCGGTATCACTTTATGTGGAAGGACGTAAATTGAAGACACACACACCACACACACACACACACGAACACAACACACACGAACACACACACACACACACACACACACACACACACACACACACACACACACACACACACACACACACACACACACACACACTCTCTCTCTCTCTCTCTCTCTCTCTCTCTCTCTTCTCTCTCTCTCTCTCCTCTCTCTCTCTCTCTCTCTCTCTCTCTTCTCTCTCTCTCTCTCTCTCTCTTCTCTCTCCTCTCCTTCTCTCTCTCTCCTCACAAAAATGTGAATGTCTTCACTTGTACACACCTTCTCGCTCCCTCCGCTCGTCGGCAAATACTTTGTCCTTAAGAACACCAGATTCAACCTATCTACCGTTGGCCGCCGCTCTTTCTCTGTTTCCGGTCCATCGATGTGGAACGACCTTCCTCTCTCCCTCCGACAAAAGCCTACTTATGACACTTTTAAATCCAACCTCAAGACACACTTATTTCAAACCTAAGTTTTTCTCCTTCCGCTTCCATCTCTTACCTGTCCCTGCCTTCAACATCCACCTGCCAAAGTGCATAACGTTTGTAGGTGTGTGTGCGTGCGCGCGCGTGCTGCGTGCGTGCGTGCGTGCGTGCGTGCGTGCGCGTGTGGTGTGTGTGTGTGTGTGTGTGTGTGTGTGTGTGTGTGTGTGTGTGTGTGTGTGTGTGTACATTCGAATTTGTCAAAACTGTAAATAGTTGCTGATTGCGCGTCGTGTAGGTTGAATGCAAGCGCTTTGATTTGTTTTTGCAAGAGATAGCGCTATACAAATTCCATGTATTATTATTATTATTATTATTATTATTATTATTATTATTATTATTATTATTATTATTATTATTATTAAAAATATCGAAGTAGAAAGACTAACAGTGTCGTGTCTGTCTGCCTCTAATCAAGTAATTCTGAAATCTGATCAGGACGAGGGCCATTCTACCACCACTATCCGCCAGAGCAAAGGAGACATTTTGGACCAAAACAAACGCGACCCAATGGCAAGATAATCCAATTCCCATGTCACTGCGATAGATCAGAAGTCAGAGGCTAGAAAATCTGGGCCGATGCCTAGTCTTTAAGTATTATTGTTATTTTATTTATTTATTTATTTATTTTATTTATTTTCTTTTATATCGAGGATAACAGAATAAGCAATCATGTGCTTTTTTTCATCCGGTCCCGTGTGTATGCAGTTTTGTAAATATTGTCATCTGTTCCCACCGGCACACGATGGCCTACTCTTACGAAAAGCGGAACAGGATTTAACGTGTGCGCAAGATGTTCTGCGTGCGTTCGCACACGGGGCCTCGGTTTAAAGTCTCATCCGAAGGACTTTTGGGGAGAGTGGAGTCAGCACTGATGTTAACTCCTGGAAGAAAATTTCCTCGACCGGACTCGAACCCGGGTCTTCAAATTGCCAGCGCAATGTTCTGACCACTAGGCTATCCGCCCCCCCCCCACCCCCCTTTTATTTTGTGTTAGCGTTGCACTGCCTATTCAGCGTACCATCTGGGAACAAAAGTCTGACTTTGGCTTTACCTTTGACACACACACACACACTGACATCAACCCCCTAAAACCTCACATTTGATAACATGTTCTATTATACCGAGGTTAGCACCGCAGTTAAGTTTCACAGTTCTTTCAGAGGTTTTTTTATATCCTAATTTCACAAAAACAACAACAACAACAACAAACAAATACTATACAACCAAATAAAACAAGCACGCACCTGGGCTAGTTTGTCCATCGCACATGGCTGTGTACTGTCATGTACCTGTCGGCGCCTTATATCTGAAAGCATTCTATCAACACTGTTTTGTCTACTATCGTAGCCCATTATGTTTTTAATTCTTCAAGCATTTACCCATTCATTTTACTCTCAAACAATTGTCATGTGTTTTACTTTCAGCCATTAGTATCTTATTAAAAAAAACAACAACAACAACAACAACAACACACCACCCAGCCCCCCTCTCACAAAAACAACAACAACAAAACAACCACCACCAACCAAAACTATCACCTACAGCAATATGATATTTGATGTTCGTTTTGTTTCAAAGCTATCCCACTTTCATACAGATAATTATACAGAGACGCTAGCAGAACATTGGAGATACCTCAACCCACTCCCCCCCCCCCCACCGCCTCCCCCCCCCCCCCGTCCGTCAGCCCAATGACATTTCTCTTACGAACAGTTTGTCCACATCTGTGCCTATATCTACCTTCAGTGTCTTTCCGTTTTTGATTTTGGCCAGAATTTTGCCGTTTGATGACCAAGCGGCCATGACTGCCGAATGCGCACTGACCTTTCGCAGGAGTCTGTAATTGACCTGGGTCAGGTCCTCCGCCACGGTCAGTCCGGTCTGCTTCAATTTTCGGCGGGCCGACAGCACCAGTCCCCTCTTTCTGCGGGACAGGAATCGCACGATGATGGGGCGTGGTCTCCCTCCCTCAGCCGCCGCCCTCCCCGTCCGATGAGCGATGTGGATGTCGGAAGGTGACACCTGGACAGCCAGCCTCTCCGAGAAGATCCTGGCACACTTCTCCACGCAGTCGTCAGCAGTCTCCTCTCCCCGCCCCCCCCCCCCCCCCCACCCCCCCCCCCGCCTCCGCAACCCCGAACACGCGGACATTCCAGGAGCGGCCGTGCTGCTCCATGTCATTGACCTCCTGCTGCAGCTTGCTGGTCTCCCTGGAACTCCGGGTCAGCTGCACCTTCAGGTCTGCATTCTCCTCTCGGAGTTTTGACATCTCTTTCACGATTTTGTCGTTTTCTGTTGCCATGTCAAAGATGCTGGCCTCCAACTTGTCTATGCGGTTTGTGAAGGAGTCGTTTAGTCTCTCCACCTCCTCTTTCAATAGCTGTATTACCTGCAAATCTTCTTTTGTGGCGAGGTTTTTTTTATAGAGTCTTGTAGCTCATAAATACCTTCCTGCAGGGCCATCTCTTCTTCCGAATGATTGTCGCTGGCCTGTCGTTGTTTCTTACTCTCTCTCCTACTCTTAGCTTCTTCAGGACTGGCACACGAATCGCTTGTTGATGACGATGAAGGTTGTCTTTATTCGCCGCTGTCTCTTCCCCAAAGTACTTCGAAAAGAAGCTGCTTATTTCTCTGTTAATAATGTTGCCATGAAGTGTCGATTGATCTGAACCCCAAGCACCTAAACATTCAGCATTCTTTGTCAATTTATAAGTGAAGCACTGCTCTCAAGGCAAGGAAAAAAAAATCACATCCTGATGTTTACGCTCGG
>CM060319.1:45086414-45098914 GCA_030674155.1 Stramonita haemastoma | reverse complement strand
GAGTCTGACTAAGAGCAGATGTTGCTGTTGCAATGCGAGCTTTCACTTCATTGTTTGATGTGCCATCTTTTGTTAGGATGGAGCCTAAGTATTTGAATTGGCTCACCTCTTCTAGTGTTTCTCCATTCATCTTTATTTCCGTGATGTCATTACTCGCGCTGTTGACCATGATCTTTGATTTCTCTGTACTGACCTCCATGCCGTATGCGCTCGCTCGATCTGTTAAATTGTCTGTGAGGATTTGCAGTTCTTGTTTGCTGCTGCCCATGAGGTCAATGTCATCTGCAAATCTGAGGTTGCAAAGGGGTCTTCCACCAATGGAGATGGAAGTGTGGTGGTTTTGCAGTGTCTCTGTCATGATGTTTTCGAGGAAGAGGTTGAAGAGTACAGGTGAGAGAAGGCAGCCCTGGCGAACCCCAACCGTGGTCTTGAAGAACTCGCCCACTAGTGGTAGCGAAAACATTGATTCATTTCAGCATACTTATGCAAAGCCACTAATGATAGTTTTATCCGGTCAGGTTGATTTATTTAACCATGATAGCTTAAAGCGGATTCCTTTATTTATTTATTTCATCATACTTGTGCCAAGCCACTAATGACAGCTCAAACAGCTAGATTGATTCATTTCATCACACTGGCATAAAGCCACCCAGACATAAAGACAGCTCTACGTTGCACACAACACCAAATCGGAAGACACTCCTTCAGCGAGTAAATCAAAATTAGGAAAAAAAAACCCACCCTTACGCCTGTCTCCGTAGCCAAACAGGATCTTCCAAAGCATCACCGTTATCATCCCCATTCCCATCAATCTCTATGCCATGGAAATATAAGATTTCCTGTTTCTGAGAAACTGATGGCTCTAAAGAAAGATGCATGCAGAGCGATGATTGTGTCCAAGTCTCCTTCGTCGCTCCTCCGCCTCTTCCATGTCTGTGTTGTAGTGATTTATCATAAGAGTTTCCGGGGTACATGGAAACTATTGTTTGATGAAAACCCGAGACGGTCTTTACTTCGTAATGGGTCTGTGCTTCAGTCTGGCTGGCTCTGTGGCTGATTTAGTTGTTGTTTTTGGTCTGAGCAGGCAGTGTCTACTGAGAACAGCGGTATTGATCATCATAACAAAAGTAAAAAGTGTTTTTTTGATTAATGGACACTTAGTGATTTCAAAACGATAGTTTTCCTTGCAACTTTTGGCGACAAATATGGGAAAGAAACATGTTCTAATTATTTCTGTTATCATGCTGAAATGCTTTAATATCTTACCTCAAATCTCTACTGCAATGTTGAATATGCCGTATATTTTTGCTTGGATTTTTAGTTCCCCGATTAATTTGTGTATTTCACACACAATCTTGGAATCGTTTTTGACCTTAAAATGTTTTAGCAGGAGTTATTTCAGATGACTGTCAAACAGTCAAACACTACCTGAGTAAAACAATGTGTACGTATTCAATGTGCTCCCTATCCCTTTTCCAAAAACAAAAAAGCACACCTTCAAAATTCAAGCAGCGATGTCTGTACAAATATTATTTTCTTTGGTTTACTGTTTATTCGCCAACTTTACTTCAGATTAGAGTATTGCAAACTTTGCAGTGACATTGAAAACTTTATTTTTGTGTTCAAATGTAATTTGTTTTTGTTTGTTTTGTTCTGTCCCTGTATGCCTTTTACTGGTTGTTATGCTAAGTGCTTGTTATTGAGGAAGAGAGTATGAACACAATATTTTATGTCAGACAGACGTTTTAATGTAGGAGAAAAAAGCCATGTCAATATGCTAACATCGAAACTTGACAACATTTTGCTCTCGGCGGTTTAAATGTTTTCTTTCTGTATTGATTCTTTTATACCGAGAATAATGGAATAAGCACTCATGCGCCTTTTTTTTTTTTACATCTAGTCCCCGTGTGTATGCAGTTTCGCAAATCGTGTCATCCGTTCTCTTGAATAGGGTATTGCATTGTATTGTTTTGCATGGCTTTTATTGTTTGGTAGTGTTTTGTATGGTTTTGTAATGTATTGTAGTGTTTTATTTTCTATTGTATTTTTTCATATTGTATACCACTTGAAATCACGGCAGATTTCACTGCATGAAATTTGAGCTGATCTCCCTGGGGAGAACGCGTCGCCACAAGTGCAGTGCCCCCCCTCCTCCCCCCAAGCTGCTGTTATTCTGTCTGCTCGTGTACTTGTTTCCCTATCAAAGGGGGCTCTTTTCTATACAACTTTGCCAGGGACAACTCTCTTGTTCCCATGGGTTCATTTACGCGCACTAGATATGTGTGTTATACACAAATTTATCGTCTCATCCCCCCAAAAGACTAGCTCCCAGACCACAACTCACGCGGGCCGGTCTAGCAGATGGGGAGAAGTGTTTGGGGCCCACAAACAAGAATCGAACCCACGACTGTGCTGATAGCCGCAAAAGGTGCGCTACGCCTCGCAACCGCCGAATCATAGGGGCTTTATTTTTTTATTACTTATTTTCTCTTTTACCACTTTATGTCACAGCAGATTTCTCTGCGAAAAAATTCGGGCTGCTCTCCCCACCCCAGGGAGAGCACGTGGTCACAAGTGCAGCGCCCACCCATTTGTTTTTCTTTTTCCTGTCTGCAACTGTATTTTTGTTTCCCTATCAGAGAGGCTTTTTTCTACAGAATTTTGCCAGGGGCAACTCCCTTGTTGCCGTGGGTTCTTTTACGTGCGCTAAATAATGATGTGTAACACACGGGACCTCGGTTTATCGTCTCATCCGGAAGACTAGCACCCAGACCACCAATCATGGTCTAATGGAAGGGGGAAAAGTTTTGGGCCCAAAACGGGATTCGAACCACCGCAACACTCCGACCCGGACTTTTCGCTTTCTAGGCAGGCGCGATACCACCTAGACCACCGATCCAGAAGTTCACTGTTAACAACAACAGGGCTACCACATCAGGATTAACGTGCTATGTACTGCAAGAGGAAGGGGTGTGTGTGTATATGTATGTGTGTGTGTATGTGGTGTGTGTGTGTGTGTGTGTGGTATATGTATGTGTGTGTGTGTGTGTGTGTGTGTGTGGTGTGGTGGTGGTGGTGGTGGTGGTGGTGGTGGTGGTGGGAAACAACAAACCCCTGTCTGGCCACAACATAAACAGCCCAACTTGTGATGACACATTCCCTTAATATGCAAATTCAGCAGCAGCAGCAACAGCAGAGACGAATCGCTTCGGACTTCCCCCTCCCCCCCCCCCCCGGACCCCCCACCCCTACCCCTTTCTATTTCAAAGCGCACCTATAAAACACACTCGAATCAATTGACCTGTCACCAGCAAAAGACCGGGCTCGTCTGCAATTCTGCCTGTCACAACATTTAACTTGCCTAACCCCCCCACCACCCCTCCATCCTTACCCCTCCCCCCCTCTCCCAAACTCCCCAGCTCCCCCTCTCCCCCTTCGACCTCCCCCCATCTTCTTCTTCCTTCTTCCCACAGCCTTCTATGTCTGATCTTTTTATTTCCAGAAGTTTTCTCTCATGTCCCCCCTACGTCCTTTGGGACATGGGATTGAGTGAGTGAGTGAGTGTTTTCTTTACCACATCATTTCCGAAGCTGGATTTTTTCCTCTCTATCGACTAAACAGCGAGTGCTACTCTGGGTGATAGTCTTTCAAAGAAGACGGTATACCGAGGTCTCGTATGAAGTATATTTTAGCGCTCGTAAAAGAACCCTCGACAGCAAGAGAGTTGTCCTTGGAAAAAAATTGTAAAAAAAAGCTACTCTCATCGGGAAATAAATAACTTGCAGATATAATAAAGGTGGCGTTGGACCAGTGGTGACATTCACATACACAATCAATAATTAATCAATCAATAAAAAACAACAACCAACCAATCAACGAATAAATTGGAACAATCTCTGGATCCTCCTTCTCCTCATTCAAAACTTACAGAAAAGACACCATACACAAACACATCACAAACACAATACGACACAACACATACGACACAACACAATACGCACACACACAATACGACACAACACAAACGACACAACACAATACGACACACTACACACATACAACAAACACACACAACACATGCAATACACACACACACCACACCACACCACACCACACCTCACCGCACGCATCACACCACACCACACACACACACCCACCACACCACCACACCACACCCACGCACGCACCAACCAACACCACAACCACACCCACTGCACCACACCACACCACACCACAATCACGCACGCACGCACGCACACGCACAGCACACCACAACTCACACATACACAGAGGGGGAAATGCCTTCTGAGTTTTGTACGCATACACGCACGCATGCACGCACGCATGCACGCATGCACGCATGCACGCACGACGCCGCGCCGCACGCACACACACAACAACACACACACACACACACACACACACACACACACACACACACACACACACGCACAGAGGAGGGATGCCGTCTGAGTTTTGATTTGGTTGCTCCTCGGTAAGGTCAATCTGCTCGAACACACGCACACACACGCACGCGCGCGCACACACACACAACACACACACACACACACACATACATACCTAGGCAAACACACACACACACACACACACACACACACACACACACACACACATACACACACGCACACACACACGCACACACATACACCCCTAGCAACACACACACATACACACAACACACACACACACACACACACAAATACACACACATACACACCTGAAACACACACACACACTGACACACACACACACACACACACAACACACACACACACACACACACACACACACCACACACAGCACACACATACACACCTAGGCAAACACACACATCACACCTAGGTAAACATACAAACACACAACACACACACAACACACACACAACACCACTGACACACACACTGACACACACACACACTGACACACACACAAACACACACACACACACACACACACTGCAACAACACATTACTACCTAGGCAAACACACACACGCATACAACACACCAAACACGCACAGACAACACGCAACACAACACACCTAGGCAACACACACACACACACACATACACACACACGCACGCACACACACATACACACACACATACACAGAAGCAACAGGCAGAAAGAGATACAGACGACAGAACTGACATCTCCCCCCCCCTCACACACACACACACACACACACACACTCCAGACACACTCAGAAACTAGTGCTGCTGTTAATGTTCTGGTGTAGGTTTTCTTCTACATTTACTGGTTTTCTTTTAATTATATTTTTCTTTTAGAGTAAATTCATTTTCTTATTCAATTGCAACATCACCTGCATATAACATACTTTAAATGAAACAAACACAGACATAGCCACAGACACAGACAGACAGACAGGCAGAGACAAAACAGACAGACAGACACACACTTCTCTCTCTCACCCCACACACCCACCCCCACCCACCACACACCCACCACACCCACACCCACCACACACACACACACAACACACACACACACACACACACACACACACACACACACACACACACACCTCACACACACATAACACACTCACCACACACACAAACACACCACACACACACACACACACACACACACACACACACACCACACACAGAGCACACACACACACATACACACCCCCCCCCCCACAAACACATACACACACAGAGAAGAAAACGAAGACGAAGAAACAAAACACAAAAAGTAAAAATCAAAGTACATCTTCCTGATGAGTGCTGCTGAAGCAGTTTTTACACTGTGGGAGTGGACTCTGACAAATGGATTTCACACATGATCTCACCAAACAACTGCCGATGTCTCACAGCAGAGAGCAGCAAGAGGAGGAAGACAAAAGGAAGAAGAAGAATGCGAAGAAAAGAAGAAGAAGAAGAATACGAAGAAGAAGAAGAAGAAGAGAAGAGAAAGAGAAGAGAAGAAGAATTGCGAGAAGAAGAAGAATTCGAAGAAGAAAGAGGAAGGAAGAAACGAAGAAAGAAGAAGAAGAAGAAGAAGAAGAAGAAGAAGAAGAAGAAGAAGAATTGCGAAGAATTGCGAAGAATTGCGAAGAATTGCGAAGAATTGCGAAGAAGAAGAAGAAGAAGAAGAAGAAGAAGAAGAAGAAGAAGAAGAAGAAGAAGAGAAGAAGAAGAAGAAGAAGAAGAATTGCGAAGAAGAAGAAGAATTGCAAAGAAGAAGAAGAATTGCGAAGAAGAATTGCGAAGAAGAAGAAGAATTGCGAGAAGAAGAAGAAGAAGAAGAAGAAGAAGAAGAAGAAGGAAGAATGAAGAAGAAGAATTGCGAAGAAGAAGAATTGCGAAGAAGAAGAATTGCGAAGAAGAAGAATTGCGAAGAAGAAGAAGAATTGCGAAGAAGAAGAATTGCGAAGAGGAAGAATTGCGAAGAAGAAGAATTGCGAAGAAGAAGAAGAAATTGCGAAGAAGAAGAAGAATTGCGAAGAAGAAGAAGAATTGCGAAGAAGAAGAAGAATTGCGAAGAAGAAGAAGAGAGAAGAAGAAGAAGAAGAAGAAGAAGAAGAAGAAGAATTGCGAAGAAGAAGAAGGAAGAAGAAGAAGAAGAAGAAGAAGAAGAAGAGAGAAAAAGAAGAAGAAGAAGAAGAAGAAGAAGAAGAAGAAGAAGAAGAAGAAGAAGAAGAAGAAGAAGAAGAAGAAGAAGAAGAAGAAGAAAAAAGAAGAAGAAGAAGAAGAAGAAGAAGAAGAAGAAGAAGAAGAAGAAGAAGAAGAAGAAGAAGAAGAAGAAGAAGAATTGCGAAGAATTGCGAAGAGAAGAAGAAGAAGAAGAAGAAAGAAGAAGAAGAAAAGAAGAAGAAGAAGAAGAAGAAGAAGAAGAAGAAGAAGAAGAAGAAGAAGAAGAAGAAGAAGAAAGACTAATGTCTTCAAAGCAATGACACAGAGACAGTTTGAAAACAATGGCACTGACGGACAGTTTGAAAGGAATGGCGGCACTGATAGTTTGAAAGGAAGGGCACACTGACAGTTTCAAAGCAATGACACACTGACGGTTTCCAAGGGACTCAGATGAACCCCGATGAAGAAACCACACAAAAACAAAATTTAGAAGGCACCAAAATCCTGCGGGGTATGCCAAAAAGGTCAACCTGTCAGTACAGAAAGCATCCCCCACCTTCTGGAAATTCTGTGCCAGAAATGCCCCCTTTTCTCTCCCTCTCTTTGTTTCTCTCTGTCTTGTTCCTTTTTCTGTCCACTAGCCTCCTTCTTGTCTCTTTTTTTTTGCCTTCTTGGTCCGTTCTCCTGCCAATTTTTTTTTCTACTAGAAAAGACTTGAAAAATAACAATAATATTCTTACCCATGCTTAAGTCAGATGCACTGGGCTGGACTTGTTAGGTAGGATATTCATTCACAGCAGCGGAATGCATTTTCGCTCTTTGCAAAACACCGATAGTTGTCTGTCTTGAGCGTGTGACGACAAAGAAACAAAAAAAAGAGAAAAAAAACAGTCAGAGGGAGGAGAGAGAGAGAGAGAGAGAGAGAGAGAGAGAGAGAGAGGAGAGAGAGAGAGAGAGAGAGAGAGAGAGAGAGAGAGAGAGAAGAGAGAGAGAGAGAGAAGAGAGAGAGCAGAGAAGAGAGAAGGAGAGAGAAGAGAGAGAGAGAGAGAGAGAGAGAGAGAGAGAGAGAAGAGAGAGAGAGACGAGAGAGAGACAGACAGACAGACGACAGACAGAAGACAGAAGAAGACAGAGAAGAGAGAGAGAGACAGAGAGAGAGGACGAGAGAGAGAGAGACGAGAGACAGAGAAGAAGAGAGAGAGAGAGAGCAGAGAGAGAGACAGAGAGAAAGAGATGAGAGAGAGAGACAGACAGACAGAGAGAGAGACAGAAGACAGAAAGACAGAAGACAGAGAGACAGAGAGACAGAGAGAGAGAGACAGAGACAGAGAGACAGAGACAGAGACAGAAAGAGGCACAGGGGAACAGCAAAAGGAAAACAAAACAAAGCAAAACAAAACAAAACTAATGGAAAATCTTCCTGAGCAGTTCTGATGAAATAGGAATTTTTCTCTTTACACTTTTGAGATCGGCTCTCTGACAAATTGATTTTACACCTGACCCACTGAAGTAACTGCCGATATCTGGCAGCAACATCAACAGCAGGAGGGAAGAGGAAGAAGGAAGAAGGAAAGAGGAAGAGGAAAAGAAAGACCAGAGTCCCCAAAGCAATGAACACAGACAAGTTGAAAGACATTCACGTCACCCTTCCAAGGAGCAAACATAACAAATTCAGAGGCATTTCATTTCTCTCTGTCTCTGTCTCTGTATCTGTCCTCTCTCTGTGTCTCTCTGTCTCTCGTCTCTGTCTCTCTGTCTCTGTCTCTCTCTTTCTCTGTCTCTGTCTCTCTCTGTGCGTGTGTGTTTGTGTGTGCGTGTGTGTTTTTGTGTGTGTGTGTATGTATGTATGTGGTGTTTGTATATATATATATATATATATATATATATATATATATATATATATTATATATATTATATATATATTATATATATATAAGAGAAGAGAGAAGAAGAGAGAGAGAGAGAGAGAGAGAGAGAGAAGAGAAGAGTATAGATGATAGATCAGATACGTTAGATATAGATATTAGATTAGATATAGAGTAGAGATAGATACATATATAGATTATAGACTAGTAGGCATCTCAGTTCTCGGAGACTATGGTTTGCGCTCTGTCTTTAGTGCGCAAATCCTGGGTTGGTAAGTATGGGGCTAGCTGTTACCCATGCAGCAGACCCCCCCTCTCCATGCCCTGGATGATCCATGTCGATCGATGGTTCGTGTCCGTCGCTAATTATACTGTATGTTGTTCGTATTATTATATTATTAGTATTATTATATTATATATATATATGGTATATATATCATATTGATTATTGTGTGTGTGTATTTATGTATATTGTTATATAAAACTTAAAATTCATAATATGATGTAGTGTGGATGTGTGTATGTATGCATGTGTGTGTGTGCATGTGTGGACGTGCGTGATGCGCGGTGTGTATATGTCTTATGGTATGTATCAAGTATTGTATCTAAGGATCTGCGTATGAGAGTGGTACTGATATCTTATTCACGCAGTCCTGACTTTGCGTTGTCGTGCTTGCGTTTTGCGTCTGTATGTGTATGTATGTGGTGTGTGTGTGTGTGTGTAGTGTGCGCGCGCGTGTGTGTGTGTGTGTGTCCTTAGGCCGCACTGAACACCCCGAACCACAGTGACCCAGCAGTAGTAGTGCAGGGTCTTTGTGGGTGGTGGCACCACGGCGGCCTAACACGGATCGACGTCTGGTGGATTGGACTGTGAAATCGAAGAAACGTGACAAGCCTAGGTGTGGCTAAGGGGGGAGAGAAGGCTAAGGGAGAGGGAGAGGGAGGGAGAGGGAGAGGGAGAGAGAGAGAGAGAGAGAGAGAGAGAGAGAGAGAGAGAGAGAGAGAGAGAGAGAGAGAGAGAGAGGAGAGAGAGGGAGAGGAGAGAGAGAGAGAGAGAGAGAGAGAGAGAGAGAGAGATGAGAGAGTGGAGAGAGCAGGACGACAGAAGACAGACAACAGAAGATCAGGAGAGAGAGAGAAGTAGAAGATGAGAAAAGAAGAGAGAAGAAAGAGAAGAGTAACATGCAACAGAGATCCGAGTTAGAAGAGAAAGAGAAGAGAAGAGAGAGAGTAAAGGAGAGTACACAAGACATCAGAGAGAGAGAGAGAGAGGAGAGAGACAGAGAGAGAGAGAGAGACAGAGAGAGAGAGAGAGAGAGAGAGAGAGAGAGAGAGGAGAGAGAGAGAGAGAGAGAGAGAGAAGAGAGAGAGAGAGAGAGAGAGAGAGAGAGAGAGAGGAGAGAGAGAGAGAGAGAGAGAGAGGAGAGAGAGAGAGAGAGAGAGACAGACAGACAGAGAGAGGGAGAGAGAGAGAGAGAGAGAGAGAGAGAGAGGGGAGAGAGAGAGAGAGAGAGAGAGAGTGAGAGAGAGAGAGAGAGAGAGGAGAGAGAGAGAGAGGAGAGAGAGAGAGAGGGGGAGAGAGAGAGAGGAGAGGAGAGAGAGAGGAGAGAGAGAGAGATGAGAGAGAGAGAGAGAGAGAGAAATGAGCAGCGTGGGAATAGCAGGATGACGATAGCATCACACAGAAGATCATTGGAGAGAGAAGTAACACTAAAAATAAGCTATTCACTGCAAAAATCAAATATACATTGCGACCAAATTCTCTAATTTAGCAAAAAAAGAAAAGAAAAAGAAGAGTAAAGGGTATGTACACACACATCTACCATCTGGAAATAAAAATTTGACTTTGACTTTGAATTTTACACACACCCATCTACCATCTGAAAATAAAATTTGACTGACATTGACATTGACTTTGACTATTCACAATCCACCACACACAACACACACACACACACACACACACACAACCACACACCACACACACACACACAACACACACACAAAACACAACACAACACACACACACACACGGGGGACGAAATAGCCAAGTGGTCAGAACATTGTGCTCTGAATTTGACGAGTTCGGTTCGATTCCCGTTCGAGGGGATTTTTCCTCTGGAGTTCACATCAGTGCTGACTCCACTCTCCTTAAAAGTCCTTCGGATGAGACTATAAACCAAGAGCCCCGTGTGCCAGCAACGCAGAACATTTTGCGCACACTTTAAATCCTATTCCACTTTTTGTAAGAGTAGGCCATTGTGTGCCGGTGGGAACAGATGACAAAATTTACAAAACTGCATATACACAGGGACTGGATGTGAAAAGCACATGAGTGCTTATTCCATTATCCTTGATGTAAAAAAAAAAACCCACCACGGTTTGAAACCACTCGGCAGTAACAGCAAAACTGACATCAAACAAAGTCTAGCTGACTGCAAAAATCAAAGACAACATCCACCATGTCTCATCATCAGGGACCAAACACACACCCACATTTCAAAAGTCAAAGGCCGCCAGCCTCTCTCCACCCTTCCTCCCTCCCCTCTGTCCTTCCTCCCTCCTCCCTTCCTCCCTTCCTCCCTCTATCTCTCCCTACCAGATTTGGTGGTTTACAGGGGCTGGCAGCAGTGCACCCTCCATTGTCCAGCCAGTCTTTTCAATTCAAAGGTCATAGGCCTAGGGGTGTTCAAAGTGGGAGATGTTCTCTCTGTCTGTCTGTCTGTCTGTCTGTCTGTCTGTCTGTTCTGTCTGTCTCTCTGTGTCTCTGTCTGTCTCTCTGTGTCTCTGTCTGTCTCTGTCTATCTGTCTATCTCTCTCTACGTTCTCTCTCTCTCATTTCATTTTCTTCATTCTTTTTTTTCCTTCCCTTTGAATTGTATTGTGGCCACGGGCCGAAGTCCGATCAATCATTTCAATGTTCAGTGTTCAGTGTTCAGTGTTCTCTCTCTCTCTTCTCTCTCTCTCTCTGTCTGTCTGTCTGTCTGTCTGTCTGTCTTCTGTCTGTCTGTCTGTCTCTCTCTCTGTGTTTGTCTCTCTCTGTGTCTATCTATGTCTGTTTGTATGTCTGTCTTTCTCTGTCTGTCTCTCTGTGTTTGTCTGTCTGTCTCTCTGAAGTTACAGGACAGTTTCACAGTTCTTCTTGTCTCTCCGCCACATCAATCAATGACTCCTGCCTGCTGTGGAGGGAAGAGATTTTTTTGAAGAAAGGAAAAAAAAATTGTGAGGAATAGGGTCAGGGGGTGGAGGGGTGGGGGTCCTACCGACACAGACACTGACAGACTGGCAGGCAGACATCTAGATATGCAGAAAAACAGGCTGACAAACACACATGCACGTACGCAGACACATACACGCGTACGCGTGCAGATACTCGCACATACAGACATGAGGACAGACACACAGATACACTCATGAGCACGTGCGTGTGTGCGTGCGTGCTGGTGCGGCACACTTAATATAAAAAGTGGCAAGGTAAGCTGCAGAATAACATTTATGAAATGAAATATTTGTTGGACTGTATCAATTAAAGGCAAAAGAAAAAAAAAAGGTGTTCCATAATTTGTGTGGTCGTAGGGGAACGAGGCGTCAGAGACCTCAGCTTCTCTAGGGGCCAGCATATTGAGGTGTAGCCCATCTCCTCTCCCTCGCTGCCTTACCTTCCCTTACCCTAAAGAGGGCAGGTACCCATTTACAGCTGGGTGAACTTGGGGGGAACTCTACTATAGCCAAGGCACGTAAACGGTCACGTCACCCATCCAATAGGCAACCACGCTGGACGCTGCTTAATCTTGGCTGGGGGAAAACAAGCACTCTGAGCACTGAGCTACCCCGTCCCCAAGTATCAAGTTACAAGGTGCAAAATGGGATTTTTGTGGGCCCCATCACATTGCAGACTGTACAGGAATGAGGCAGTGGATTCACAGGGGAGCAGGTATCAAAATCTCCTATAGGACTGTGAGGCCTTACAGGATTGCAATGGATACATCATTTTATCTCCATCACCAAAACAC
>CM060319.1:45071414-45081414 GCA_030674155.1 Stramonita haemastoma | reverse complement strand
TCTGCAATTCCATTTAAAGAAAAAAGAAATCACATAACCACACAAATATGTACACCAGCTGTAAACTGTTAGGCAAGTACTGATGTAAGCAAAGTGCCAAGACTGACATTAACATGCTGTTATGCTGTGCGGGGTGGGATATCCTAGTGGTCAGAACATTGCGCATTCACTTTGACGACCCGGGTTCGATTCCCGTTCAGGTGTATTTCCCCCCTGGAGTAAACATCCGTGCTGACTGCACTCTCCCCACAAGTCTTTCGGTTGAGACTGTAAACCGAGGCCCCGTGTGGGAACGCGCGCAGAACATCTTGCGCACACGTTAAACCCTGTTCCTCTTTTTGTAAGAGTAGGCCATTGTGTGCCGGTGGGGAACAGATGACAAGATTGACAAAACGGCATACACACGGGTACTGGGTGTAAAAAAGCACAAGAGTGCTTATTCCATTATCCTCGACATAAAAGAATAAATAAAGTGAAACGTTACGTCAAGTCAAAATCACATTTAATCATCCCTGAAGGGCTAATTACAATACTGACAGGTATGTTGATACGAATCATAATCAAAGGATACAAGATAGCCCCATTTCATATTTGTTCAAGCATTATACCTTCAAATAAAAATATCACAATACACACTCGTACGCGCGCGCGCGCGCATGCACGCACACACACACATCACACACACACACACACACTCTCACACACACACACACACACACACACACACACACACACAACACACCACACACACACACACAAACTCAACAATATACACACTTTGGACACAATGTTATTAAAAACATTGACTAGAAAAAAAAACATATAACCACTACTATTATTAATTTACGCATGTATGTACGCATTAAATCCATAGCATAACAACAATGCACTCTCTATTAAAGCGAGGAAAATTCTCGGAAGCCAGAATGTGGCTAGCAAATGTGCCGTGGTACTTTAAAAAGAGCCACACACACTGCCCATTTCGCCGATTAATATGCAGATGGGTGAGTGAGACAAAGTGGACTTTTTGTGTAGGGGTCCCCTCAACCCCCCCCCCCTCCGCCCTCCCCACATTCACCCGCCCTCTCCTCCCCCAGCCCCCCTCCCCCACCTTCCCAGACAGGTTGCTTAAGCAAGAGATCCTTAATAAAAAAAACAAAACAATAAAGATCACAATTATATTCAGCCATAAAGCAAAAAAAAAAAAAAAGCAACCCCCCCCCACCCCCCCTAAAATCCCCAGCATAAATGTAAAAGGCCCGCTTTTCCCCTAGACAAATGAAATATTCATAAGAAAATGTGTTTGGCTGCTATTTGTTTTAAGTGGTGTCTTATTTTCTCTAATTTGGCCGAAATGGATGGGAGCAGTGTGTGTGCAAATAATGGTCTGTAATGGATCGCAAAACAGCTCCGCCTAAAACTCCTGTCAAAATTTGCTGGGGTGGTTTATTTCTATCACAGTTTTATGTCTGCCCTTTTCCCCGGTTCTTTTCGGAAAAGTGCGCGAGTGCACTCGCTCGCATAGATACACGCGCACGCTTTCGAACACACCGAAATACAGACACAGACAGACAGAAGACTCTAGGCAGACAGACAGACGACAGCAGACAGACAGACAGACAGACAGACAGACAGATACACACACATAAACACAACACACACACAACACACACAACACACACACACACACACACACACACCCCACACACACACACACACAGCAAAACAATTTGCGCCCGCGCCCGCGCACGCACGCACGTAAATACAGACACATATTACACACACACACACACTCACACACACAAACACACACCACACACACACACACACAACACTCACACACACACAACACACACACACACACACACATACACACACACACACACACACACACACACACACACACCACCACCACCACCACCACCAAAAACAACATCAGCAACAACAAACAATACAGAAGCATATCAGATTATATACAAACTTCATACAGTGAACAAAAAAAACCTATTCTCTCGTATACGTACATCAAGTTTTTTCTATGTGACAACATTTTGCCAAATGCGTGTCAAGGCCAATGGAACGTATGCCTTGCTCTCTTGCTTTTCTCTTCGTCTGTTATGTTGTGCCAAAAATTTGGGATTGACAAGGTGATGTCACCTACCTGTCTCTAGGGAAAGATCTTTCATAAAAAAAAATATATTCCAAACAGAGAAGTTTATCACTTTGCGCCACTAGAAGTTGAAATATTCTCTTTTTGTTGTTGTTGTTGTTGTTGTTGTTGTTATTGTTGCTCTTTAGGGTCAAGGAATGTAAAGCAGCGAGGGAGAGGAGATGGGCGTCTCCCTCAACATGCTGGCCCCTAGAGAAGCTGAGGTCTCTGATGCCTCGCTCCTCTACAACCACATAGGTTATGGGACACCTTTACCGTGATCTTTTACCTTTTACGAAGACGCAGGGGTTATCGTATCAGATTACCCGAAGTAGGAATACAGCTATCTTGATAGTGGGTAAAAAAAAACCACGTCGCGTCCACAAAATCTTACCATAGGTGAACGTCGGAGCTTTTAAGCCGATGAACGAAATAAATTGTTTAATCAGTAAACAGACAATGATGGTACCATTTTCCTTTCCACCCGTTAGTGTCCATATCACATAATTATGCATACATTTCTCAACTCAACTCAACTGTCTCCATCGCCGCTGTCGACAGGAGGAACTTCAGCAACATCATCAGGGTTCACCATCGCACTCTCTGTCTCTGCTGAGCTCTACTATTTTCTGTAGCCCTCCCTCCCAGACCATTGATGTCAGTGATGTTGGCTGGCAATGTAGGATGATGCTGGTTGGGCTGTCTTTGTTTTCCTTCTGCCCTCAACCTTACCTTGGAGAACTGTTGTCATCAGATTAATTTGTCTGTGTTTCTGTTTACATAACTAATACATCTCAGTCTGGGTTTATCAAGTTTAGCCAACATTTGCTTTGCACACATTTAGGTAAAAAACAAAAACAGGTAAAGATGTCCTATAACCTATGTGGTCGTAGGGGAGTGAGGCACCAGAGACCTCAGCTTCTCTAGGGGCCAGTATATTGAGGGCGGCGCCTATCTCCTCTCCTTCACTGCTTTACCTTCCCTGATAGGGCCTGATAGGGCAGGTACTCACTTACAGCTGGGTGAACTGGGGGGGGGGGGGACTGCACTTAAACCAAGGCACACAAACGGTCAAACATCCCATTGGTAACCACACTCGATGCTTTTTAACCAAGGTAGCTTGGGGAAATTGAGTGCTCTTGATCATTGAGCTATCCCAGTCCCCCTTGCACACATTTCACCGAAATAGATATTACAGGAACAAAACGAGAAGGAATAAGCATTTTGCTGACCTAGTTCCATCAACATCCAATCCCTTACAGTAACTATTACTATTCAGTCGTTGTACCTATATCGTGCACTCTCTCCAGTCTACTGTTCCCAACCCACGAGACACCACAAGTAAACGCGGGCATATGTCTGCGGGCATATTGGTGTAGCACTGCCATCTTGTGGACTGCGTTTCCCAAGGATTGTCAGAGAAATGGATTCCTCGTGCAGCAGGTTTGATTTGTTGATCCTTCGAATCTGTTCGGATGGCGTGATCCAGCATTTGGGGATCGCTATGATCCCAACTGGATACTGTGTGTGTATGTGTGTGTATGTGTGTGTGTATGTGTGTGTGTATGTTGTGTGTGTGTGTGTGTGCGCATGCGTGCTGGGATGTATGTATACATGGTTAACACAGCTATATGTAGCTCCTTCAGCTGAACTTCTCATTTCTCACCCTACCAGAAGAGAGAGAGAGAGAGAGAGAGAGAGAGAGAGGAGAGAGAGAGAGAGAGAGAGAGAGAGAGAGAGAGAGAGAGAGAGAGAGAGAGAGAGAGGAGAGAGAGGGAGAGAGAGAGAGAAGAGAAGAAGAAGAGAGAAGAGAAGAAGACGACAGACAGACAGACAGACAGACAGACAGGACAGACAGACAGACAGACAGACAGACAGACAGACAGACAGACAGAGCAGACAGAGACAGAACAGGACAGAGACAGACAGCTAGAGATTTAGACGTATGCACAAGATCTTATGCGTGCGATCGCACACTGATCCTCTCTTTACAGTTTCATCCCAGAGCTTCAGTTTCCAGTGAAAAGGAGTCAGAGAGACGAGAAGGGGTGGGGTGGGGGGTGGTGGTGATTGTGGAGATCTGCTTTCCCTTCCCCTTCTCTCTCCCTCCCATCTTTCCTCAGTTTTTAATTAAATGGATAGCTCAGCCCACACTAAATTAATTTTCAGACTGATGCTGATGCAAAAACATGGAGATATTCCGTTTGAGCTGTTATGGATGGGAATATTAAAGAGGGTCATTTGAGGAGACTTAATTGGAATAGTGAGGTTTCCAAGATTTTTTTGTTGTTGTTGTTGGTCGTTTTGCGTAACACACTAGTTTCTGTCATGTTTTATGACACGCTCCTCTTACCCGTCTTGTAGAAAGAGGTGGTGGTGGTGTATTTTTTTTATTATTATTATTTATTATTATTCGTGACGCAGAGATCGTGATGCAGAGATGTGTATTCATGCGTTGGTGATGTGAAATGTGTGTGCATTGTACAGACTCGTAACCATGTAGGAAGGAGTGCGTGTGTAGGGGACTTTTTCATGAAAGGGGATGGGTGGAGTTTCTTTCTTTCTTTCTATTTCCCTGTGGGGATGTAAATAAGCTCTTCCAGAATTTTTTTCGTTCCTGGGCTACAGCTCCGAGATTCACTAAACAGTGAACATCTTTACGCATACAACCATTTCAATGCGCCATTCCTTATTTGGGAATGGTGTCTCCCCACGACACCAGTGTGCATTGGGCTTATTAAAAGTCTACCTGTTCTTGTCAGGACGCAATAGCTTGTTCTTCCTAAAAGGTTAAGCGTGGTTTTAACTTGTGGGCAAGATGTTCCGGAACCTCGGCTTTTAGTATCTTTTGAAGGACTTTCAGGGTAGTAGAGTCAGTCCTGACTTTAACTCTGGGGAAAAAAAAATCCCCTCAAACGGATGGCTCGAACCGTCAGGTCACTCACTACCTCAACGCTCAACCGTAAGCTATCCCTGCCCCTGTTCATTCAATGCCAATGGTATGTTAACATTCCTTGTTAATCGCATGGGAGGTAATCTAATTACCTCCCCATCACATCCAAACAGCGTCTCGAAACAATTTACCTGCCCACATTCCTTGATGCTCGAAGCAAGAAGCCTCCTAACGATTTTTCATCCAAACAATGTTATTGTCTGTTATTGTCTGTTTGGTTCGTAATCTCATTTCTGATACCCTTTGTATCAATGAGGACATACGTAATGTCGTACAACTCTGCAGTTCAGCACAGCTAGACAATTGGAGGTGGCTTCTTCTAAAGAGACAGAATACATACAACATTTTACCGTGAAGGCGAAGTATACACAACGGAAGCTTTTCGACCATCACCGAAGGAAACAAAGCGTGGACAATTCGCAGGTAGCTGTGTCTCGATTTAGAAACGCCAAGCTGCGACAGCGCCCTGCCCAATTCGCATGGGAAGTAATCTACTTACCTCCCCATCACACTCGGACCAAACAGGACTGTCTCAGTCCGTTAAAAAAAAAAACCCTGGAGGCTTTCACCATTACAGATGGAGTTTTTTCCTTTACAAGCCACTTTCACATCTAATACATTTTTTTTCAAAGTTTGTTTTTATATACAATTTTTTTTGCTTTTTTTTTTTCGCAGAAGTGAAAACCTTTTTGGATAATTGTGAACATTCTGTACTCTTTTTTCACCTTTTTCATGCTTTTTTTGTTGTTTATTTCATTTTATTGTTTTATATCGAGGATAGTGGGATAAGCACTCTTGTGCTATTTTACATCCAGTCCCCGTGTGTATGCAGTTTTGTAAATGTCATGTGTTCCCACCGGCACACGATGGCCTACTCTTACGAAAAGCGGAACAGGATTTAACGTGTACGCTAGATGTTCTGCGTGCGTTCACACACGGAGCCTCGGTTTACAGTCTCATCCGAAGGATGCTTTTTCTTCTGTGTGTGTGTGTGTGTGTGTGTGTGTGTGTGTGTGTGTGTGTGTGTGTGTGTGTGTGTGTGTGTGTGTGTGTGTGTGTGTGTGAAAATATTAATTCCAGTTCTTGGTAAGATCATCTCTTGTTGTAAACTGTTCCTATTGCGTATGGTATGTTGATTGAATGCAGACGCTTTGACTAGTTTGCTTGCTATTGAAACTCCATACATGATAATGAATCATCATCATCATCATCATCATCAGCAGCAGCAGCAGCAGCAGCGCAGCAGCAGCAGCAGCAGCAGCAGCAGAGAAGCAGCAGCATCAGTATTATATCATGATCATGATCTGATCATATCATATCATCATCATCATCATCATCATCATCATCATCATCATCACCTCACGTTCGTCGTCGTCGTCGTCGTTATTATTATTATTATTATTATTATTATTATTATTATTATTATTATTATTATTATTATTATTATTATTATCATCATCATCATCATCATCATCATCATCATCATCATCATCATCATCATCATCATCATCATCATCATCATCATCATTTTTATTATTATTATTATTTTGTATGTATGTAGTAGTGTAGTAGTAGTAGTAGTAGTAGTAGTAGTAGTAGTAGTAGTAGTAGTAGTAGTAGTAGTAGAGTGAGGAGGAGGAGGAGGAGGAGGAGGAGGAGGAGGAGGAGAGGAAAGTAGGAGTAGTAGGAGTAGGGTGTGGGGCTGCGTAGTAGCAGTTAGTAGTAGCGTAGTAGTAGTGAGTAGTGTAGTGGTGTGTGTGTAGTCGTAGTAGTAGTAGTAGTAGTATGTAGTAGTAGTAGTAGTAGTTAGTAGTAAGTAGTAGTAGTAGTATTTAGTAGTAGTAGTAGTAGTAGTAGTAGTAGTATTTAGTAGTAGTTAGTAGTAGTAGTAGTAGTAGTAGTGTGATGATGATGATAATATTATATTGAATTATATATAATAACTTCCAGTACTATAATTATTATTGTCATCATTATTATCATTAATATTATTATTATCATTACTATTATATCATTATTATATTACCATCATTATCATCACTATCATTATTATGTCCGCAGAGAAGAGGATATCGAGACTCTATGAAACATCTAAATCGATATCACATCACAAAGCTACGCTTAAGCTCTAAAAAATTTTTAGCCCACCTTTCCTATTGATACAACACTCTTGCACCAAAGAATTCCCTCCCCCCAAAAAATTCCAAAAAATAATTTCAAACCACTGTGTTAATGAAACTTACAGAAGCTCTAAGCAACGCAACCTTAAGTTTGTTTTTTTTTTTAGTGAATACAGGAGACTCCATATTTTTCTTTCAAAAATTCCCCCCCCCAAAAAAAAAAAATAAAAAAAAAAATCAAACAACTGTGTTCCCTGTAGACTCGCAGTATCTGTAAGCAGCGCAACCTTAATGTTTTTAGTGAAAACAAGAGATTCCATTTGTTCTTTCAAACATTTTTTCCCTGAAAAAAAATCAAAACCATTGTTTACTTAACTGCAGACTCGCAGAATTCTCCGCAACGTAACCTTAAGGTTTTTAGTGAATACAAGACTCCATCTTCTTCTTTCAAAGATTCCTACCCCCCCCCCCAAAAAAAAAAAAAAAAAAATCAAACCACTGTGGTAATAGTGTAGACTCGTAGAATCTCTCTGCAACGCAACCTGAAGGTTTTTAGTGAATACAAGAGACTCCATAGTCTTCTTTCAAACATTTTTCCCCGAAAAAAAATCAAAACTACTGTGTAACTGCAGACTAGGCCTAGCAGAAGTTCTCTGCAACGGCAACCTTAAGACTTTTAGTGAATATAGGTAAAGGTAAAAGGTAAAGGTGTCCCACAACCTAGGAGGTTGTAGGGGAGGAGGCATCAGAGACCTCAGCTTCTCTAGGGGCCAGTGTGTTGAAGGCGGCGCCCATCTCCTCTCCCTCGCTTCTCTACCTTCCCTGACCCTACAGAGGGCAGGTGCCCATTTACAGCTGGATGAACTGGGGGAACTGTACTGAAGCCAAGGCGCGCAAACGGTCACCCATCCAACTGGTCACCACGCTCAACGCTGCTTAACTTTGACTAGGAGAAAGCAAGCGCTCTGACCACTGAGCTATCCCACCCCCTTTAGTGAATATAAGACACTCAATATTCTTTCAAAAACTCTTCCCAACCCCCCCCCCCCATAAAAAAATTAAAACCATTGTGTAAAGTGCAAACTCGCAAACTTTCTCAAGAACGCAATCTTGAGGCTTTTTAGTGAATACAAGTTACTCCCCATTCTTCATCAGAAAATCTTCCCTCAAGAAATTTTTCAGTCCACTGGTTTCACTGTAGACTCGCAGAATTCTCTGCATTCTGCATCCAAACACAAACTTCTTCCTTACTACAGCTTCAGTAGAATTCGGCAATACTTCAGTCACTCTTTCCACTGCTGTAAAGTATCTAGGGGTTGTTATTGACAACACACTATCCAGCAAAAATTCATCACCCAGACCTGCCAGTCATGCTACTATCAATTAAGACGTATTAGTGCAATTCGAAAGTACCTTTCCACTGATACAACATCTAAACTCGTCACGTCTCTGATTCTTTCACGTCTGGACTATTGTAATTCTCTTTTGGCTGGTCTGCCAGCATCATCTATCCACTCCCTCCAACGTATACAAAACTCCGCAGCTCGACTGGTCCTCAGAAAGAAAAAATCTGAGCACATTACTCCTCTCTTGCAATCTCTCCACTGGCTGCCTGTGCCACAGAGTGTAAACTATAACATCAGTACTCTCTGTTATAAATGTCTTTACAAAACAGCACCCTCTTACCTCTGTGAATGTCTTTACCCGTACACTCCTCGTTCGCTCCGCTCTGCTGCAGATACCCTGCGCTTACAAATACCTAGATTCAACCAATCCACCTTTAGCCGTCGCTCTTTCTCTGTTTCTGGTCCAGTGATCTGGAACAACCTCCTCTCTCCCTTCGTAAAAAGCCTACCTATGACACATTTAAATCCAGCCTCAAGTCACACTTATTTCAAAGCTAAGACTTTCCTATCCTGTTTCATCATCTGCCCCTGCTCTCAACAGCCGAAATATCCACCGCCCTGCCAAAGTGTTTATACTCTATGTGTGTTTATACTCTTGTGTGTGTGTGTGTGTGTGTGTGTGTGTGTGTGTGTGTGTGTGTGTGTGGTGTGTGTGTGTGTGTGTGCTGTGTGTGTGTGTGTGTGTGCATTGACTTCATTAAAAATTGTAATTGTTGTTGGCTGCATGCGCAAGAATTGGTGAATGCAAGCGCTTTGATTTGTTTTTGCAAGATATAGCGCTATATAAATTCCATTTATTATTATATTATTATTATTATTATTATTATTATTATTATTATTATTATTATTATTATTATTATTATTATTATTATTATTATCATTATTATTATTATTATTATTATTGCATCAGCGCAACCAACTTCAAGGCTGTTAGTGAAAACAAGAGACTCCTTCATTGGTACTCTCTAGAATCGTACTTCAACGGGTCTTGAACTTTGAAACATCAAGGGAAAGGGTTTCAAATGACTTCGGTATAAAAAAAAAACAACCAAGATCCACACACACACACACACACACACGCACGTGCACGCACGCACGCACGCACGCACGCACGCACGCACCACACACATACACACAAAGGAATTACCTTGCAAGAGGAGACTAGTCTTTGAAGAGAGGGTTTTTATGTAATATAAAATATTAAAACTTTTCTTGAACTTTTTTTTATATTACATTTTGTGGCCTTTTGGTGTTGTTAGAGTTCCATACGCACGCACGCAGCACGCACGCACCACGCACGACACCACGCACCAACGCACAGCACACCACACACAACACACATGCGTTATTCTAATAATCTGGCACAGAGCAA
>CM060319.1:45058914-45066414 GCA_030674155.1 Stramonita haemastoma | reverse complement strand
TGTGTGTGTGCGTGTCTGTGTGTCTCTTCGTTTTAACATCTATCAACTAACAAGACAGTGATATTAGACAGGAAGCGAGCGTGCGTGCCAAAGCGCTCATACGGTTACCCATCAAGTTGGTAACCACGCTTGATGCTGCTTAATCTTATCTCGGGGAAAAACGAGTGCTCTGACCACTGAGCTATCCCATATCAAACACTTAACTATCCTGACATAGAATAGGTCAATGACCTCTCTTTTAATGGATGTCTTATCTTAGAGACCTCAACGTCTGAGAGAGACTAACACAATTTTCCACTCACGGTGACTAGACTTTGTAGAGAATTAACGAAAGCTCGATAAAAATACGGGTCTGATATATAATCTATTGCTCCACTGTTCTGCAACATATATACAAATTATCAGAGCTATTTGTATAAGGCGTTTACCTCTACTGAACCAACTACTCGATCTTTAAAAAATCAATAGGTTGTTCAATCGATTGATACACGCATCCATCTATGTGCGCATTTATGAATAAATGAATACAATTTTAATCAGTAGATAAATGAATAGAGAATATGAGTACATACATGAATATAGAATGAAATAAATTAACAAATAATTATGAAAAAAGATGTCGATTTCACTTCCTCATTGAAAATACAGATTTTGTATTAAGCATTTGAGAGAGAATGAGAGAGAGAGAGAGAGAGAAGAGAGAGAGAGAGAGAGAGAGAGAGAGAGAACTCTCTCGCGCGCTCTCTCTCTCTCCCTCTCTCTTTCTCCCTCTCTCTGAACCAATGCCCAACACGCAAAACGAACAAGATCGAAAACATGATCCAAAACAAAGCTGCAACGAAGTTGACTATAGCAAATCAAGGTGCCAGACTCCATTACATTTTCTCAGTTACAACTGAGTTAGCGTTTGAATCAAACCAGAAAGTGCCAGATGACGACTGTAATAAGTACAGAAGTTTAGAGACAGAGGTAAAGGATAGGGATGGGCACAGAAAAAATCATGAGCTGGTCAATGATTTTTTCTATAGGGTTTATCATAGGTAAAGGTAAAGGTGTTCCTATAACCTAGGTGGGTTTGAGGAGCCAGATGTCAGAGACCTCAGTTTCTCTAGGGGCCAGCATATTGAGGGTGGCGCCTATCTTCTCTCCCTCGCTGCTTTACCTTCTCTGACCCTGAAGAGGGCAGGTACCCATCTACAGCTGGGTGAACTGGAGGTCTGTACTGAAGCCAAGAAGGCGCGCAAACGGTCACCCATCCACTTGGTAACCACACTCGATGCTGCTTAACTTTAGGTAGGGGACGTGAGTTCTCTGACCACTGAGCTATCCCGTCCCTTTGTTATTATAAGTCCTGTTCACGTCATTACTGGGACGATGGAGAAGTACATCATCACTGGAACAGTGTACAATTACGTCATCCCTGGAAGAGTGTACAAATACGTCATCACTGGAACAGGTACAATTACGTCATCTCTGGAAGAGTGTACAAATACGTCATCCCTGGAAGAGTGTACAAGAACGTCATCCCTGGAAGAGTGTACAAATACGTCATCCCTGGAAGAGTGTACAAGAACGTCATCGTTGGAACAGTGTACAAGTACATCATTACTGGAACAGTGTACAAGTATGTCATCACTGGAACAGTGTACAATTACGTCATCATTGGAAGAGTGCACACGTACATCATAACTGGAAAAGTGTACACACATATCATCACTGGTACATAGTGGAAGTATAAAGTCGGAGCTCTACAGTCACAGACCAGTGAGCCAGCTATAGTTGTTGGCATAAATGACACAAACTTACACACAGTGCACACTGAAACCTTGAAAGACACATGTACGCTTTTACAGACAGGTTTTTACAAACAGGTTCTTTTACAAACAGGCTCTTTTAGAGACATTGATTTATACAGACGTAGATAGGCTTTTACAAACAGGCGTTTACAGACAGGCTTTTAAAGACAGGATTTTTAAACAAACATAGGCCTTTACAGACATAGGCTTTTACAGACATATACCTTTACCGACATACGCCTTTACAGACATAGACTTTTACAGACATCGTTTTCCAAACAGGTTTTTACAGACATAGGTTTTTACATAGGCATGTACGGACATAGACTTTCACAGACATAGATTTTCCCAGCAATGGGCTTTTACAGACGTACACCTTTACAGAAATAGGCTATTACAGGGGGACGGGATAGCCTAGTGGTCAGAACATTGCGCTCGCAATTTGACGACCCTGAGTTCGATTCCCGTTCGAGGAGAGTTTTCTCCTGGAGTTAACAACAGTGCTGACTCCACTCTCCCCAAAAGTCCTTCGGATGAGACTATAAACCGATGGCCCGTGTGTGAACGCACGCAGAACATCTTGCGCACACGTTAAAGCCTGTTCCGCTTTTCGTAAGAGTAGGCCATCGTGTGCCAGTGGGAAAAGATGACATTTACAAAACTGCATACACACGGGGACTGGATGTAAAAAAGCACAAGAGTGCTTATCCCATTATCCTCAGTAAAAAAACAACAACAAAAAACAAACAAAAAAACAGACATAGGCCTTTTAGAGACATACGGATTTACAGGGTCAACTTGAATCAAAGCACGTCTGTGGTGTCGCTAAATGGCTTTCTTGTCTTTAACTGGATTAAGGACTTCAACTGCACGAACCAGGTCAAAACTTAACTGAAAAATGATTCCTTAACTGCTTAGCAAGTCCTTGTTTTTTTTGGTTTTTTTTTTTAATCAACACACATGAAAATACGACAAAAATGATGGTAATAAACAGATATTGCCTAAACAAGTCATTTGGGACTGTGTGAATGGAAAATGAGTACTCCTAATTTTTTCGGGAAAATCCGCTCGCGCGCGCCCCCTCCCCCCCACACTCCCCCCCCCCCACACACGCACACACACACAGATACGCACTCATGTGCTTTTTTTTACATCCAGTCCCTGTGTGTATGCAGTTTTGTAAATCTTGTCATCTGTTCCCACGGGCACACAGCGACCTACTCTTACGAAAAGCGGAACAGGATTTAACGTGTGCGCAAGATGTTCTGCGTGCGTTCGCACACAGAGGCCTCGGTTTACAGTATCATCCGAAGGACTTTTTGGGGAGCGTGGAGTCAGCACGGATGTTAACTCCAGGAGGAAAAATCACCTTGAACGGGAATCGAACTCAGGGTCGTCAAATTGCGAGCGCAGTGTTCTGACCACTAGGCTATCCCGTCCCCCTACGACACAACGGTCACAGCCTAAGAGCTTGAGTGTGGTACTCCAAAGACTATGCAAGGAGTCAAGGCAGATAGATATCACTCACCATAGAGAATAATTATAACCTGCAATGCAAGGTACCCCCCAAAAAATCACTCATCACAAACAAGTCCTGAATTACAGACAGAAACAAATGTTCTGGAAGTAAAAACAGATGGCTGTACACTTTCATGTTAAAACTTTGAAGGTTTTATTTATTTATTTTTTTTTTTGGGGGGGGTGTTTTTGTTTGGAAGAAATAAAACAAAAAACTGATAGAAAACAGTAATATTCATTTTCTGCATGCATTACCAGTGTGCACGCAGGTGTCTGTACTGTATTTTATGTGGAGTTTTGGCTTCTCTCTTGAGAAGCAATTATTTGCTGAAATGCTTCAAAAAGGGGAAATGAAGCTGAATACAGGTTTTCTTTCTATCAATATCTCTGTCTCTGTCTCTGTCTCTGTCTGTCTGTCTGTCTCTCTCTCTATATATAGAGAGAGATACAGAGACAGAGACAGATACAGAGACCGACAGAGAGCTCCGTTTGTGTGCGTGTGTGTGCGTTCGTGCATGTGTGTGTGTGTGTGTGTGTGCGCGCGCGTGTGTGTGTGCGTGCGCGCGCACGCGTGCGTGTGCACACGCGTGTGTGTTAAGTGTTTGTCTGTCTTTTGTATGTGAACGTACTCGAAACCTAGCTTTTGTGGTATCATCCGAAGGACTGACAATATATCATGGAGTCAATTAATTAATGAAAAAAAACTGTTCTCATGCATACACTACAGCACAGACTCAATCCTCCATCCCCTAGTGACCGTTAGAAGACCACACACTAACCACCCATGTACATCCCCGATCCCATGTCTCTACTAAAGTTTGTGAAGACATTTATCGCTATGTGTTATCATCTGGATAATGTGCAAGTCTGATCCAATGAGACAAACAGGATTTTGCGCTCGGCTAGTGCGAAATACAGACAGCCCTCAAGGAAAAAAAAAGATTTATCAACAAAAATAAGGATTTGGATGTATCAGTCAGTTTTGGGGGATATATCTACGCATCCTTACTAAGTTATCGTGTGATGTAAATTATATATTATTATATATTATATACTATATACTATCATCTCTCTACTCTCTCTTCTCATCTTCTACTCTCATCTCTCTATCTCTTCTATCTCTCATCATCTCTCTCTCTCTCTATCTCTCATCTTCTTCTTCTCTATCTTCTCTCTCTCTTCTCTCTATCTCTTCTCTCGTCTCTACTCTCATCTCTCTCTTCTCTCTTCTCTCTCTTCATCTTCTTTCTCATCTATCTCTTTCTAACGTAACCAAACTTGATGAATACGGATATTTCTAACGCAACCAGCATCGATCAGTTTTGATAAGCAAATACACAAATAAATGAGTAAGGAAAATAAATAAACACATAAATGAATAAAAAAGGAAATACATGTTGCCACTTGTTGGTGTGCGTTTCGAAGTTTAACATCTTCTGGTTCGCCCAGAATAATATGTACTCTTGTCGTACTTATCACACCCAGAAACCACTATGAGACGGTAAGTATACACTGTATATATCCACTGGATGAAGAAGTTTGCGTATTTGATTGTTTTCATGTACTTCGCAGCATAGCACTACGCTTTTACTTAAAAGGATTGTTATCTTCTTTAAATGGGATTAGGTTGTTCTGGTAAGACTTTTCCCACAGCTGTCAGTTTCCCCCACTTTCAGCTCCTCTCAGCTGCTATCCAGTCCCATCCCAGCTGTGCTAATTATAGCAGGAACTGACCGCACTTGGACTTGGTAAAAGGAAGGGTTTAATTTTAGCACTGGGACCCTGGCTCTTGACTGAGTTGTGCTGGATTTGCAACACTGTATTTTATGGCTAAAGACAATCATCCATTCAAGGAGATTTTCCCCCTAGAGTTTACATCAGTACCGACTCCACTCCCAACGAAAGTTCTTCAAAGAAGACTATCAACCAAAAGTCCCGTGCGCAAACGAACGCAGAACTTCTTGCATGCAAACATGCTGAAGCCCATTCCGCTTTTCGGAAGTGTAGGCCATTGAGTGCTTGTAGGAGAGGATAACAAAATATTTTTTTTAATAGAAAAATAGACCCCCCAAATCTCTCATGCACACTAGTTAGAGTCGTGTCTGGGCACTATCCCCGAAGTCGGAATGCAGCAACCTTTAACAGCGAGCAAAAACGTCACATCCGCAAAACCTCACTGTTGGTAAACCTCAGAACTCTAGTTGAAGAAAAAAAAAGAAAGAAAAGAAAAGAGATTCTAACTGAAGCCTCCTTTTTTTCCAAAACAACTAAATTACTCTAACGAGAAGCACAAGCTAGTCAGCAAAGAACATGACTTCTCTCTTAACTTCTTCAGGAGTTAGTTATCAGAGCAACTGGGCTCAATTTTCAAGGTGATTCTGGCGGAGCCCAACCCTCTCCTGGTAGCAGAATTTTGTCAGGTTAAATCCTGTTCCGTTTTTCGTAAGAGCAGACCATCGTGTGCCGGTGAGCACAGATGAAATTTACAAATCTACATACACACGAGGACTGGATGTAAAAAAGCACACGAGTGCTTATCCCATTATCTTCGATATAAAAGAATAATAAAAAAAAGGGTGAATGCTGGGTATGTTCATATAATACAATCATGTCAATGTCTCGGTGTGGCCTACTTTTCTACAAAATGAGTCCCACATGAGTTCGACTCTGTTTACCAGGCTTCGACATGCCCAACATAATTATCAATACTGCTATGCACCCCATCACAGCTATGCCCTCACCAAAAAAGACACCCCCAAAAGAAAACCCTACTAACAATAAGAGGAAAACGCCCTAACCCACAGGCCCTCCCCCCCCCTCCCCTGCACCCTACCAAAAACAAAAATGAAATACAACCCCCACGAAAAAGCATCTAACATTCCAAATGAAAAAATATACAACGTCATAAAAGTCTACATTGCCAAAAGAAGGGGACACAACCAACCCTTCATCCCCTTTCATACAAAAAACAACAACCAAACAACACCCAACCAAGCAGCGAATCGATCATGCATTTGGAAGTATTTCTCTGGAGAAATGAAGATGATAGAATCATGACACATGAGTACTCTGAAGTTCATTCACACAAACAATGTACAGGCAGAACACTCTCCCCCCCCCCACCCCTCCCCTCTCCCGCGACTATGAGAAAGAAAACATAACTCGTGTGGTTTTGGGGAGTGGGTGGGTGGGTATTAATTTGCTCCCTTGCGGAAGGATTAAGAGCGCAAAGCCGTGTGTGTTGTGTGTGTGTTGTGGGTGTGTGATAAACAGGACGCATCAGCAAACTATGCCGAGACTCTTTCCCTGGGCAGTAATCTGAGCTGTGCTAACATCCATTCGTCTTCATGTAAATTTACGAATTTTTACAGCCGTAAATGTGGCCATAATTCCCCACATTGTCTGCATTGGAGCTCTGAATCTCAACATGTTTGAATGATTTCCCCTTTTTTTTATTTTCTTTGATGAATTTTGTTTTTTTTTTCCTTTTATGATTGGGAGGGAGGGAGGGAGGGAGGGAGGGAGAGAGAGAGAGAGAGAGAGAGAGAGAGAGAGAGAGAGAGAGAGAGAGAGAGAGAGAGAGAGAGAGAGAGAGAGAGAGAGAGAGAGAGGACTGGCATGATTCTCGAATATGCAAAGCATATTTTTGGGTTTGCACTTTTTGTTCTTTTTTAAAAAGTTTTTATAAAGCTATTTTGTCAGAGAGCTCCCATCCACGTCAATTATTTCTCGCAAATCAAAATATAAACATTTGCTAATGATGTGCATTTTTACACATGGCAACCGTTTTGTTCCACCACTAGTCTCTACTCTCACACACATCAGTGTCTTGGTGAGGCTGAGACCAGCAAAATTAAAGTGACAGCTACACCCCTCACCCCCACCCCCCACCCTATCTGACAGTGATGAGATTGTCATATTTTATGTGGTCCCTCGCATTGCAGATTATATTTTCCTCTCCTAAAACGTGTACACCTCCATCAATCCCAAATATTCATTTATCGTCCAATATCGTTTAAAATGGAAGTACGCCAAAAGCGAAGTACGCCAACAAAAATATTCAATTCCTTACACAGCATGTAGCATGCTGAAATTGCGATTTTAGTGCACACAATATCAATGTTTAGATTATGTTGCATGGATTTTTTTTTTGAAGAGCAAAGACAGTTAATATCTTAAGTATCTT
>CM060319.1:45046414-45051414 GCA_030674155.1 Stramonita haemastoma | reverse complement strand
AGAGAGAGAGAGAGAGAGAGAGAGAGAGAGGAGTGAGGGGAGAGGAGGAGAGAGAGATGGGACGGGTGAGGAGAGTGTGAAGAATCAAAATACTGAATCTAAAATTCCTTCATAAAAAGTGAATGATAATTCCATTTAAAGATATTCAGACTGGTAGACACATTTGTTAAGGTTGATATGGTTCCATCCGTTACCACCTAAATATTACAGACCGGATTTGAAAAAAAACCCAGAAAAAACATAGAGCATTACTTCGTGCATATGGCATTTCTCCATAATAATTTTTCGACAATTGCAAGAAGAACGTAAAAAGTGTTTTTTAGTACTCAAATTGCCATTTCAATGGAAGAATATCTAAACCAACATAAACAGCCACCGTCAATGATGACAACTTTTATATGATTAATTTCAGAGCACGTCTATGAAGACTAGATAGTATGATATTTTCGCTGGCTGAGTTCCAAATTGTTGATGCATGATTTATATGCTATGGATGGAATAAACTATTAAAACATTTCACAGGATTGCATATTAAGGAAGCGTTTTATTATGGGCAATACATGGATATATGTTCACATGCCATTTCTATATGTTTAAACCATGATTTCCCCTGGGGAGGCCTGTCGGTATTAATTACATCAACACCTTTTGCTAGGAATTCCCTCCTTTTTAATCTTTTTGTTTTTTTGTTTCTTCTTGTCACCCTCTTCTTGTCTATTTTCTACCTTCTTGGATCATTCTCCTGCCTTTTTTTTTTTTTTTTTTTACAGAAATACTTAAAAGATAACAATTCTCTCCCACGCCCAAGTTGATTGTGCTGGGCCTGACTTGTCAGGTGCTTAACAGCAGTGCAACGCATTTTCACTCATGCTGTCTGGCTGTTGGATGAAGAAGAAGACAAAACGATGACAACTTGCTATCTATTACTATTTCAAGGACTTTGCGAAAGTGGACTTCTTCAACATCACCCCCATTAACGTTTACAGAACCAGAAATCTTACCTAGATTTTGCCCTTCTTGCTTGGAAGTAATAACAATGTACTTTGTTTTACATGGACTGAAAACCCATATGATTTAAATCTAATCGAGCAAGGTAGTAATCAGTATATATTTTTGCAAAGTTGAGTTTAATTCTTCTGCCTTTGAAAGACTACAACGTATAGTTGTATCATCAGCAAACTGTTGTTGAGATAATATTAGAGTCCTAGCGGAGATTTCTGATTAAGGAAGGTGGTCACAAGTCATCCCACTTAGGCTCAGTGGGCCACCCTAAAAATAGTATACTTCCAAAAGCAACGGTGCTAGGCTCACGCAAGCACGAGAGTACTGCACAAGCCTGAGCAATAACATGATCATCAGCAAACAGCATGACATGGTTTTATACCGAAGTAAGTAATTGACGAAAAAGAAGAGGGCCTAGGAAAGAGCCCTGAGGAACACCATATTTTACTGGTACAAAGCGGATTCTTTTCCATCTACGCATACTTGCTGTTTTCTGTCGTTCAGAAATGAAGACATGTCCCAAAGTTTAGTTGATGTCCTATAAAGAATAAAGTTTAACTCCAAAGAACAGTGTAGTCAACTACTTTGAATGCTTTGGCAAAGTCAACAAAAAGCACACCTGTGATTTAGAGGTAGTTTGCATTTTCCTGTCGACTGTTTACTAGGTTAGTTAAAGGTGTGTGACATGAATGTCATTTTCTAAAGCCAGACTTGTTAAGATGAAACCAAATTACACTTTTCCAAGTGATGTAGTATATATTAGTTTCTGCATATGATCCGCTGAAGATTTCGATAGTATTGATAGAATGTAATTTAGTCTATAAGTAGAAGGGTCTGATTGATTCTTTAATTTTCTACAAATTCTTCATATCACACTTTCAAATCCAATTTATTTGCAGTAGCGTGTCACTGTGTTGTGTGTGTGTGTGTGTGAATATATAATTTGTTAATTCTGTGTGAGAACAGCTGCATGTGCATGACTGATTTGAATGGAAGCCTTTCGATTTGTTTGCTTTACGAGATTCAGCACTCACAGTGGGCAAATTCAGCATCACTCAGTCAAGAGGGCTAAATTTAGTGCGCCCCTTCCTTTTACCATGCCCAAGTGTGGTCAGTTCCTGCTCTAATTAGCCCCAACTGACCACAGCTGGGCTGGGTTGGGCTTTGGGAATGGAATGGATGGCATCTGAGAGCACTTGTAAGTGGGAATCTACATAAATTCCATAAAATATCACCATCATTTATCATTATTATTATAACAGAGTGGACATAGTTTAATTTGATATCCCATCTCTGCACAAACCTCGGAAACACGGCACAGACAGATAGTTCAAGATACGACTTCTAAAAAGAGGCTGCATAAATTACATTCCATTGTGAAGGCGAAGTGTATGCGACGGAGGGTTTTCGATCACAACCCAAGGAAACAGAGCATCGACAATTCACAGGTGTGTCTCTAAGCAGAAACACGACGCTGCGATTGCCGCGCTCTCATCACATGGGAGATAATCTACTTACCACCCCATCACATCATCATCATCATCATCATCATCATCATCTTCTTTCTTCTTCTTCTTCTTCTTCTTCTTCTTCTTCTTCTTCTTCTTCTTCTTCTTCTTCTTCTTCTACTACTACGATTTTGGCAAGTTTAAAGGCTTTTGGAAACTCACTTTATATAGACAGGTAGGTAGATAGATAGACAGACAGATAGATAGATAGATAGATAGATAGATAGATAGATAGATAGATAGATAGATAGATAGAGAGATAGAGAGACAGATGGATAGATAGATAGAGGTAGTAGAAGAAAATAGTAGTAGATAGAAAGAAGAAGGATGAGATCTAGTAGTAGTAGATAGAAGAGCGGAGGAGAGAGAGAGAGAGAGAGAGAGAGAGAGAGAGAGAGAGAGAGAGAGAGAGAGAGAGAGAGAGAGAGAGAGAGAGAGAGAGAGAGAGAGAGAGAGGGAGAGAGAGAGAGGAGAGGGAGAGGAGAGAGAGAGAGAGGGGGAGGGGGGAATCATTTCTCATTCGCTCTCATGGCTTTGTTCCTTTCTGATAGAGCAGCCTCCCAAATTACGTTCGCACTGTTGCCTGCCTTGAAGCTATATTCTCACTTTTCATTTGTTTTCTCCTGCATTTTATGTGGCATTGCTGCCCTTTTGAGAAAGAGAGAGATGAGATGAGAGAGAGAGAGATTGAGACTGAGAGAGAGAGAAGAGACGAGGAAGAGAGAGAGAGAGAGAGAGAGAGAGAGAGAGGAGAGAGAAGAGACAGAGAGAGACGAAGACAGAGAAGAGAGAGACAGCAGAAGAAGACAGAGAGGGAAGACAGAGCAGAGAAGACAGAGAGAAGAGAGAGAGAAGAACAGAGACAGAGAGAGAGACAAGATGAAGAGAGAGAGAAGGGGACAGAGAGAGCAGAGAGAGAGAGAGAGAGAGAGAGGAGAGAGAGAGAGAGAGAGAGAGAGAGAGAGAGAGAGAAGAGAGAGAGAGAGAGAGAGAGAGAGAAGAGAGAGAGGAGAGAGAGAGAGAAGAGAGAGAGAGAGAGAGAGAGAGAGAGACAGAGAGAGACAGAGAGAGAAGAGAGACAGAGAGAGACAGAGAGAAGGAGCAGAGAGAGACAGAGAGAGACAGAGAGAGACAGAGAGACAGAGAGACAGAGATAGAGAGACAGAGATAGAGAGAGAAAGTCATTTTTCATTCGCTCTCATGGTTTAATTCCTTGTTGATAGAGCAGATGCTCAAATTGAGATTCACACTGTTTTCTGCCTTCAAGCTATATTCTCATTGTTTTTGGTTTGTTTGTTTTTTTCCCTGCATTTTTTGTTTGTTTGTTCTTGCATTGCAGTGTTGGGGGAGGGAGAGAGAGAGAGAGAGAGAGGAGAGAGAGGAGAGAGAGAGAGGAGAGAGAGAGAGAGAGAGAGAGAGAGAGAGAGAGGAGGAGAGAGAGAGAGAGAGAGAACTGAACACTGAACACTGAAATTGTTTAATGTACATCGGCCTTAGGCCACAATACAAAAGAGTGGTGGGCATAGAGTGTGTGCATATGACATAGGTGTTATAAACATATTACCATCAACGTATATGTATAAGAAATATTGTATGAGTAATAATAAAGCAAGAAAGTTATATAAGCCATTTCTTAACCGTTAATTACGGAACAATTCACACGTATCGTAAACGACACTGTTGTAGATGTATTATTCATCAATACAAATATCAATTTCTAGAAAGTTATCGTATTTCTTCTATTGGTTGCATGAAAGATAAAACGTGATATAAATTGTATCTATCAGTAGGTACAGTGGCTTTGAGTAGTACATAGAAAGGAAGTCCTTTGGAATCTTTAAGAAACTTAGTTCTTAAGTCTTCATATTCAGTATAAAGTGTTCTTCATTTTCTATTTGATCTTTACAAACAGGGCATTGCTTAACTTCGTTTAAACTATTATACCGCTGTGTATTATTGTTCAATGGTAGAACATTAAATCGAACTTGCGTAACTGCAACTCGAAAACAATATGTATCCATTTCGGTTATATACTTTTCTTTTTCAAAAATAGTTTTAAAGTTTCTATAACCATCATATCGCTCACGGTCTCTAATGGTGCCTGCCCATTCCTGAGCAAACCAATCTACAAGTCTTTGTTTAAAGGCACGCAAGAACATTTTTATGTCTCCTACACCTTGGTTTAACCAAACGATATTATACCCAGTAATACATAGTATTTCCCTGATTTTAGAGACCCAACATTGTTTACCTTTTTTATCTAATTCTAACAACATATGATAAGCTTTATATGGTAATCTTTCAGAATTCATGTGTAGTAGTTTGAACCAAAATCTTATGCATGCAACATATGTATTTACATACAGTGGGTACCTGCCAAGATCTCCATAAACCATCTTATTTGGTGTCCTGGCAGGCACACCTAAAAACCTTTTACAAGCAATTAAATGTACTTTTTCTATATGTTCTAATCTATGCAGCCCCCAAATT
>CM060319.1:45031414-45036414 GCA_030674155.1 Stramonita haemastoma | reverse complement strand
TGTTGCTGTTGTTGTCGTTGCTACTGTTTTTCTTTGAACACACCGAGAGTTTAGCCGTGGAGCATGAGTGAGAAAAAAAGCTGTGACAAAGTTGTATGTGACATCAAAGAATAAAATAGGTTTGGGGGCACTGATAGGACTTTAGACTGCCAGAATATATTTTTCAAGAAGAGCCCCTTTAGAGTACATGGATTTTAAATAATGTCACCATCAGCAAATGTGGTCATAGGTAATTACTCACAACACAACAAAACTATTTCACAAATGCCATCGTGTGATGTAGTGTTTTAAGATGTAATGCAATGCAAGTAAAAACCTACACATCTCCAAAACTCAAAGATACTGAAGTGCTAAGAAAATAGCAACACACATAACAGCGATAAGGTAACCACAGTATGAAGGTAAAAAGAAAACTATGGCAATAATTATGCGGAGAGAAAAATAGAGACAGCAACCACAGTACAGGAAAGGGATAATCGCTACAAAATACCTTAAAATATGTGAGCCATCTCTCTCTCTCTCTCTCTCTCTCTCTCTTCTCTCTCTCTCTCTCTCTCTCTCTTCTCTCTCTCTCTCTCTCTCTCTCTCTCTCTCTCTCTCTCTTCTCTCTCTCTCTCTCTCTCTCTCTCTCTCTCTCTCTCTCTCCTCCCCCCCTCTCTCTCTCTCTCTCTCTCTCTCTCTCTCTCTCTCTCTCTCTCTCTCTCATCTCTCTCGCTCTACTCATTATATCATATTCAGATCACTATTCTCATCATCTACATCATTGTTTCCATCGTCATCTTTGACATCGTGATGATGATAATTATACAGGTTGAAGAGGATGTTGAAAGTGCTGATGTGAAGAGGATATGATATTGATGATGAGGAGATAGATGATGATTTACTTGCTGCACTTGCTGCTATACATAATGAAGATGCTGATGGCAAAGATATGTAGATGGTGACCTCACGGATCCTGATATAGACATCTCCCTTTGAACTAATGGCTTTGAAACTAGATACAAGGAACCTGATAAGAGTGTGGTATGGATTAATGACATCTTAATAAACAACATCAAGGAGTGGAGGAAGCTGGTTGCAAAGTCTTCAGTGGTGCTCCAAACGGTCTACTAGACTACTGGGTAGGTGAAGTGAGGTGAGGAAGGTGAGGGCAATAGGCAATGTGTTAACAGCAGCACTGGTTGTCACTACGGGGACGATGCCATAATAGTTCCTACACTCCCTGCTCCAGCGATATGACGTCAAATTCTACATGATAGTACAGTTAAAGGTAAAAAGGTAACGGTAAAGGTGTCCCATAACCTATGTGGTCGTAGAGGAACAAGGCATCACAGACCTCAGCTTCTCTACTTACTTAATTAATCCTCCTCGCTCCAGGTGGAGCAAAAGACGCCAACAAGTCTTCTCCAGCCATCTCTGTCTTGGGCAAGCCAGCCGATCACATTTCATGTTTTGTCCATTATTTTCAATTCTTCTTCTGTAGTTCTCCTCCATGTACCAAACAGCCTGCCCCTCTTCCTTTTTCCAGGTGGTGCCCATCTGAGTGCAGCATGCGGATGTCGGGTCTTGTTCATCCTGAGGACATGGCCCAGCCACCTCCATCGTCTTTGTTTCACTTCTTCTATGTTGTTGCTGATGCCAGTCCTTTTGCTCACTTCTCTACAGCTTCTCTAGCAGCCAGCTTATTGAGGGTGGTGCCCATCTCCTCTCTCTCGCTGCTTTACCTTCCCTGACCCTAAAGAGGGCAGGTATCCATTGACAGCTGTGTAAACTGGGGTGGTGGTGGTGGTGGTGGTGGTGGTGGCTATACTGAAGCCAAGGGCGCACCATGCTCATGCTGCTTAGCTTTTACCATTGAGCTTACCCCCCCCCCCCCCTCGCCCCTATAGTACAGCTGCCAAGGATTAAATCCTGACATAAAGAGTGACAGCAAACCAGTTTGTGTACATATACTTGATATCACATTGAACGACATTAGCGTGGGAAACAATGAATATGGGTCCCTTGGGAGTTATTTTAAACACGGAAAATATGCAAGTTTCTTGGAAATGAGGCTATATTGACACTACAAAGATAACTATGTATCCCTAACTCCCTCCCCCTTCTATACCCTTTCCTCATCTTCTCCCCCTCCTTATCCTCTTCCCCCCCCCCCCTCCTCCTGCCTGTCCTCCACATCTATCCCCCTCCACCTTTATCCCTCTTCTGCCTATCCCCTCTCTTCACCCACTCCCTTCGCCTACCCCCTCCCCCTCTACCCACTCCTACCCCCTCCCCCTATACCCACTCTCTCCTTCCCCCCTATACCCCCTCTCTTCACCCACTCCCTTCGCCTATCCCCCTCCCCCTCTACCCACTCCTACCCCTATACCCACTCTCTCCTTCCCCCCTATACCCCCTCTCGCCTACCCCCTCCCCCCCACCCCCCCTATACCCACCCCCCCTATACCCACTCCTGCCTACCCCCCTATACCCACTCCTGCCTACCCCCCTATACCCACTCCTGCCTATCCCCTTCTTCCCCCCCCCCTCTTCCTTTATTACCCTAACCTATCCTCCTCCTTTTTTTCCCCTCCCTCAACTCCAGATTTAAAAGAAGAAAATTACAAAAATCCCAACATGAACACGGGAAGATGGACAACACATCTCCTCTAAAGCGTGGAGGATTAGAAGTTAGGGGGGGCGATCCCCATAGAGATCTGCCATTGCTAACTCACAGCATAGGTTGCCTTTATGATTTTACAACATATTATAAGACTAACAATTTCAAACTTTAAAGGTGTCTACCTATATCTGTTCAGAAATTGAGAAAAAGCTTATTCTAAAACATTTTTTTTTCACCACGTCCTTGTTTCAGACAGGTAAACAGCAAAGTCTACAATTTCGTATAAAAATTGCTGCTTCATTTTCTTTAGTTACCGACTTTTCTCTGGACTTCTGAGTGACTTCAAACAATAAAAAGGAATATAACTGTTTATGAAAGACTTTGCAGGGGAGCTAATAAGGCCTTAAGATAAAGTGAACATTTCATCACTCACACAAAATGTGTCAAAATCTTGTAAATACATTTGAACAGAATAAATTAACACATAAAAAAACAACAACACCTTACAGTTGTCATTGGCAAAATTGTTATCTGGGGGCAATGCACGGGACACATCGTGCGCACAGGTTAAAACCCATTCCGCTTTTCGGAAGAGTAGGCTATTTGTGCCGGTGGGAAGGGGCAACAAAATTGACAAAACTGCATACAAGAAGGAAGGTGGCAGGATGGTTAAGACGTTCGCCTGCCAACATGTAAGCCATGAGGTTCTGGGTTCGTACCCAGCCTCGCTCTTTTCTTCCCAATTTGACGAAAAAATCGAAATGAATGTCAAAGTCATTCGCATGAGACTAAAAACCGAGGCCCCGTGTCCGAACGCACGCAGAACATCCTGCGCACACGTTAAAACCCCGTTCCGCCTTTCGGAAGAGCAGGCCATGGTGTCCCGGTAGGAGCGGATGACAACATATAAAAAAAACCCAGCATGCACACAGGTGTCGTGTTCAGACACCATCCCTGAGGGGGAAAAAATAATAGGTAGACGCTGCACTTGTGGCGACGCGCTCTCCCCGGGGAGAGCAGCCTGAATTTCACGCAGATAAATCTGCTGTGACATAAAGTGGTATAAAATAAAATATAAAATAAATATAAATAAAATAAATACACACGAGAATTGGATATGAAACAGCACATGAGTGCTTATTCCATTATCTTCGAAATGAAGAAATACTAAAGAAAGAAAGCAGAGTCAATTTAAGCGGAGCAGACAGAGATTGCAACATGACACGCAAAATAAATGTTCGAAACGTGATGTTTAGCGTCAAAAAATCACCACTAGATCTATCCTTTCATGATCTAAAGTTGATTTGACGTCATTTGGCCACAAGTTAGGACTCTAAAAGAAATTTGGAGCATCCTTTATATGCCACAGTTGCATGCAGATCGTAGAGCACCGTGTTTCATTGATTCATTGATTCATTCATTTCATTCGTTCATTCATTCATTGATTGATTCGTTCGTTTGTTCGTTCGTTCATTAATTCATTTGTTCCTTCCTTCCTTCCTTCCTTCCTTTCTCCCTTCCTTCCTTCCTTCCTTCTTTCCTTCCTTCCTTCCTTCCTTCCTTCCTTCCTTCCTTCATTTGTGCATCCATTCATTCATTTGTTATTTCATTTATTCATTTCATTCGTTCATTCGTTCTTTTGTTCCTTCCTTCCTTCCTCCCTTCATTCATTCATTCATTCATTCATTCATTCATTCATTCATTCATTCATTCATTTCATTCGTTCTTTCATTCCTTCCTTCCTTCCTCCCTTCATTCATTTATTCATTTCATTCATTCACTTCATTCATTTCCTTCATTCAGACACTCAACCAGGCAATACAATTCGTATGACAAAGATGCCAGTTCACCATCACAATTAAAACAAAGCTACAACAACCACCAACACCATCAACATTCGCTCCACACCACCACCACCACCACTCTTGTACCACCGCCACCACCACCACAACACCAGCAGCGCCTTCACTATACTCACCACCACACCACCACCACCACCACCACCACCACCACCACCCCCCCCCCACCACCACCACCCCCCACCCCCCCCACCCCCACCACCACCACCACCACCACCCCACCACCACCACCACCCTCACCACCACCACCACCACCACCACCACCACCACCACCACCTTCGCTATAATTATCACAACCACCGCTATCACTCCTCCCCACCACCACCACCACCACCACCCTCGCTACAAAGTGATTACCACCAGCACTGCCCTTACCATCCCAGCTACCACCACTACCTCCCTCACAACCCCCACCACCACCCCACCCCCTCCATCAGCCAAACTTCTAATGATACTGTTATTACCTCGTAGGCAATAATAACAACACCCATCATCAATGACAAGCTACCCCTTCCCCCCAAAAAAAAAAAAATTAA
>CM060319.1:45001414-45026414 GCA_030674155.1 Stramonita haemastoma | reverse complement strand
ATATTATATGATTTATATTATTTTTGTGTATATTGTATGTGTGTGTGTGTGTGTGTGTGTGTTTGTGTGCGCGCGCGCGGTGGTAGTGTGTGTGTGTATGTGTGTATGTGTGTGTATGTGTGTGTTTGACAAGTGGATGGGAGGTGGAGGTGTAAGTCTTCATGTCTGTTATCGTTTCCAAGTGCGTCCTCGAGATGGTGAATCGAGTCTGAGGAAAAAGAATTGTCGATATAATAATTAATGTGGAACCATTTTGCTACCTGTATTGTAAGTGCTACGCATAATAAAGTAAAAGGTAAAGGTGTCCTATAACCTATGTCATCGTAGGGAGAGGCATCATAGACCTAGCTTCTCTAGGGCCAGCATGTTAAGGGCGGCGCCCATCTCCTCTCCCTCGCTGCTTTCCCTTCCCTGACCATTAAGAGGGATGGTACCCATTGACAGCTGGGTGAACTGAGGGACTGTACTGAAACCAAGGCACGCAAACAGTCACCCATTCACTTGGTAACCACGCTCGATGCTGCTTAACCTTGGCTGGGGAAAAGCGAGCGCTCTGACCACGAATTACACCGTCCTCCCTACGAAAGCATTGATTAATTAATCATAACAGCAACCAACACTACAAACAAACCCTCATCGGTAACCTTTACACTCAACACTCCCCCCATCACACCACCCTCATTACAATTACAGCTACCACCTCTACTATCATGAGTAACCTCTCCACCGCCCACCACCACCACCACCACACACCAACCGTTACGACCGTACCGCCCCACACACCACCACCGTTACCACCACCACCACCCACCACCACCACCACCACCACCACCACCACCACACCACCACCACCATCATCATCAATTACCTCTACATCACCAACACCAACACCACCATCACCACCACCATCACCACCACCATCACCACAATCACCGCCACGACAACGCCCTCCACCACTACCACTGCTACTATCATCCCATCTACCACCACATCCTATCCCTTTGACAGGCCACCCCCTCCCCACCCCTCCCCCCCAAAAAAAAAAAAGTTGAAAAAGAGTAAAATTGCGAATGTATACAGAATCTGATCGAATTCATGCATTGCTGCAATTCAATGCGAAACACATGACTTCTTTCTTTCTTTTCTTTTCTTTTCTTTCTTCTTTCTTTCTTTCTTCTTTCTTTTCTTTCTTTCTTTCTTTCTTTCTTTCTTTCTTCGTTTTCTTTTTTCTTTCTTTTTTTCTTTTTGCTTTCTTTCTTTCTTTTTTTGTTTGTTTGTTTCTTTTTTTCTTTCTTTCTTTCTTTCTTTCTTTTTTCTTTCTTTCTTTTCTCCAATGTCTCTTTTTCTTTTTTCTTTTTCTTTCTTTCTTTCTTCTTCTTTCTTTCTTTCTTTCTTTCTTTCTTCTTTCTTTTCTTTCTTTCTTTCTTTCTTCTTTCTTTCTTTCTTTTCGTTCTTTCGTTCTTTCGTTCTTTCGTTCTTTCGTTCTTTTCATTCTCATGAATTTAAGAAAGGTTATTACGGCAATAGCGTAACTATCATCATCAAGCACATTTTTTTAAAACAATTTTTTTTGTCGAAATGAATAGTTTAATCTCATCTATTATAAGGGAAAAAAATAAAGTCACGATGATCAAGAAGAAAAGAAAGAAAAAAGGAAAGAAAGAAAGAAAGAAAGACAGAAATTAGGAGAATGAATGAATGAACGAATGAACGAATGAATGAACGAATTTTATTTGACAAAAGCTACAAGCCCATCAGTCAAAGGGGGCTAATTATAAATGTAATGTTAATAATGGATGGACAGAAAAGAAGACATGAATAATAACTCGAAATCCAGACAAATATCAACAAATATTTTAGTTGTTTGGTTCATAGTCTGCTTGCGTTTTTCTAGAGCCTGTGTTGCATATATTGTTAAAGATATCATCTCGGACATATTCTCTGAAGTTAACACATTTTGTACAGGACAAGTGGACCTGTTGGTTGGGTTTGTCAAAAGAGTAACTTTTTGGCGAATTTCTTGGTAAGTTCGACATGTAAACAAAAAGTGCAATTCGTCTTCTTCTTTTTCTCCACATGCTGGACATGGATTGTTGTCTGTCTCCTCTGTAATATACTGCTGTCTACAGTTCAATAGACCACATAATCTCAGCCGAAATTTCAGTAGATTGCTTCGAAGCCTCTTATTAGTTAACGATATCAAATATTGTTCTGGACCAAACGTATCTTTAAATGAGCTATACCAATGGTATTTTTCACTCGACATTGACTTTTCGTGCCAGTTTTGATGGAAACATGAAATAAGTCTATCTTTCAACTCTTTAACAAACATTTCTTCATAACCCACCCCCTGGAATAGCCAAACAATACCAAATCCATTTATCGTCAAAAGATATTTTACTTTAGTTGCCCAGTTTACTTTACCATTATTGTGTTGTATAAGTAACATATCGCATGCTTGTCTGTTTATTCTGGACATAGGCAGCTTGATAAGTTTTAACCAAAGAAAGGAATTAGGAGAGAATGAAAGAAAGACAGACAGAAAGAAAAAAAATAACAAAAATTTAGGAAAGAAAGAAAGAAAGAGAGAAAAAAAGAAAGACAGAAAAATGAAGAAAAATGCGAAGAAGATGAAAAAGAAGTGCTACATTAGCAACTACAAAAAATCCCAACCAAAAAAAGAAAACAAAAACAAAAGAAAAAGAAAGAAAAGAAACAAAGGAGAGAAACGAAAAGAATGGCAAGACCTGCAGTCAGCATGAAGATGTAACTAAATCAGAGTTCCCAAAGTTCTAATCGTCCTTTTACACCCTCCCTTTTGAGGACTGTGACCAGTTAATCTCTCCTTCATCTGTCTACGTTTCTATGTCTTTTGTGTGTGTGTGTGTGTGTGTGTGTGTGTGTGTGTGTGTGTGTGTGTGTGTGTGTGTGTGTGTGTGTGTGTGCATGTCTGTCTGTATGTCTTTAGATCTGTTCGTCTGCCTGTCTGTTCATCTCTTCGTACATGTACATCTGTCCGTATGTCTGTCTGTCTGTCTGTCTGTCTGTCTGTCTGTCTGTCTGTCTGTCTGTCTGTCTTTCAATCTTTATGGAGATATGTTCGTCTGTCTGGCTCTCTTTCTCTGTCTCTCTCTGTCTCTGTCTCTGTCTCTGTATCTGTCTCTGTCTCTCTCTCTCCATCCTCCCCATTCTCTCTCTCTCTCTCTGTGATACTGTCTTACTTTTCCTACACCTATTTTTCTGTCATTGTTTGTCTATCACCATGCCTCTGTTTCTCTGTCTGTCTTTCAGTGTGTGTGTGTGTGTGTGTGTGTGTGTGTGTGTGTGTGTGTGTGTGTGTGTGTGTGTGTGTGTGTGTGTGTTGTGTGTGTGTGTGTGTGTGTGGTGTGTGTCTGTGTGTGTCTGTGTGTGTCTGTGTGTCTGTGTGTCTGTGTGTCTGTGTGTGTCTGTGTGTGTCTGTGTGTGTGTGTATCTGTCTGTCTGTGTGTGTGTCTATCTATCTGTGTGCGTGGGTGGGTGCGTGTGTGTTTGCACGTGTGCCTCTCTTTCCAGAAAGGAAGAAAAAGAGAGCTCCTTCGGGAGATCATTGTCCGATGTGTCAAGAGTCCCCTGCAGCTATGATCCGTGTGGTGTGTGACTTTGGCTAGCAAATTATTGGCTTCCCTCACGCTCCAGGCGAGTTTGGCTTGGTTTGCCTTGGTTTGGCCTGGTAGACTTTTCCTTCATCAATGTGAAGGTGTTCGCTTCCTCTTGTCTACTTATATGTACTTAGCCGTTGTTTTTTGTTGCTGTTTTTTGTGTGTGTGTTTTTTTTATATTTTTTATTCTGTCTGTCTGTTTGGCTGTTTCTTTCTTTCTTTTGTATTTTTTGTTGTGTGTTTCTTTGTCTTTCCTCTGTCTTTCTTTCTTCTTTTCTTTTGTCTTTCTTTTCTTTTTTTTTTTCTTTTCTTTTTTTCTTTCTTTCTTCTTCTTTCTTTTCTTTCTTTCTTTCTTTCTTTCTTCTTTTCTTTTCTTTCTCTTTTTCTTTCTTTGTTTTTGTGTCTTTCTTTATTTCTTTCTTCCTTCCTTTCTTTCTTTCTTTCTTTCTTTCTTCTTTCTTTCTTTCTTTCTTTCTTTTCTTTCTTTCTTTTCTTTCTTTCTTCCTTCTTCTTCCTTCCTTCCTTCCTTCCTTCCTTCCTTCCTTCCTTCCTTCCTTTCTTTCTTTCTTTCTTTCTTTCTTTCTTTCTTTCTTTCTTTCTTTCTTTCTTTCTTCTTTCTTTCTTTCTTTTCTTTCTTTCTTTCTTTTCTTTCTTTCTTTTCTTTCTTTCTTTCTTTCTTTCTTTCTTTCTTTCTTTCTTTCTTTCTTCTCTCTATATTTCTTCATCATCACTTTATTTCCAGGCTAATACAACAAGCACTCATCTATCTTTCCATATCCAATCTCGAAGTGCATTCCGTTTCGTAAAGTTTATCGTCTGCTCCAACTCGCACGAATAGCCTACTCTTCCAAAAGGCGGAGCATGTTTTTACGTTACGCAAGACGCTCTGCTTGCGTTCGTATAGGGACCTCGGCAAAGAGTTGAATCCAAAGGACTTTAATGTTCACATGATTCTGTAGTGTCTTCCGAAGGACTTTATAGTCTCATCTCATCCGATGGACTTTATTGTCTCATCCGAAGAACTTCATTGTCTCATCCTATGTACTTTAAAGTCACATCGGAAGGACTTTATAGTATCATGCAAAATATTTTATAGTCTCATCCGAGGGAATTCATTGTCTCATCCAAAGAACTTTGTCTCATCCAAAGGACTTTATAGTCTCATCCAAAGGACTTCATTGTATCATCTAAAGGACTTCATTGTCTCATCCAAAGAACTATGTCTCATCCGAAGGACTTTATAGTCTCATCCGAAGGACTTTATAGTCTCATCCAAAGGACTTTATAGTCTCATCCGAAGGACTTTATGGCCTCAACCGAAGGACTTCACTGACTCATCCAAAGAACTTTATAGTCTCATGCGATGGACTTTTATAGTCCTATCCAAAGGATTTCATTGACTCATCCAAAGGACTCTATAGTCTCATCCGGAAGACTTAATAGTCTCATACAATGGACTTTATACTCTAATCCGAATGACTTTATACTCTCATCCGAAGGGCTTTATACTCTCATCCGAAGGGCTTTATACTCTCATCCGAAGGGCTTTATACTCTCATCCGAGGGACTTTATACTCTCATCCGAAGGGCTTTATACTCTCATCCGAAGGGCTTTATGGTCTCATCCGGAGGACTTTACAGTCTCATCCGAAGGACTTCAATGAATCATCCAAAGGACCTTATAGTCCCATCTAAAGGACTTTATAGTCTCATCCGAAGGACTTTATAGTCCGTGCGTACATGCGTGATTGCGTCAGATCGTGTATGTATGTGTCTGTGTGTGTGCGTGTGCGCTTGCTTGCTTTGAATGATGGAGCAGATTTAAGCAAAGCTTTCCCCAGCTTCTTATGATATCATGCAGAAGGTTGCCCAAGTTTCTGATAGCGTGTCTCGCTCTCCCCCCCCCCCTCTCTCTCTCTCACACTCTCTCTCTCTCCATCTCTCTCTCTCCCTCTCTCTCTCTCTCCCTCTCTCTCTCTCTCCCCCCCTCTCTCTCTCCCTCCCTCTCTCTCTCTCCCTCCCCTCTCTCTCTCTCTCTCTCTCTCTCTCTCTCTCTCTCTCTCTCTCTCTCCCTCTCTCTCTCTCTCTCCATCTCCATCTCTCTCTCCTCTCATCTCTCTCTCACTCTCTCTCTCCTCTCCATCCCTCCTCTCTCTCTCCGGGCCGGCAATACAGACAGCATGGAAGGCAGATTTCTTGTCAGCTGCTATCTACGGCACCGTTCTTGGCTTAGTGTTCCTGTACATCAATCAGCTCGGGAGATGCTCTGTAACCTTTTTTTGGTTCTTTTTTTTGTTTGGCTGCCTCGTCTTCTGTGACATCACCGTGCTGTTGCTCCCACTCCGCTCATCTCAATCTCCCCTACCACAGCCCTACCCAGATTCGTTGTGTCTCACCCTCGGGATCGGCAGTCCACAGGGAACCCATCAATATTAGGCCGCCGTGGGGCCACCAGCCAGACGGGCTCTGCACTTCTGCTGGGTCACTTTGGTGGTGTTCTGTGGTGCCTGTTCTGATCTAACATACGCAGTGCACCACCTACTAAGCCCCCCTACTAACGACAGTATTATCTCAGTCGCGGAGCCAGACTGAGTGAATGCTCTGCAACTGTTTGTTTACCCTGGCGGATGGGGACACGTATGGTCCTATGTCTCTCCCCCCCCATCACATCCTCCCCCCCCCTGCATCTTATCCAGAGTGCACAGTGTAGCAGACTAGAAAGTCATCATTATGTAGATCTGAAGATGCTGCTGCTGATTTTGTCAAGGGGAAGTTGAAGGGGGCAGGTGGGGCGAGGAGACAAGGGGGCTGGGGGTGGGGGTAGCGCGGAAGAGGGTGATGGTGGTGGTGGTGGTGGATACTTACTTAATATGTGGCACAAGCTGGGAGTTCTTTGGAGTATATGCTTTCCTTACGTTGATCATTGTTCTGTTGGTTGTTGTGCTGTTTGGGTCTTTTGTTTATTCATTTATTTATTTATCTAATTATTCTTTTGTATCGAGGATAATGGAATAAGAACTCGTGTGCTATTTTTTTTTTTACATCCGGTCTTAGTGTGAATGCAGTTTTGCAAATCTTCGAGGTCTTTCCTGTATGCCGCCGTCTTTCTCTCTTTCTTTTGTTGTTATACACGTCTTCAATACGTTTTATGATATGAAAATTATGTTCTGTTTTCTCAGTATTTGTTGTTGTTGTTGTTGTACTTGTTGGCGTTCTCCCCAGCTTGAAGCCCTTGGGGTCATCTTATTAATTTTTATCTTATCTATCTGTTTATTCTTTTATTTTAAGGATAGTGGAATAAGCACTCATGTACTTTTTTTTACACCCAGTCGCCGTAAATATGTAGTTTAAAAATTATTGTTATCTATTCCTACCGGCACACAATGGCCTACATTTCCAAAAAGCGGAACAGGATTTAACGTGTGCGCAAAATGTTCTGCGTGCGACCGCACACGGGACCTCGGTTTAAAGTCTCATCCGAAGGACTTTTGGGGGAGAGCGGAGCAGGCACTGATGTTAATTTCAGTGCAAAAGTCCTCTTGAATGTGATTCGAACCCGGATCAGCAGATCTCGAGCGCATCACTCTGACCACCAGGCTATCCGTCCCCCTATTGGTTGTTGTGCTGTTGGGTCTTTTCTGTCTGCTGCCTCTTTCTTCTTTCTTTTAAAGGTATACACATCTTCAATTCATTTTATGATATGAGGGGACGGAATAGCTCAGTGGTCAGAGTACTCGCTTTCCCAAGCTAAGGTTTAGCAACATTGAGCGTGGTTATCAAGTGGATGGATGGGTGACCGTTTGCGCACCTTGTCTTCAGCAAAGTCCCCCAGTCCACCCAAGCTGTAAATGGGCACCTGCCCTTTTTAGGGTCAGGGAAGGTAAAGCAGCGAGGGAGAGGAGATGGGCGCAGCCCTCAATATGCTGGCCTCTAGAAAAGCTGAGGTTTCTGATGCCTAGCTCCCCTACGACCACATTAGGTTATGGAACACCTGTACCTTTTTCACCTTTCACCTTTTACTTTTTCTGAGCATTTGTTCTTGTTGTTGTTGTTGGTGGTGGCGTTCCCCCAGGTTCAAGCCCTTGGAGTCATCCTGAATAGGCAGGCAGGTTGTCTTACTCGGCACATGGGGGAATCACTGTGAGACTGGAAGTACTCATCTCCCCTAATTTAAGGTAAGGTAAAGGTAAAGGTGTCCCATAACCTGTATGGTCATAGGGGACCCAGGCGTCAGGGACCTCAGCTTCTCTAGGAGCCAGCATATTGAGGGCGGCACCCATCTCCCCTCCCTCGCTGCTTTACCTTTCCTGACCCTAAAGAGGACAGGTACCCATTTACAGCTGGGTGAACTGGGGAAACTGTTCTGAAGCCAAGGCGCACAAACGATCACCTATCCAATGGCAACCACGCTCGACGACGCTGCTTAACATTGGATGCGGAAAGCGAGCGCTCTGAGCACTGAGCTATCCCGTCCCGCCCCTAATTTAAAGCACAGGCAAAGTTATTCGGATGAGACTATGAACCGAGGTCCTGTGTGTGAACGCACACAAAACATCGTGCGCACACGTTTAATTATTTTCCACCTTTCGGAAGTGTAGGCCATTGGGTGCTGGTAGGGATGGATGACAAAATGAAAATAAAATCTGCATACATATTGATATCGTGATTAGACAATCAGCCCCGATATCGTAAGGTGGCTACTTAATTACAGGTGGGTAAAAATGATGGCATACCTAAAATCTCACCGTTAAATGAACCTCGGAGGTGTGGACAGGGAAAGAAAAACAAAAAAGAAAAGAAAAGGATTCTGGTTGATATGTAAAGAGCTGGGTATGGACAAAGACAGCCTCAATGAAATACTTCAACAGCACAACAACATTAATATTGTAGTAGAGGTTTTGGCATTCTTGCTTTTTTTTTTTTCAATAACTGATAATGCTTATAGTCTGGTACAATTTTCGGTATTCAATGTTTTTCCTTTTCGTCATTATATCTTCATTATCCGGATTTAGGAAATTTATAAGGTGTGTCCTGCCTATGAGTGAATGCAAAATGTCATGTGCATGTGAATATATTTGGCCTGATAGTAAGAAGTGAAAGCGACTTCGATAAATGTCTCGGTTTTTTTCTGTGTTTATTTTTTTCGTTCCTCGGCTATAGCTCCGAGGTTCACCAAAAGTAGACCTATCCGTATGCAACTCTGTGTGTGTGTGTGTGTGTGTGTGTGTGTGTGTGTGTGTGTGTGTGTGTGTGTGTGTGTGTGTGTGTGTGTGTGTGTGTGTGTGTGTGTGTGTGTGTGTGTGTGCGTGTGTGTGTATGTGTGTGTGTGTATGTGTGTGCGTGTGTGTGTGCGTGTGTGTGTATGTGTGTCCGTGTGTGTGTGCGTGTGTGTGTATGTGTGTGTGCGCACGCACACGCACATGTATATATGTGCGTGTGTGCGTATGTGTGCGCACGCCCGCGTACGCGCGTGTGTATACATTACTTGAATGTATGTATGTATGTATGTATGTATACGTGCGGATATTCATGGGTATGCGCATGTACCCTTGATTATGCATACATGAATCCGTACATGGATGAGCAAATGTGGATGTTGTCTGCGTACAAGCAAACATGCACACATCTATGATTACAGGAACATATGATTTACGTGCGTGCCCAATCGCATGTATGCGTGCATGTGTAAGACAGAAAGTAGGGGCCAGTCGGTGGGGGCTTGTGCCTTTGTTTGTCCTTACGTGCATACCGCTTTGCTAGCGTTCTTACACACTGGGAAAAAAACAGAGAGAAAAGGAATAACTGATGTTTGGCGAAGATTTATGCACAAAACAAATTGATTATCAGTTTTCGTGGTTATTTCATCTATTCTTTTATATCGAGGATAATGGAATAAGCACTCATGTGGTTTTTTTTTTACATCCAGTCCCAGTGTGTATACAGTTTTGTAATTTTTGTCATATGTTCCCACCGGCACACGATGGATTATTCTTTAGAAAAGCGGAACAGGATTTAACGTGTGCGCAAGATGTTCTGCGTGCGTTCACACACGAAGCCTTGGTTTATAGTCTCATCCGAAAGCGTTTGACGATATGTTATGTCACAAAACTTATACAGATGGTCAGTATCGTTCGTTGTTGACGAAGACAAATCACTCTCTCTCTCCTCTCTCTCTCTCTCTCTCTCTCTCTCTCTCTCTCTCTCTCTCTCTCTCTCTCTCTCTCTCTCTCTCTCTCTGAATATTATGTAGAAACTGAAGATGATGATAGAAAAGTAGAATTGTAGAATAGCTGAAAATGTTTTCCGCGATGATGTTTACCTTCCTCCTGCCTCAAACATGTTTTGTATAGTGGTCTAAGGCCGATGTACAATAAAACTTTTCAGTGTTCAGTGTTCAGTGTTCTCTCTCTCTGTCTGTCTGTCTCTCTCTCTGTCTGTCTCTCTCTCTCTGTCTCTGTCTCTGTCTCTCTCTCTCTGTCTCTCTCTCTCACATACACACTCTCTCTCATACGCACACACACACACACACTCACACGCACACACACATACACACATACACACATACACACACAAACACACACACAAACACACACAAACACACACAAACACACACAAACAAACACACACACACACACACACACACACACACACACACACACACACACACACACACACACACACACACACACAGAGAAAAACAACACTGGTTAACGTCGTAGTGTGACGCAAGCACATCCCCAAACAAACCAGTTAATGATGTTAATTTTTGACAAAAAAACTCTTCACAAAACAAACTAATTAATGATGTTAATGTCTGGTGACAGCATGTCCCAAAACAAACTTGCTGACGATGATAGTGTTTGACGAAAGCTAGTTAGAGATGTTATTGTTTGACGAAATTATCAAAGAAAACCAGTTAGTTAATGATGATAGTGTTTGACTAAAATATATTACCAAAGAAACGAGTGAATAGTGTTAGTGTTTGACGAGAAGTTATCACAAAACAAACTCGTTAAGGATGTTATATTTAACAAAAACACGTCACAAACAAATGCTTTGTAATGATGTTAATATTTGACAAAACACATCACAAAACAAATGTTTTCTAATGATATTAGTATTTGACAAAAACATAACACAAAACAAGCTAGTTAATATCGTTTGTGTTTGATGAAAATACATCACAAAACCCCCTAGTTAATGGTGTTAATGTTTGACGCAAACACATCACAAAAAACCTATTAAACTATGTACTATGTGATTGTTTGACGCAAACACATTGCAAAACAAATTAGTTGATGACGTAAGTGTTTGACGAAAAAGTAATCACAAAACAAAACCAGTTAATGATGTTAGCGTTTGGCAAAAAACACATCACAAAAACAAACTCATTAATATCGTTCCTGTTTGATTAAAATACATCGCAAAAAACTAGTTAATGACGTTAGTGTTTGACGCAAACACGTCGCAAAGCAATCCAGTTAATGACGTTAGGGTTTGACGAAAAGTAGCCACAAAACAAACTTATTAATGACGTCAGTGTTTGATGAAAAGTTATCACAAAACAAACTTGTTAAGGATGTTAGTGTTTAACAAAAAACACGTCAGAAAACAAACTTGTTAAGGACTTTAGTGTTTGACGAAAAGTAATCGCAAAACTAACTAGTGACGTTAGTGTTTGATAACAAAACATAACAAAATAAACATGTTAACGACGTTAGTGTGCGACACAAATACATCTCAAAACCAAGCCAGTTAACGATGTTAGTGTTTGACGACAACACATTACATTACAAACCAGTTAATGACGTTTGCTTGACGAAAAGCAATCACAAAACAAACCAGTTAACAATGTATAGTGTTTGACAAAAACGCATCGCAAAACAAACTAATTAACAATGTGTAGTGTTTGACAAAAATACATCACAAAACAAAAACAGTTAATGATGCTAGTGTTTGACGAAAAGTAATCATAAACAAACTAGTTAATGATGTTAGTGTTTGACGACAAAACATCACAAAATGAACTTTTTAACGACGTTAGTGTTTGACACAAACATATCACAAAACAAAGCAGTTAATGATGTTAGTGTTTCACAAAAACAGATCCCAAAACAAAAACCAATTAATGACGTTAGTGTTTGAGGCAAACACATCACAAAACAAACCAGTTAACGCCGTTAGCTTTAAAAAAAAATATCACAAAAGAACTAGCTAATGACGTTAGTGCTTAACGACTACACATCACAAAACAAACTAGGTAACAACTTTTGAGGTTGACAAAAACACATCACAAAACAAACCAGTTAACCACGTTAGAGTTTCACAAAAACTCATCACAAAACAAACCAGTTAATGACATTTGTTTGACGAAAAGTAATCACAAAAAACACAGTTAACAGCGTTAGCATTTGACATAAACACATTACAAAACAAACCGATAAACGACGTTAGCGTTTGACAAAATCGCATCACGAAGCAAACTTGTTAACTACATTATTTCTGACGAAAACTAATGACAAAACCCCCCGTAGTTAAAAACGTTAGTGTTTGGCCAAGACATACTGCAAAACTCCCAAACTGGTTACAGACTAGGGGGTGCCTGAGTTGACACCATATGTTGGTTCTAGATAATGATGGTGATGATGGAGATGATGGTGATGATATGAAACAGGGGCAGATAAAGAGAGAGTAGTGAGAGTGAGAGAGAGAGGGAGAGAGAGAGAGAGAGAGAGAGAGAGAGAGAGAGAGAGAGAGAGAGAGAGAGAGAGAGAGAGAGAGAGAGAGAGAGAGAGAGAGAGAGAGAGAGAGAGAGAGAGAGAGAGAGAGAGAGAGAGAGAGAAAGAGAGAGAGAGAGGAGAGTCAAGTTTGTACTAAATCTAGAAACTTTCGTAGTGGCTCAGGAAAAATTGGGTTCGCGCGCGCGCGGTCACACACACACACACACACACACACACACACACACACACACACACACACACACACACACACACACACACACACCACACACACACACATACACACACACACACAGAACACCCCCCCCCACCACACACACACACACACACACACACGCACCACAACAACCCCCCCCACCCCACATACACACACACACACACACACACATACACACACACACACATACACACAGAGTACACACACACACCACACAAGCGCGTGCGCTACTTGCAACACAACACACACACACACACAAAACAACCTCAAGCTCTCTAAATGAAGTCATTCAGAAAACTTCTACACAGTCATTTCCTGGTGGGACCACAGTACCAGTACAGCAAGAGAGGGTCCTGAAAGCTGGGCTAAAGGACCCCCCTTGTCCAATGTAAAGAGGAGGAGGAACTTGGCATAGTTTATTTTTTATTTATTTTTATTTTATTTTATTTTATTTTTATTTTATTTTATTTTATTATATTATATTTTATTTTATGTCACTTTATGTCACAGCAGATTTCTCTGCGTGAAATTCGGGTTACATGCTTCCCTAGGGGAGAGCGCGTCGCCACAAGTGCAGTCAGTGCCTACCCATTATTTTTGTTTGTTTGTTTAGTCATGTGCCAAACCATGCCAGCTTATTCTTTATTTTATTTTATTTTATTTTATACTACTTTGTATCACAGCAGACCCCTCTGCGTGAAATTCGGGTTGCATGCTCTCCCCTGGTTTTGGAAAAAAAGATATATAAGATACTATACCATAATTATATAAGATAATTATTTGCAATTTTATTTACAGGTCCACTCCCCTCAAGTCCCGTACAACCCCACTCATATTCCATTAATTCTATCTATACCACACGCTTATTCTATATTTATTTTTCTAATCTAAATATACCTCCAAATCCTGATTTAGCACATGTGGTGACTCATTTTACACACTCGCCATAGCTCTGTGAAAAGGTCAAACCGCAGTTGCCCCCGCATTTTGACCTGTCCTGATATTTTGGAAATGTCATCGAATCTTTTTTATTATTATTGTATTTCTTTGGGATTTTTCCTTCATGATTCATCTTTTTACCATTCTTGTGTTTGATCGTTTTAAATTAATCAATCCTCAGTGAAACATGATTTTCCTCTCCAAGGGGCAGAATAGTCCAGTGGTTAGTGTGTGTGAATCGTGACCTGAATGAGGGCACGGTTTTAAATCCCCAGTGAGGACGTGTGTAATGAAGAGGATTGGAGCTAGCGCCAGATCCGACTGCGTTCATTTTTCTGTTTCTTTGGAGGCGGTTACTCATCAAGATCTCTTGTGCGAACGCACGTATAACATCCTCACCTTCACCTGGCCTATCTCATAGTCCCTTTAGTCCGTTGGAGGCACCAGTTTAAAACAACACTGCAGCCAGATTCCTCCACTTTTCGCGGTTCTCAGCTTTTTGCAGTATGTTGTGCTACCCAACATCATTCTACTCTCTGATGTTGTCTTCCCATCGTTCTCTCTGTCTGCCTCTGCACGTCCCTCCCTGCACTGTTCCGTGTGGTTTTGTGTCATACAATGTGTATGGTATGGTGGTATGGTATGGTATGGTATGGTGTGTATGTATGTATGGTATGGTATGGGGGAGTATGGTATGTATGGTATGGTATGGTATGGTAGTATGGTATGGTATAGGTGTGGTATGGTATGGTTGGTTATGGTGATGGTGTGTGTGGGTGGTGTGTGTGGTGTGTGTATGGTATGGTATGATGTGTGGTATGGTATGTATGGTGTGGTATGGTATGGTATGGTATGGTATGGTATGGTATGTATGGTATGGGGAGGTGTAGTGTGGTATGGTATGGTATGGTATGATAGGGTATGGTATGGTGTGGTATGGGGAGTGTGTGGTGTGGTATGGTATGGTGTGGTATGGTATGGTATGGTTGTATGGTATGGTATAGTGTGTGTGTGTGTGTGGTATGGTATGGTATGGTGTGTGTGGTGTGGTATAGTGTGGTGTGGTATGTATGGTATGGTCGGTACGATGGTATGGTATGGTATAGTTTAGTAAAGTATGGTGTGATATGGTATGATATGATATGGTATATTATTGTATGGTAATAATAAACTGAACTGCATTGCATGACACTAGATTGGTTTGTATCGTATTGTATAATATTGCATTTTTTCCACTGTACTATACTGCACAGTGGTGTGCTATACTCCGATCTTCATATAAAAACAAAAAAACCCGATCCCACTCGTAAATGTGCACACACCTGACGCACAAGACCCATGTCCTAGCGACACGTTAATCTGCAAATCTTCGCCCCAGAGTAAAAAGTCTAGAGGAAGAGAGATGACAAATAAAATGCAGGAGTGAAAGAAGATATTACCGGAGAGGAATACAGACTATGCTCACAGATAGTTTGAGAACTGCGGCATAAACAGGCAATGCTATCAATGGCATTGCAGATGTATGTATGTGCGTGTATCGTATCGATACAATTTTGATGACAACAATAACAATAAAATAGATCAACCAAAAACAGCAGGAACAGAACAAAGTATTAAACAGGATTTTATTTTCAAGGTGGGTTTTCATCTCTTGTCCTTTTTCAAGTCTTCCTTTACTTGGCCTTTGTCTTGATGACAAAAAACAACAAGAACCAAAACGGGCACAATATATGTGTGAAAATGGAAATTTCATCATGAGGGGTTTTCCTTCTGGTTTCTCCCCTTTCCCAGTCTTCCTTATTTATTCTTTTTTCTGTTAATTTCTTCCTGACATTTTCTTTCTTTCTTCTTTCTTTCTTTCTTTCTTTCTTTCTTTTCTTTCTTTCTTTCTTTCTTTCTTTCTTTCTTTTTTCTTTCTTTCTTTCTTCTTCTTCTTCTTCTTCTTTCTTTCTTTCTTCTTTCTTTCTTTCTTTCTTTCTTTTCTTTATTTCTTTCTTTTCTTTATTTCTTTCATTCATTCATTCATTCATATTCATTCATTCATTCATTCATTCATTCATTCTTCTTTCTTTCTTTCTTTCTTTCTTTTCTTTTTTTTTTTCTTTCTTTTCTTTCCTTTTTTATTTCATTCATTCATTCATTCATTCATTCATTCATTCATTCATTCATTCATTCATTCATTATCTTCTTCTTCTTTCTTTCTTTCTTTCTTCTTCTTTCCTGTTATGCTTTTTTTCTTCATTCTTTCTTTTCTCTCTTATTCCTAATTCTTTAATGGAAGTAAAACGTTGCTATAACCTTTTTGCCAAAAAGAAATGTTAGACACGTTTTTGTCTATTGTAAAAACCTGATCGAGCGTCTGAACAATGGAGGCTATCAGGAACATCAACGCTTTGCTTATGAAGTGGAAAATAGAGGTCTCTTTTCAGGCAGCAACATTATTCTTCAGTAACGGAGCACTCACCTGAAAAGCTCATAGACCCCCCATCAGTCTGCATACTCTCCTCAACATCTGCAAATTCCAGCGGTAATTTATGACATTGGAATATTCATCAGGATGCATGCATATCCTAAAGAAAATAAATGTCTTGGCACCATCCATCTTTGCAAAATACTGTCTTATCTACGTCGCTTGATCTTCTGTCTTTTTTTGTTCCACGATAAAGGATTTTCTCTTTTGCTTTAGTTTTGTGAATATAGGAACAACAGTAGGAGAGTTATGCTTTTACCATCTCCAAAAAAAAAAATATCAATAATAATAATAATAGTAATTTGTTTTATTGATTGTATTGATCGATTGATTTTTTAAAATTTTATTCTTTTAGATCGAGGATAATGGGATAAGCAATCTTGTGCTTTTTTACATCCAGTCCCCGTGTGCATGCAGTTTTTGTAAATATCATCTGTTCCCACCGGCACACGATGGCCTAATCTTACGAAAAGCGGAACAGGATTTAACGTGTGCTTAAGATGTTCTGCGTGCGTTCACACACGGGGGCCTCGGTTTATAGTCTCATCCGTAGGACTTCGGGGGAGAGCGGAGTCAGTACTGATGTCAACCCCAGGAGAAAAAAAAAAATGTCCTCGAACGGGAATCGAACCCGGGTTGTCAAATCGCGAGCGCAATGTTCTGACCACTAGGCTATCCCGTGCTGTGGCTAGCTGTGTGGGCGGGTGTGGGAATGGTCATCCTTACCCCGGCAGCCGTTCCTGCAGATGGTGTCTGTAAGTATACTGGTCGTTTTTGCATCTCGCTCTTTCGTTCATCTGCAGGCAATTGAGAAAAGACAATAACTACACATGGCCTAGCTGGATGCTACTCTTTGTAGTAGTCACTATTGGTTGAAAACTACTGAGGTTAGATATAAAATGAATTGATAGGACTCTTTGTAGTAGCTGTCACTCTAAGTTGTAAACTGTTGAGGTCAGATATCAGATGAATTTGAAATGGTTTTCTGAATTTGTCACTCTAAGTTGTCAGTTATTGAGGTTAGACATCAAATGAATTGAAATGTTTTTTTCTGAATTTGTCACTCTAAGTTGTAAACTATTAAAGGTAGATATCAGATATCTACATTGACATAATGCTTTGCACTTGTCACTCAAGCTGTGATCTCTTGGCGTTAGATATTAAATAAATTAAAATGATTGTGTGTGTGTATGTGCGTGTGCATGTGTGTATATGTGTGTGTGTGCGTGTGAGCACGCGCGCGCGCGCGCGCGCGGCTAGATATTTAAAAAATGGTATGGTTCTCTGTATTGTCAGTCTTAATTGTAGTCTATTTTATAATATTTGTTTCTAGTTGTCAAATACCTTAGTCCCCTGAAATCTATGCTACTCATAGCTCAATTGACCACGAAGACCTTTAAAGGCTGCCACTTCATTAAAAGAGAACAGTGATTTTTCAACAAGAATTGTAATGATCAGTTATTGATCTTATATTAAATATCGAATTTTTTTTAAATCAAAGAAGTATCCCTGAACTCAGAATGTAGCTTTCTTTTTACTTGACTTTTTGTAAACGTATTATTCATTGCCACATTATCCTATTGGCATCATTATACTGTCATGTTCTAATTGTCATCGTCATACATTGTCACGCGTTTTTCTATTGTCACACACCCTCATGCTTTTGCTATAGATTACCACACATATTAAAAAAAAAAAGCTCTTGATTATTACTTCTGTCACACATTTACACTACATTAATTTCATACTTTTTTCAGATATTGCCACATCAATTTACACATTTCCTCATTTTTCGTTAATGTTTTATTTTTTTCCACACTGCCTAGTGTCATACATAAGTGAAATCCGCCACCTTAAACTAATGAGAACAAACGGCTGCATACACAAAAACTCTCACCATTTAAGGAACCTCAGAGCTCAAGCCGAGGAACAAAAAAAACAACAACAACCCAAATCAAAGAAGTAATCGTCAAGTTGATAAAACTGTTTCTCTCAGATATTGAACAAATATATTATGATTCATAAGACAGACTCTATACCTGTATAAAGGACTTCTATCACGTGAGCCTGTGAAGACTTGGTTTGTTTGAATAATTATCTGCAGTGGTGTTTAGTGAATTAAGCCTGATGAATTCTTACGATCTCCCGGGTCACGTCAATCTAAAAGGGCAGACCTGCCAGTGCCCTAGTTCCTCTCATGTGTATATGAATGTAGAAGATCGAATATGCACCTTAAAGATCCCCTAATTCACGTCAGCATTTGGCAGGTTACAAGAAGCAGACTACGCCCTGTATATGGAGATGGGTGAGCTACGCAAAGTTTAGTTTTTTCCCCAAAACACGGCCTGAAAAATCTAGTGCAGTGTCCCACCGACCCTGTAGGAAGTAAAAGGAGGAGAAAATAAAGAGAAAATAAAATGATTTATACTGCACATAAATATCCCCACACCATACGTGTGGCTGTATCATGGGAGAGGGGAGGGGGAGGGGTGAAGAGAGGGTGATGAGGAGGGGGAGGGGGCTACAACCATATCGCGTTGTGTTAAGAAAACGTAATTGAATTTCCCCAAAACAGGTTTTTATAGACTTTGCAGTAAATCATTACATTAACCCATATGTGCCCAAATTTCTTTTTTTCAAACAAAAAGTTGTTGATTTGCATTGCATTCGGTATGAAACATCATGCACATTGTAAAGACTGTAGCACACGAGACACAAATTTCTTATTTGCATGACTAGAAAACCCCAGTCCTCTCGTGCCCACTGTCATTTTTTTTGGACGGTACTTCAAACACCCACAGATACAAACAAAATAATTTTTTGTTAAATCTGCCAAAACCGAATGTAGGTAATACCCCAATATTCATTATTTGTTCTTGGTCTACTACAAAAATGTTTCATGTAAGAGATACAGGCTTACCTTTTACTGCTTGCCATTACTGCTCAACCTGTGGGTGTTAAAATGCAAATGGCGGCATTTCTTGAAAATTCAAAGTGAGGCCAATGACCAAATACACAATGGCTTGACATGCATAGCCCCTCTCAACTTAACAACTTCAAATAAATTAAGGAACTAACCTCATTTTGATTAGTATTATGAAAAACACATAGCGTCCCAAAATGGGACAATGGGCATAATTATATGGGTTAAAGTCTAATGCCCTGACTGTACTGACAATTGATCATGTCACGGTTCGCATATTTTAAATAGATCGTTTTACGTGTATAGTGGCTAGTTGTCCAGTGCGTGCATTTTTGCACTTACTTCTGTGTGTATAGTTGTCTATGTTCATTTCCTTTTCTCTTCGTATAGATCTAGGCTTAGGCGAGATCTCTCGAGATGTTCCGCAGCGAGAGTAGATCTAACGGTTAGATCAGCGGAGCGGCTGCGGGCTTATGCTAAGCAGGGGGACGTGGTCGCCGTTCCAGTTTTTACTGTTGGGCGCCATGTAGAATTAGTTTTGGCTCCGTTCAAGAAGCAGGAGAGAGCCTGCGCCTCGTAGGAGGTTTCACTCTCCAGTTCCTGCCTTCGTTCTTCGTTCTTCGTCACTGTTTGTTGCTTGTTCGTCTAGTCACGTCGGTTGGGGTGCAGGAGTGCGCCATATTAGTTCCAGTGACAGGTGAGAGTTTGTACTTGTCGTAGTTATGTCTGGTTCCGCGTGGTTTTGGTGTGTTGTTGTTTTGGTTCTGATAATGGGTATTGGTTCTTGTTGTTAATTAAACATCTGGACTGAAGAAATATAAGCATATCGTGAGCGTTTTGTTCTGAATTATATTTATCTTTTGTGAAGTAACACTAGTATCGGTGTATAGCGAACGTAGGGGTATTTATCCTTAGTTATGTGTTGTTGTTTGGTTTTGTTTTTTAAACATCAATGGTTCGTGGGGAAAGGGTTTTCATTGTGTTTTTGTAATACTCAGCATTGTTTTACATTGGAATTGATATGGAAATTTTTGAGTTATGTGCGAGATAGTGCAATTGAGTGTGTTTGATGGTAAGTATGGATTGATATTGTTTTGTTATAAATATGCTTCATGACAGAGTCTTTCGAATGTTTTTGATTAAACCTATTTGGATGTTAATAGCTATTATGAGGTGTTGAATGTGGATTAGATTAAGGTACATAGATATATACATTTTTCCCGAGTACCATGTGGAATCCTTGAATGTGGAGAGACAGGTATTTTGCCAAACTAAAAAGAATCAAGAAATAACTTTAGTTACCAGTGTATGTGGAGGATTATTAAGTATCGCCTTTTACAGGTTTCCGTTACCACCAGTTCCTGTTCGTCACCAGTTCCTGTCGACCTCCAGTCATCAATTCCTTCCTTGTACCTTGTCTTCAGCACGTCTTCTCCGTCTGCTTCGTCTTCACATCGTATTGTCAGGAAAGTGATTCTTTTGGTGTGTGGTTCTTTGCGTGTTTCTTTTTTTTAATTCATCTTCGGACTTCAAAGACTGTTTTTAGAGAAAAAGGAAAAGAGTAAGAAATACAGGACCTTAAATTAGAGCTAATATATAATATTTAGATTAGAGTGCGGTTGTATGTGGGTGTGAAAACTTGTACATTTTTTGCGTGTGATTTTTGTATTGTTATAATTTTTGTTGTTGTTTACTATATAAGATTATGTGAGCGTGAGGAAGTGTATTTTGGTGCGTTGGTTTTGCCTCGTTATTTTTGATTGTTGATTTTCATTATCATCAAAAATTGAATAGTAAAGATTGGAAATTTCTCCTCTGTGTTCTGCGTTTGTTGTTGTCGGGAAGTTAGATAGAGTGGGTATGGGTGGGGTTTTCTTCACACTCCCTTAAGGAGCGTGACAGATCATGACATGCTAATGGTCTTTCTTTCTTTCTTTCTTTCTTTCTTTCTTTTTTTTCTTTCTTTCTTTCTTTCTTTCTTCTTTCTTGGGTGGCTTCCCTTGCTTGGATACCGGCAAGAAGTGTTTTGCTCACCAGCAAATTGAAATTTAACAATTTGTAGTTAAACTCCTGCCAGCAATGCCTGTTAGTGGCCTGCCTTTATCACTGGAAAGTGTGCTGAATGCACTTCTGCAAGAAATGCACCTGACTTCCTACAAAGTGGAAGGGAAGTCAAATCAGACAACAGTTGTGCTTCGCCTTTCAGCATCAACAGCAGTGCATCAAGCCAGTGTACAGCCAGGTCAAAATGACACGGCGATATTTCGACGCAAGTGTCCTGCACAGATTGCACGTGACAGACGAAGAGCCGAGACACACAGGGCAACCCTGCAAAAGGCAAGTCTTTCTTCATCTCCCTCCGCCCTCTTCCTTCCTACTCCTCCCAGTTTATATTACAACAATGAAAACAGAACAGCAGCTGAAACTTTTTGTGGTGAGAACAACAGTGTTTGTGAAGATGACTATAAGGGTAAATGTGATGAAGAATGCCTGCAAGAAAACACAGTGTGCAACATTACACTTCAATCAGATGGCTACAGAGACCAACAGTTGAAAAGCAATGACGCTGTCACTCATTCTGAGGCCATGAACAGTATAGATTTACCCGTGGTCCCAAATGTCACAGGAACAGAAGATGACAGTGTGGCTTCTAATAATGCAGAAGAAAGGCCAGAGTGTTGTGTGAGAGGTGAGGGAACCATTACTGTTCAACACAGACTGACACAGCAGCTAAATGACTTACCACCGGACATAAGACAAAAACTCTTAATGGAGATGAGAAAAACCACAGCGATAGTCAACAGCGTAACTGAAAAATGTGACGCAGTATTACAGAAATACAAATGGCAGAGTGAAAATGGGAGGAGGGAAATCCTGGACTGGACACTTAACAAGAAGACGAAAGACGCTGGATCCTCCTGTGACGGACTACGGAAAAAAGCTTCCCTGATGTTGACTATGAACTGATAAATGAACTAAACATACCTGTACATTTCCGCGAAATGGCCTCCATGGCGCGATGAACTTTTTCGGGATTTTGTTCAAAACATTTCATGTGCATCGAATTTCGACCCCCCACCCCCAACTCGTCCCCATAATTATTTGTGAATGGACGGAATGTCTAAACACAATAAACTATTTGTCATTGTCATTGTCATTGTCATTTCTTTCTTTCTTTCTTTCTTTCTTTCTTTCTTTCTTTCTTTCTCTCTGTCCTTCCTTCCTTCCTTCCTTCCTTCCTTCCTTCCTTCCTTCCTCCTTTCTTTCTTTCTTCAATGATTTATGCTTTATTTATTTCCCTTTTTTCCCCACAAATACTAATCTGCATCCTTTATCAGTTGTAAACTTCGTCTCCCTTCTGCCGCAGCCAGGGATGTCTCTATTTTGCGTCTCGTTTTTCATCCATATTCCATCTTCGGGGCTCTTCTTCCGTCAAACTAAGTCAGCGGATCTCCTGACCCATCGCTAAGGGAGGGGTCTACTTTCAGCATGTCTGCATATTTCTAGACATAACACATCGAGTTTGGAGGGTAGTATTTGTTGCGCGCGGCAGGAGATAAGGAAGTAGTGGGTGGTAGTGAGAGTGATAAGCGAATGGGGTGGAAAGAGTGGATGTATATATATATATCTATCTATCTATCTATCTATCTATCTATCTATCTATCTATCTATCTATCTATCTATATATATATATATATATATATATATATATATATATATATATATGTTTTTATATTTATATATATATAAAAATAAATAAATAAATAAATAAATAAATATATGTATATATATATTGTGTGTGTGCATGTGTTTGTGTGTATTAAAAAAAATATTCTTTTATCCAAAGGATGGTGGAATAAGCACATATGCCCTTTTTTTACATCCAGTCCCCGTGTGTATGCAGTTTTGTAAATGTCATCTGTTCCCCACCAACACACAATGGCCTACTCTTACGAAAAGCGGAACAGGATTTAACGTGTGCGCAAGATGTTCTGTGTGCGCTCGCACCCGGGGCCTCGGTTTAAAGTCTCATCTGAAGAACTTTGGGGAGAGTGGAGTCGGCACTGATGTTAACTCCAGGAGAAAAATCTCCTCGACTGGGAAGCGAACCCGGGTCGTCAAATTGCAAGCGCAATGTTCTGACCCCTAGGCTATCCCTAGGCTAGGCTATCCCGTCCAGTCCTGTCCCGTCCCGTCCCGCCCTGTATATATATATATATATATATATATATATATATATATATATATATGTATATATATATATATATATATATATATATATATATATATATAATATATATATTATATATATATATATATTGTGTGTGTGTGTGTGTGTGTGTGTGTGTGTGTGTGTATGTGTGTGTTCATTCAGTTCATTTTATTTTATACCACTTTATGTCACAGCAGATTTCTCTGCATAAAATTCGGGCTGCTTCCCCGGGGAGAGCGCGTCGCCACAAGTGCAGCACTATCCATCTTTTTTCTTTCATTTTCCTGTCTGCAACTGTATTTGTTTCCCTATCAGAGTGGCTTTTTTTCCACAGAATTTTGCCAGCGTACGCTAAATAATGATGTGAAACATAGGGGACCTTAATTTATCGTCTTCTCCGAAAGACTAGAACCCAGACTACCACTCATGGTCAAATGGATGGAGGGAAAGTTATGGGCCCAAACAGAATTCAAACCACCGGAAACTTCGACCCGAACTTTTTGCTTTCTAGGCAGGCGTGTGTTCTCGGTGTTGTTGTGATGGTGGTGATTGTGTTGTTGGTGTAGTAGCTGCTTTTGCTGTTGTCACTGTTGGTGTGTTGGTGGTGTTGTTGTTCTGTTGTTTAGCTCTCAATAACAACAATGGCAACAACAATAGCAGCAACAACAATACCGATAATAACAACAGTAAAAACAACAACGACAACAGCAACAACAACGCCAACAATAACAAAAGCAACACCACCACCACCACCACCACCACCACCAACTACAACACAATCAACACCATCACCATCAACAGAACAACACACCACCACAACACACCAACAATAACAACAGCACAAACAGCAACAACAACACACACAATCACCACCAACACAACAACACCAAGAACACCAACTAACGACAATGCCAAGTGAATCGGCGTTTTACAGGTAACGCTCCTACTTAGAAAGCAAAAAGTCTGGGTTCGAAATGTGTTGTGGTTTGATACCTGCGTCTGTCCGAAACTTTTCCACCCATCCACTGGACCATGAGTTGGTGGTATGGATGCTAGTCTTTCGGACTAGACAACAAACTGAAGTACTGTATGCATGCAACACACATTTAGTTGACATGAAAGAACCCACAGCAACAAGAGAGTTGTTCTTTGCAAACTTTATGTGGAAAAAAAAACATTACCCCCCCCCCACACACACACACACACTAAATACACGCGTAGTGAGGAAAACAAAAAAAAAGTAGCGATGCTCTTGAGGCGACCCCCAAGAGAGGCAGCCCAAGATTTCATGGACAGAATTCTGCCCTGACTTAAAATAGTAGCGTAAAGCCTATGTAAGTAGGTGTGGAGGGCAAGCTGTTACCCATCAAACCATCCCCGGCTCCCCTCTCCACGTCGCTGGAATGGTCAATTGGAAAGACAATCGTTGATATGAATCGTTCCAGTGCTGTTGCAGTAGCCGCCAGAACGTTGCCATAATTATGCAGCCCCAAACCGCTCTCGGGGTCTAACTTCTCTATTTTTCCTCATGGATGGTGTTTAAACACGACACCGGTGTGCATGCTGATTTTTGTTTGGTTGTCATCCGCTTGAAAAGAATTAACTAGAGTAGAATGTGTAATTCAACTATAGTACAGCATGATACAGTAAAACGCAATACAATTCAATAAATGCAATACAGTATAACACAACACAATGCAATACAATAATATACAATGCAATGCGATACAGTTAAAAAGATCATAAAACAATATAAAACAAAATCATACAATGAACACAATAAGATACAGTAAGTATAATACAATACAATAGGTATAATTCAATACAATTATATGATATCAAACAACAGATACAACAAAGTA
>CM060319.1:44991414-44998914 GCA_030674155.1 Stramonita haemastoma | reverse complement strand
CTCAAGACACACTTATTTCAAACCTAAGTTTTTCTCCTTCCGCTTCCATCTCTTACCTGTCCCTGCCTTCAACATCCACCTGCCAAAGTGCATAACGTTTGTAGGTGTGTGTGCGTGCGCGCGCGTCTGCGTGGTGCTGCGTGTGCGTGTGTGTGTGTGGTGTGTGTGTGTGTTGTGTGTGTGTGTGTGTGTGTTGGTGGGGTTGTGTGTACTTTCGAATTTGTCAAAACTGTAAATAGTTGCTGATTGTGCGTCGTGTAGGTTGAATGCAAGCGCTTTGATTTGTTTTTGCAAGATATAGCGCTATACAAATTCCATGTATTATTATTATTATTATTATTATTATATTATTATTATTATTATTATTATTATTATTATTATTATTATTATATATTATTATTGTTATTATTTATTATTATAGATTCAAATCCTTTTTTTTAAATATGAGAGAGAAAAGAAGAAGAGAGAGAGAGAAGAGAGAGAGAGAGAGAGAGAGAGAGAGAGAGAGAGAGAGAGAGAGAGAGAGAGAGAGAGAGAGAGAGAGAGAGAAGAGATGACATGACAATAGATTTTATTGTGATAACAAGATGCCCATTCACAAATGGGACAGTGAAATTGGTCTGGATGCACAAAACACAAAAAAATTAAGTTCATATTCTGAAAACTTCATGCATTTCCAGCCAAATGTCATCATAGCATGGTTCCATAAATGGCTACGGGATAGATTCAAATCCTTTTTTTTAAATATGAGAGAGAGAGAGAGAGAGAGAGAGAGAGAGAGAGAGAGAGAGAGAGAGAGAGAGAGAGAGGAGAGAGAGAGAGAGAGAGAGAGAGAGAGAGAGAGAGAGAGAGAGAGAGAGAAGAGAGAGAGAGAGAGAGAGAGAGAGAGAGAGAGAGAGAGCATAGCAGATGACACTCTCTGTCTGACAAATATATCCTGTTATATTCAAGATATTCAAAATTTGACGATTCAGAACAAATTACACCTAAAAGCTGATAAAACTGAATCCATACTCGAATAGACCAAACACAAACTTCCCACAGTATCAATAACTTCAATAGAATTTGGTAATACTTCAACTTATCTGTCCAGTTCTGAAAGTAATCTAGTTGTTGTTGTTGTTGACAACACACTCTCTAAGCAAAATTTCATCCCTTTAACATCCAAGTCTCATTATACTATCAATTACAGCGTATTAGGGCAACTCACAAATTTTAATTCATATCCACTGTTGCAGCTTCCACGCTTGTCATATCCCTCATTCCTTCTGAACGTTTGGACTGCTGTATTTCTCTTTTGGTTGGTCTACCAACATCATCTATCTACTCTGTTTCAAGAATTAAAAACTCTGCTATTCGAGTCACTAAGAAAAAAAAAATTTAACACATTACTCTTTTCCTGTAGATTATTCACTGGTTGCCTGTAAAACAAAGTGCAGAAGGCATCTGTCAGTCTCGAAAGACTATGGAATTGTTCCCTAGGTCTGGGGCGCAATCCTGGGTAAATAAGTATGCAGGGCAAGCTGCTACCCATGCAGCAGACCCACCCCTCTCATACGCTGGAATAGTCCACTGGAAAGGCAATCGCCCATACGAATGGTTCCAGTGCCGTCACAGACGCCGTCAGAACGTTCTCATAATTATATACCTACAGTCCAGAACATCAACTACAACTGTAAACTACAGAGGCATATCTCTCCTGAGCATCGTAGGAAAACTCTTTGCTCGTGTCATGCTTGTGGGCCTCCAGAAACTTGCTGAGCGTGTCTACCCCGAGTCACATTGCGGCTTCCGAGCTGAACGCTCCACGGTGGACATGATATTCTCCCTACGCCAACTTCAGGAGAAATGCAGAGAACAACACAAACCCCTCTACATAGCCTTCATAGACCTGACCAAGGCCTTTGACCTAGTCAGCAGGAAGGGCTATTCAACATCCTTCCAAAAATTGGTTGCCCCCCAAAACTCCATAGTCTCATCAAATCCTTTCATGATGACATGAAGGCAACAATCCGTATGAGGGCAGCATGTCCAACCCATTTAACATCAAGGGTGGAGTCAAACAAGGCTGTGTCCTTGCTCCCACCCTCTTTGGCATCTTCTTTGCCCTGCTCCTAAAGCACGCTTTTGGAACTGCAACAGAAGGTGTATACCTACGCACCAGATCCAGCGGTCGACTATTCAACCTGGCTCGGCTGAAAGCAAAAAGCAAAAGTAATGGAGAAAACGATTGGGACATGCTTTTTGCTGCTGCTGCTGCTGCTGTCACTTCGTACACTGAGCAAGAACTCCAATGCCTCATGGACAGGTTTTCCCAGGCCTGCAAAGACTTCGGACTGACAATCAGCCTCAAAAAGACCAATGTGCAGAGCCAGGACGTGGTTACTACACCAGCCATCTACACCGGTAACTACCAGCTCGATGTCGTACACCAGTTCACATACCAGGGATCCACCATCAGTGACAACCCAAAGCTGACAATTTCCACCAAATGGCGGTGTACAACGCCTGCATCGTCAGCACTCTCCTTTATGGCAGTGAAACATGACAACATACTCCAAACAGGAGCACAAACTAAACAGCTTCCAACTGCGCTCTCTCCGTCGCATCCTCCGCATCCACTGGAGTGACAAGGTTACCAACGCTCAGGTCCTCGAGGTTGCAGGTCTTCCCACAATGTACACACTCCTCAGACAACGCAGACTCAGATGGCTTGGTCACGTGCGAAGGATGGAGGATGGACGCATTCCTAAAGATCTCCTCTATGGTGAACTTGCCTCCGGCAAGAGAAGCATTGGCCGCCCCCAACTGCGCTACAAAGACGTCTGCAAGCGTGACATGAAATCCTGGACATCAACACAGAAACTGGGAGGAGATAGCAGCTGACCGCAGCCAATGGCGCAGTGTTCTCCACAAACAGCTGAAGTGTGGTGAAGAAAAGATCCACACCGCAGCAAACGAAAAGAGAGCCAAGCGGAAGGCATGTGCTCCAGCCACCTCAACAAACCACATCTGCATCAGATGCGACAGAGACTGCCACTCCCGCATGGATTGACCAGCCACAGCCGGCGTTGTCGCTGAACAAATGACTTTTCTTTGGCGCGATTCTAATCGCACGACGACGGAGCGTATATACTACTCACTATACTACACTACAGATACTCTGACTACTACACTGACTACTACATACTCACGACTACTACTACTACACTATATACTACTACACATACTACTACTACTATACGTCCAGAATTACCGCCCTGGTGACTCCAACTCCCCGATTTTTCCTAAAGGATGGTGTCGAAATAAGACACTTCTGTGCATGCTTTTTTTTTTTTAATTTTTTGCTGTTCATCCACTCCAACAGGCACCAGTGACCTTCTCTTCGAAAGGCGAAACGGGTTTTTTAACGTGTAGCGCAAGATGGTCTGCGTACGTTCGCACACGGGTCCTCGATTTACAGTCTCATCTAAATGACTTTAACATTCAGTTCAATTTTTTCGTCAAACTGGGAAGAAGGCCGAGGGTGGGACTCGAACCCAGACCCTCACGGTTTACTTGTTGGCAGGCGAACATCTTAACCATCACTGCAACCTTTTTCTCAAAACTAAGTATAGGGTACAAAATTAGACCCTCTGTTACTAATGACTCCACAAAGCTAAACCCGCCTAGCTCAGTAATTGTCGACACCTATACACTCTGGCTCGTTCCTCACCGTTCTCAGACCGATGCTTTGAGCTTCCGAACGCCCAGACTCCAATAATCTAGACTTGGCCATCGATCCTTCTCTCTATCAGGTCCAGTCATCTGGAATGACCTGCCCTCTCTCCCTTCGCCAAAAGCCCAAAATTAGACACTTTTAAATCAGGCCTCAAGACACACTTATTTCTAACGTAAGAGCTTCCCCTGCTGTTACACTTAAAAATTGGGCAATATCTTCTAAAGCCACCACCACCATCTGCTAAAGTGTGTTATTTTCGTGTGTGTCTTGTGTTGTGTTGTGTTGTATTGTGTTGTGTTGTGTTGTGTGTTTGTGTATGTGTGTTGTGTGTGTGTTGTTGTGTTGTGTTGTGTTGTGTTGTGTTGTGTTGTGTTGTGTGTGTGTGTGTTGTGTTGTGTTGTGTTTTGTTGTGTGTGTTGTGTGTGTGTGTGTGTGTGTGTGTGTGTGTGTGTGTGTGTGGTGCGTGCGTGTGTGTAAATTTAGATATATTAATAGTCTTTGTAAATGGTGGCATGTATATAAATAATTGGTTGCAAGCTTCAATTCAATTCATATGCAAGAAATGCACTATACGAATTCTCTTTATACTTGTCATTATTGATAAGCTTGTCTAAAACGCTGCGTAATCGTAATCTAAAAGGCACTTTCTCCTCATCCTCATTATGCTGATTACTGTCTTTAGTATCAAACATTAAGTCAGTTTGTCTTTCTAACAATTTATGAAGCGATTAATCCACTTCTCATCTTGCAATACTGGTTGTGACTATGCTTTCTTTTCTGAATACTGCTTTGATGATCTTCGTAGAAGTCTTGCTGGAAATATCTGTAAACACGGCAATAACACCTGATTAGATAGGAAGTCCTTACGCATTTTTTTCTACCAAAGAAAAATGGTGAGACAGACAACAGAGAGAGAGAAGAGAGAGAGAGAGAGAGAGAGAGAGAGAGAGAGAGAGAGAGGAGAGAGAGAGAGAGAGAGAAGAGACAGAGACAGAGACAGAGACAGAGAGACAGAGACAGAGACAGAGAAAAGGGCGAGAAACAGAGAGACAGAGACAGAGACAGAGACAGAGAGACAGAGAGACAGAGAGACAGAGAGACAGAGAGACAGAGAGAGACAGAGAGAGACAGAGAGACAGAGAGACAGAGACAGAGAGACAGAGACAGAGAAAGAGAGACAGAGAGACAGAGAGACAGAGAAAGAGAGAGAGAAGAGAGAGAGACAGAAAGAAGAGAGACAGAGAGAGAAGAGAGAGAGAGAGAGAGAGAGAGAGATGAGAGAGAGAGACAGAGATGAAGAGAGACAGAGAGAGAGAGAGACAGAGAGGCAGATAGACAGAGACAGACAAACAGAGGCATGGACAGACTGAGACAGACGAAAAACAAACAGGCAGACAGACAAGACAACAACAGAGAAACAGAGAGGCAGAGAGTTTTTCTTTCTGTTCAACACTATACACCCCCGCATGTCAGAGGGAACTGACAGTGTCGTGAAAAGAAGCAAATTATGGAAGCTTTCTGCCTTTCCAAACCGATTCTGATCAATAAGTCCTTTGACCTTTTTCTCGAGAAGAAGGATTCCCTCCCCCCCCACACCCCCCTTTCTCCTCCTTCCTCCTTCTCTTTCCCCCTTTCTCCAGAAAGCGCTGACATGGAAGAGTTAACAGCAGTCAAGTGGAGAAAGAAGAAGTTGAAGAAGAATGCAAAGAAGATGAAAAAAGGGAAGAATCTGAATCCGAACAAGATAAAGGTATTTCAGGAAGAAGAAGAGGAGTCAGAAGTAAGGAGAATGCCAAAAACCCCCAAAGAATGCAAACAATGCCCAAAAATTGAGAGAGAAAGAGAGAAAGACAGGCACAAAGAGAAAGGCATAGAGAGTAAAAATAAAAAGAACACAGACAGATAGAGAACAGAAAGAAAGAAAGAAAGAGAGAGAGAGAGAGAGAGAGAGAGAGAGAGAGAGGAGAGAGAGAGAGAGAGAGAGAGAGAGAGACAGACAGACAGACAGACAGACAGACAGACAGACAGATAGACAGACAGGCAGGCAGACAGACAGACAGACAGACAGACAGAGACAGACAAAAAACCGACAGACAGATAAACAAACAAACAAACAAAGAGACAGACATTCAGACAAAGGCATAGACAGACACACACACAGACAGAGACAGACCAAAATAAACAGAGGAAGAACACACAGACAGAAACAAAGACAGATAGACAGACAAGACAACAGAGAGAAACAGAGAGGCATGAGAGTTTTTCTTTCTGTTCAACTCTATACACCCCCACATGTCAGAGGAACTGACAGTGTCGTGAAAAGAAGCAAATTATGGAAGCTTTCTCCTTTCCAAACCGATTCTGATCAATAAGTCCTCTGACCTTTCTCTCTAGAAGGATTCCCCCTCCCCCCCCCCCCCCCTCTCTTTCTCCTCTCCTTCCCCCTTTCTCCGGAAAGCGCTGACATGGAAGAGTTAACAGCAGTCAAGTGGAGAAAGAAGAAGTTGAAGAAGAATGCAAAGAAGATGAAGAAAAAGAGGGACGAATCTGAATCCGAAGAAGAAGAAAAAAGATGTATTTGAGGAAGAAGAGAAGAAGAGGAGTTAGAAGTAGAAGAATGCAAAAAAAAAAAATGCAAAAATGCACTCAAAAAAAAATAAGAGAGAGGAGAGAGAGAGAGAGAGAGAGAGAGAGAGAGAGAGAGAGAGAGAGGAGAGAGAGAGAGAGAGAGAGAGAGACAGACAGACAGACAGACAGACAGACAGACAGACAGACAGACAGACAGACAGACAGACAGACAGACAGACAGACAACAGACAGACAGACTAAGAGAAAAATAGAGAGAGGGAGGGGGGAGAGAGAGAGGGGAGAGAGAGAGAGAGAGAGAGAGAGAGAGAGAGAGAGAGAGAGAGAGAGAGAGAGAGAGAGAGAGACAGAGACAGACAGACAGACAGACAGACAGACAGACAGACAGACAGACAGACAGACAGACAGACAGAGAAGAAGAGAGAGAGAGGGAGAGAGAGAGGGGGGAGAGAGAGAGAGGAGAGAGAGAGAGAGAGAGAGAGAGAGAGAGAGAGAGAGAGAGAGAGAGAGAGAGAGACAGAGAGAGAAACAGAGACAGAGAGAGAGAGACAGAGAGACAGAGACAGAGAGAGAGAGACAGACAGACAGACAGACAGACAGACAGACAGACAGAGACAGAGAGAGAAAGACAGACAGACAAACAAGCAGACAGAATGGGTTCACATATCAAGGCCAACAGGAAGCAGCATGATCCAGCATGTCAAGAAAAAAAGAACTATGAATCTGATCTGATCTGGCAACACACAGAAAACAATATACAACATAACACCTTACAATATATCATATTACCAAAGAGCTAAGAGAGAGAGGGCAGAGGAGAGAGAGAGAAATAGAAGAGAAAGAGAAGAGAAAGAGAGAGAGAGAGAGAGAGAGAGGAGAGAGAGGGAGAGAAGAGACGAGAGACAGAGAGAGACAGAGAGACAGACAGACAGACAGAGCAGACTGAGACAGAGACAGAGAAAGAAAGAGACAGAGACAGAGACAGAAGAAGACATAGAAAGACAGACAGAGAGAGAAGAGAGGGAGGGGAAATATAGAAAGAAGACAGTAGAAAGACAGACAGACAGGACGAGACAGAGAGTAATAGCAGGTTCACATAATCAAGGCCAACAGGAAGCAGCATGATCCAGCATGTGAAGAAAATAAGAACTAGGAGGCTAAATCGATGTAGCAAACACAAAAAAACACTGTAC
>CM060319.1:44981414-44986414 GCA_030674155.1 Stramonita haemastoma | reverse complement strand
GGGGGAGAATACTTAACTGAGTGAAATCCACTTCAAGTAATGTTGTTTTCTTCAGGAGGATAAGTTTGAGAGCACGTTTATACAGACTTGATAAGGGTTTCATAGTATTTGCACTGGCAGAATCCCATAGGGTTGAGGCATAGTCTATTGAGGATTGTATATAAGCTTGAGAGGAGAGAGAGAGAGGGAAGAGAAGAGAAGAGAGAGAGAGAGAGGAGAGAGATGAGGAGAGAGAGGAGGAGATGAAGAGGAGAGAGAGAGAGAGAGAGAGAGAGGGGGAGAGAGAGAGAGAGAGAGAGAGAGAGAGAGAGAGGAGAGAGAATGAATGAATGAATGAATGATGAATGAACATTTTGAATGATATGAACATTTTGAATAAATGAACATTTTTATTGAGGGAAAAGATTAAGCACAATGGTGGCTTGTTTTCATCCAGCCCTCATAAAAAAAAAAAAAAATAAATAAAAGTGAATCAATCAACCAATCAATCCAAACGCGTAATTCAATTATAAAGCTATGAAAATCAAATTTGTGAATAAATCAACCAATCGTATGATTTGAGCATAATGAGCATAAAGCTATAACATTTAAAAAGAGAGAGAGGGAGTGAGTGAGAGGAATAAGGTGCGGGCTGTTATTATCTTTTTCAGCTCCTGAAGAGGGTAAGAAGAAATGGACAAAGAAAAGAGAAAAAACAGAATAGAGGGAAAGAGAGAGAGGAGGAGCAAGAGGAGGTGGAAGGAGAGAAAAAGAAGGATCAGGGAAACAATAAGAACTACAATTATGCAAGTTAGTACCTACTTATGTTAAGTGAGCAAAATCATAACATACACAAGATTATACAAAGGTTTCATCATAAATCTGAGATATAATGTGCACCTAGACAGTTCAGTGAAATAGAAACGCTTTACACAAGAGACAGACATAATGGTGGGGGAAAGAGAGAAGGGGTGGGGAAGGGGGAAAAGAAGAATGGGGAGAGAGGGGAGGAGAGGAGAGAGAGAGAGAGAGAGAGAGAAGAGAGAGAGAGAGAGGAAGAGAGGAGAGAGAGAGAGAGAGAGAGAGAGAGAGAGAGAGAGAGAGAGAGAGAGAGAGAGAGAGACAGACAGAGACAGACAGACAGACAGACAGACAGACAGACAGACAGACAGACAGACAGACAGACAGACAGACGAAGACAGACAGACAGACAGACAGACAGACAGAAGGGAAAAAAAAGACAAAAAAAAGACAGGGAGCCAGTAGAACAGAGAGATAGGCAGGAAGACAGAGAGAGACAAAAGACAACCCTGGAGCGAGAGGGGTGTAGAGAGGGGAGGGTGGGGGGAGAGGAAAGAGAAGGAGGCAAGAATAAGAGGGGACAAAAGTATTGGGGGTGGGGGGGTGGTCAAGAGTTGACATAATACTTACACATGATTGAAATTACATGGAATTAGTTATCAATGGTGTTACGAAATAAAATCCATTTCATCAAAATAGTGATATATTGTCCATAAGATGTACGTGATAGACTTTTTTAAAAAACAGAAACACTGCAAGCTTTGTGAAGGTTGAGGGTTGATATCTCATTCCACAGTGTTCCACCAGAGTATGTGAGAGTGGATTTAAATAAGTCAATTCTTGGAAGTGGCACCATTATCTTATTGGCATGACGATTGACATTGATCGTGAATCTGTTTTGAAGTAAGGGGGGAGCTAAACCAGACATGATTTTATACATAAACACTGCCATATTATGCTTAAACTTGGATTTTAATGGAAGAATGTCAAGTGCTTTATAGTCAGAAATGGTTAATGATGAAGATTTTAAAAGAACAAGTTTTAGAGCTCGTCTATGCACACTGAACAATGGCTTGAGAACATTTGCGCTAGCCGAATCCCAAATCGTTGAAGCATAACTCATATGGGATATAATATATGCATTGAAAAACATTTTCCTAGCGTTTAGGTCTAAGAAATGCTTTATTTTAGATAACTGGTGTACACATTTTGATACTTTTTTGCGGAGAAGGAGAGATGAGAGAGAGAGAGAGAGAGAGAGGAGAGGAGAGAGAGAGAGAGGAGGGAGAGAAGAGAGAGAGAGAGAGAGAGAGAGAGAGAGAGAGAGAGGAGAGAGAGAGGAGAGAGAGAGGAGAGAGAGAGAGGAGAGAGAGAGAGAGAGAGAGGAGAGAGAGAGATTTCTTTTATTCGTTGGGATAATTTAGAAAAATACCGTATTTTTTCTTTTCCTCCGTCACTCTTCCATCTCTCACTCCTCTCCCCTCTCTCTTTCCTTCGTTTACTTCGTTCTCCTCTCTACTGTCTCTCTCTCTCTCTCTCTCTCTCTCTCTCTCTCTCTCTCTCTCTCTCTCTCTCTCTCTCTCTCTCTCTCTCTCTCTCTCTCTCTCTCTCTCTCTCTCTCTCTCCTTGTGTCCTCTCCCTGCTTATCCCCTTCCCCGCTCTTTATCTCTGTCTCTGTCACAAACACACACAAACACACACACACACACATACACATACACACACACACACAAGAGCAAAAGTAATAAAAATTAAGAAGAGACAGACAGATAGAGATAGGGATGGGGAAAAACAGAGAGTGAGAGATAGAGAGAGAGAGAGAGACAGAGACAGAGAGACAGAGAGAGAGAAATAGAGTTAGAGCGAGGGACAGAGAGACAGAGAGGAGAGAGAGAGATTAACTAGCAAAGAGAAAAAAAGACAAGAGATCAAGATAACAGGTAAAGGGACTGCTACACATACCCACAAAGAGACGACATGCTTTCTTTCTCTTCCATGTTGGAAATGGGCCCAATGTAACCACCATGTAATCGAAATCTTCCAGGGAAATCACAAAGAAAACAAACTAAACAATACAAACTAGCAAGCTTGCAAGTGTACGCACCAACACACACACACACACACACACACACATACACACACATACACACACACGCGCGCGCACACACACACACACATACGCACACACACACAAAAAACGCACGCGCGCGTGGGCACATTTTCACCACACACACAAACGCTCTTACAATACACACATACACACACACACACACACACACACACACACACACACATACACACACACACACACACACACACACACACACACACACACACACACACGCGCGCGCGCGCGCGCACGCACAAACTAGACTAGCAAGCTGGCATGCACACACACAACACACAAGTACTTACAACACACACATACTTACGCACATACAACATACACATACACACGCACACTTTCAACGCACACACAACAACACACACTCACACACACACACACATACATACACACACACACACACACACACACACACACACACACACACACACACAACAACACAAACACACACAAACACACACAACACACACACACACAACAACAACAACAACAACAACAACAACAACAACAACAACACACAAAGCAACTCTTTGAAAAGAACACTGTAAACATTAATGGCAGCACTGTGAATAGCCCTTTTTTTCCCCCTTCCTTTTGGCTCTGAAGTAGTAACGACTTTTATTCGCTTTTTTTCTTTATGCTTGGTTTTGTTTATTTGTTTGTTTTGCTTGCTTACTTATTTTTTGTTATGCCGATGGCTCTGACGGAGTCAGACTCTCAAAGCTCTTTATGTCATCTTGCAGTTTGGGTTGTTTTTTTTAATTTTTCGTTTTCCCCCCCCCCTTCTGCCCTCATTCTGTTGTCTTCCGTTGCTTTTATTTTGTGTCTACTTTTGATTTCTTTTGGTCTTTGGGATTATTGTCTTTGTTTTGTCTGTGTTGGTGTTTTAAAAATATTTATTTTTTTTTTTTTCTGGATTTTTGGTGTTATTGTGTTCTTAATCCTTCTGTTTTTTTCTAGAATTGTGAGTTTTAGTTTGTGTCATTCATCATTATTCATTTCATTCATTCATTCATTCATTCTTCATTTTAGACTGTAGCTTGTCAGCGTGTCGTCAGTTAGTTCAGTCTGTCGTCAGTCAGTCAGGTCAGTGTGTTATTTATTCAAAATTAATGTTTCTTTCTGTCTTTTTTTTTCTTTCTTTCTTCTTCTTTTTTTTTTTGTTCTTATTTTTTTTTCTTTTCATTCAATCATTCATTCATTCATTCATCTCATTATTCTTCATTCTTTTTCATTCTCTTTTCTTCTTTCTTTCTTTTTCTTCTTTTTTCTTTCTTTCTTTCTTTTTTCTTTCTTTCTTTCTTCTATTCTTTCTTCTTTCTTTCTTCTTCTTCTTTTCTTTCTTTCTTTCTTGCTTTTTTCTTCTTTCTTTCTTCTTTCTTTCTTCTTTCTATCGTCTGTTCTTTCTTGTCTTCGTCATGTCTGTCTGTCAGTCGTCTGTCGTCAGTTGTCTGTCTGTCTGTCTGTTTTCTTTCTTTCTTTCTTTCTTTCTTTCTTTCTTTTTTCTTTCTTTCTTTCTTTCTTTCTTTCTTCTTTTCTTTCTTTCTTCTTTCTTTCATTTTCTTCATTTGCTCATTCTTTTCTTCTTTTTGTCGTTACATTCGTCATTTTTTCTTTAATATTTATTTATTCCTTCTTTCATTCATTCTAACTAGTTCTTCATCTTTAACATTCTTTTCTTCTATTGACAACAACATATTTGCGTTGTAGTATCTCGACTGACTTCTTGCGATGACAAAAAAAAAAAAAAAAAAAAAAAAAAAAAAAAAAAAAAAAAAAAAAAAAAAAAAAAATTGCAAAGAACAATTGCAAAGTCGGATTGCAAGGACAGATTGCGAGGACGGATTGCAAAGAAAAAAGAATGCAAAGAAGAATGCAAAGAATACAAAGAAGAAGAAGAAGAAGAAGAAGAAGAAGAAGAAGAAGAAGAAGAAGAAAGAAGAAGGAAAGAAGAAGAAGAAGAAGAAGAAGAGAAGAAGAAGAAGAAGAAGAAGAAGAGAAGAAGAAGAAAAGAAGAGAAGAAAACAACAACAACCAACAACAACAAATTCACTTTTTCTTCTTTCTTTTGCTTCTTCTTTCTTCTTTCTTTCTT
>CM060319.1:44973914-44976414 GCA_030674155.1 Stramonita haemastoma | reverse complement strand
CCAGACCACCACTCATAGTCTAATGGATGGGGGAAAAGTTTAGGGCCCAAACAGAGATCAAACCACCGCGAACTTCTGATCCAGACTTTTCGCTTTCTAGGCAGGCACGTTACCTCTACACCACCAATTTCATATGCATAGATTAAAGAAAGAAACACAAAAAAAAGCATTAATCAGAGCTTGCCACGGTATAATTCTGGAGAGAAAACTCATTTTCACAAGAGAACTTCAGGCACCTGCAGAAACGATAAAACCAAACAATAAAACTTAAAAAACAACAAATAATACACTAAAAAAAAAAGATAGGCAGCATTAATGGCGACATATTTTTCACAAAGAGAGTTCAACTAGTACAGCAGAGAAGCCTGCCATAAATGTTATTCATGCAATACAGTACAAACACAATAGAACACAACACAATATGACTACAATGTAACACGACACGATAAATATATAATTCCAATGCAGTACAATACAAAACAATAGCAATGAATGCAACAGAGTGTAGTACAAGAAAGTACAGTACAATCCAAGAAAATACAATGCAATACGATGTAACGCAATGTAATTCAATGCGATCCAATCCAATACAATACCATGCAGCTCAATCTAATCCATTCCAAACCAATTCAATAGAATACAATGAATACGAGGCAACACAATACGATACAATACAGCACAATACAAAACAAGTATGATATAACACATTACTATACATTACTCTACCATACCACACAATAAATACCATACAATACACTACAGTTTAAAACAACACAACACAATACACTACAGTTTTCTACAACGCAAATTGCATTACACTAAAGTATAATACAAGACTATACAATATAGCATAAGAAAACTGTCAGAAAGATTTTAAAAAAAATATATCAAAGTTCAGTTCGGTTCGTGCTGATGTTTTCAAGTTTTGAAATCATTTACAAGTTTAAATGTGTGTTTTTAAATCAAAGTTCTGCTGTTCACCAATTTGAAAGCTAAAGAGAGAATGCACGCATGGCTAGGTTATAGAAAAAAGAGGTATACGCTTACACAGCAGGTCTAACTGATTTTGTTTGTGAGTGGGTGTAAACTAGCTTTAGATTTTGATGTAAGCTGTACACGAAAGTGTTTCCATTAAAAAAAAATCATATTCTTCTATTTCAATAAGCACAAAACAAACAAGAAGTGATGAACATTTAATCTAAAAATGATTCTTGTTACAGGGTGTACAGAAAATTAATCTACTGGTATAGAAGAGAAAAAAAAGAGAATTAAAAGATTAGAGGAAAGATTAAAAAACAACAACAACAACAGAGAGAACACAACTGATAGCTAAAAGAAAATAACAGTTTAGAAAGACGGTAATAGACACAAACAAAAAAAGCAAACAATACAGAACGGTTTAAACTCTTCATTGGAAGCCTACACGTGCTAAAAACTTTTCGAAAATGATAACTACACAGTTTAACTATAATACCTCTGTAAACTAACTACTGATTCCATTCTGCTTTTCCAAAGTTGCAGAGAAACTTCATGTTTACTTTTTATATTTCATTTGATCTGCCTTTTTCTCTATTACAAATATTTTTATTCGATTTTGCATGCTACATATTCAACACAATGCAGTTACAAGACACGTGAAATGAAATAGAGCATTTTAACATGTTTTCTTTTTTGTTGTTGTTCTCATGTTTGTTTGTCTACCTGCATTTTATATAAACAAACTAATCCGGGGTAGCCTTCACCGCGTGACAATTTTCACTTTGTGTGTACTTTATTTTAGAGCCAGATTTCTTCTTCTTTTTTTTTTCTCCTCAAGTTTTGGGCCCACACTACAACCACACACAATGTATTGGAGATACAACAAACACTGCAGTATTATTTTTCAGGTTTTCGATCATTTTACCGTCTTATAAAGTGGGCTGGGCTTCAGAGGTTTCTTGACACAGATTTATAATGCCTGGTGTTTTGTTCGATTTGGTTTTGTTTGTTCCCCTTTTTTTAAACCAGACCTTGGTTTAGGAATTGATACAAGGTGAAATCGAGTTAAGTGTTTTTTAGGGAAGTTTTTAACTCAGGATTAATTATTATTTACTGTATTCTGTCTTTTCAGAGTTTGCCTCTGTGTGTGTTTGCTTTTCTCGTTTTATGCAAGGGTTAAATTTGCCTTTTCTTTGTTGAGATTTTAAGTTTTTTTTCTGCAGATGTGGAATTTTGTTTCTTGTTGTTGTTCTTTTAAAATGCAGATCTATCATATTTTTGTTTTTCTTCTTTTATATGGAAGTCTGTAATTTTGTTTTTGTTTTGTTTTTTTTCATGCAGATGTGTAATATCATTTCTTCTTGTTGTTCTTTTTTATGCAGATGTATCCCTTTGTTTTGGTGTCCTTCTTCTTTTATATTCAAATGTGTTATTTTGTTTCTTGTTGTTATTCGGTTATAGGCAGATGTGTTATTTTGTTTCTTCTTGTTCTTTTATATGTCGATGCGTCATTTTGTTTCTT
>CM060319.1:44961414-44968914 GCA_030674155.1 Stramonita haemastoma | reverse complement strand
GCATGAGTAACGGATACATAAACTAAGCAGCGTATTCTTCAGAGAGATAGGCCAAACCATCCTCATGCAAAACAGGCAGGCACGCACACGCTATCTGCCAATTCTGCAAAGGATAAGCATTCCTATTCACCCCGTTTCTTTCCATACACTCAGGTTTCGCCTTTCCATGTATGCATGCAAGTAAGTATGACATGCATGCACACATTGACATAACCGAGTAAGCACAGAGGGGCAGACAAACCGATGAGTTTAAAAATTTGATTCATGAAACTTGTGTTACTGAGGGGAGGAGAAGGTTGATCGAGTTGAACAGTGAGGTATTTTTTATTTTGCTTTGTATTTTTGTTCTTTTTTTTTTTTGGGGGGGGGGAGGGGCGGGGGTGCTGTTTAATAAATTTGCACCACTTTAAGCTGTTGCAGATTTCTCTGTGTGAGATTCGGATGTTCTCCCTGTGAGAGTACGTCACACAAATGCAGCGCACCATTATTTTGTGTTTATTTATTTTTTTTTATTCTTTTTCTTTCTGCAACTGTATTGTTTCCCTGTTAGATTGGCTTTTATTACATGATTTTGTCAGGAACTATTCCTTTGTTGCCGTGGTTCTTTTATGTGCACATAGACGGGCTTCGGTTTATCGCTTCATCCCAAAGGCTAGCCCAAGACCACACTCATGGATTAATGCTTGGGAAAGTTTTTAGCCCAAAGGGATCAAACCACCGAACATCCACCGGGCTTTTCACTCTCTAGACAGCACATTACCTCTAGACCACCAATCATCTGTGTCTTAACATGGGGTTTGATTTCATTTTCTGCAATTTTTTTTTCGTGTGGATGAGCTGTGGACAGGCTTTGTGTGCAAACGATGTATAGCACAATGTGCACCAGTTTAATCATAATCCATCCATGTCAATACCCATATACAATCTTCCTACTAGGGGCTTTCCTCAACATAACACCTTCCTCAAAACATTTCATTTATAATTCTTTATTATTCTTTATATCGAACAACGAATAAGCATCGGTGCTTTTTAAATCCATCCGTGTGTATGCAGTTTTTTGTAATCTTGTCATCTGTTCCACCTGCACACATGCTTGCTCTTACGAAAGCGGAACCGTATTTACCATATGGCTAGATGTTCTGCATGCATTCACCACGAGCCTCGTTTATAGTCTCATCCGAAGATTGTGGAGGTGGATCACACTGATGTTAACTCAGGAGAAAAATCCTGAACGGAATCGAACGGTCGTCAAATGCGAGCGCAATGTTCTGACATAGCTATCCGTCACAACGCCTGCAATGTCAGAGCAGGCTGGATTCATCAGAGAGACGAACAAGAACACCAGTTCAGACATAGTTCCGAATGATCTGCTTCGTGTTGCTGTGGCCTCCCCATATAACACCTCCTCAACGAAACCGAGGTCCGGTGTGTTACACATCATTATTTAGCGCACGTAAATGAACCACGGCAACAAGGGGGTTGTCCCTGGCAAAAATCGGTATACAAAGCCACACTGATAGGGAAACAAAAACAGTTGCAGACAGGAAAAAAATAATGGATAGGCGCTGCACTTGTGGCGACGAACTCTCCCCTGGAAGAGCTGCCCGAATTTCACGCAGAGAAATCTGCTGTAACATAAAGTGGTATACATTTTTTTTTATAAAATAAAAAACTAAAAACACGCACTACGTTCGACTCATCACTCTTGGAAATCACTGAGACTGTATGGTATACACTGGATAACAAAATACATGTATATCTGTTTTATTCATTTTATTATTTATCAATCTTTCTCTGTTTTCTAGTGTTCTGCTGAAAGACAGCCATACTCTGGCTTCGGAAGATTTTTTAGAAAGGAAATCCTCTAATGTAGAAGCCAGGTTGTAGAGTTAAGATTTTCACCATATCTGAATACAATCTTCAAGCGTAACATTGAAAAGACTATAATAACATTCTAATAAGGGCTTCAGGACTTTTGATTATACCAATATAACTGACAAGATTTGACCTGGACCAAGGTCTAGACTGAAAGTTCAGACACAGCTTTTACTACTTTAACCTTGTCACTCTCTGGTCCTACAACTCCTAAACGCACACCTTGTGTTATTAAAATCTTTAGCTCACGAAGCTTTAAACCTGGTCTAAACCTTCATCTTTTCCTCAATTAAATATAAAGGCAACACATTTTTTAACCGAAACAGCAATTCACTACAGAACTAAGAAAAAATCGCGAGTACTTTATTTTTCCGATAAGAAACTATTACATTGGGGGGGGGGGGGGGGGGGGGGGGTGGGGGGCATGAATGAATCTTTTGATGCCGTGGGTAATTTGACGTGAGACGAATGCGTATTGTACACAGGAACTACACTTATGAGCTCATCTGAAACACTAGCACGCATACTACAGTTCTTGGTCTAACGGATAGGATGAGGAGTCTGGCTTAGAGGACATAATCAAATTGTGGATTATCGTGCTCTCAAAGCCGACCTGTTAGCTCTTAGTCTTCTGGACCACTAGACCAGGTCTTTATGTTTAGTGTTGTGGTCTCGTGCTTGTACCTTAGACTACTAACGATGAAATAAACTGTGATTGTCTAAGAAAGAATAAGAGAGGGACAGAGAGGAGAGAGAGGAGAGAGAAGAGAGAGAGATAAAGGGAGAGAGAGAGAGAGAGAGAGAGGGAGAGAGAAGGGATGAGAGAGACAGGAGAGACGAGAGAGAGAGATAGAGAGAGAGAGGAGGAGGAGAGAGAGAGAAGAGAGAGGGAGAGAGAGAGAGAGGAGGAGAGAGAGAGAGAGAGGAGAGAGAGGAGAGAGAGAGAGAGAGAGAGAGGAGAGAGAGAGAGAGAGAGAGAGAGGAGAGAGAGGAGAGGAGAGAGAAAGGAGAGAGAGAGAGAGAGAGAAGAGAGAGAAGAGAGAGGAAGAGAGAGAGAGAGAGAAGAGAGAGAAGAGAGAGAGAGGAGAGGAGAAGAGAGACAGGAGAGAGAGACAGACAGACAGACAAGACAGACAGACAGACAGACAGACAGAGAACAAGAGACAGACAGACAGAGACAGAGACAGACAGACAGAAACAGACAGAAACAGACAAACAGACAGAAACAGACACACAAACAGAAGCAGACACACAGACAGACTGACCGACAGACAGAGATATAAGGACAGCAAGCTAGGCAGACAAAAACACAGACTGTCAGACACACAGACTGACAGACAGACAAACAGAAGATAGTACAAACACAGCAAAACAGAGAGAAAAATACAGACAGACAGACAACCAGCCTGCCAACCAAACCAAAACAAAAAAAACACACAGTAGACAGACACAGTCAGGCAGGCAGACAGACCAGACAGACACACAGACAGAAAACACAGACACACAGACAGACAGACAGACACACAGACAGAGATAATCTCAGAAAGCTGGTACACCACAAGTGTCCTCAGCATCGTTGCTAACCATGTTCCCCCTTTGCAGCTTGGTATACTATCAGAACTTTTTTTTTTGTTTTGCCTACTTCCAGACTAGCCTAGCAGACTAACAGAGCGCTACATACAGAATTCTCTCTCCATCCATCATCTGATAAAGCCAGAGCTGAGCACCCTCCATCACCCCCACCTTCCACCACCCTCCACACCCTCCCGCCATCTCTCCACCACCCTTCACTCTCCCTCAACCACCCCACCCTCCCATTCTCCTCCCAAACCTTCCCAACTCTCACATATTTTCCTTCTAGATCCCAAAGTAGATGTCATAGCTTGATGGAGTGACCTGCCCTTCAAAATTTAAGTTGGGGGTAAATACCTACCTCCCCCTCCTCCATTCACACAAAGACCCACAGACACAGATACAGACACACGCGCGCGTGCCGCGCGCGCGCACACCACACCACACACTCACACACACCACACACACACAACACAGACACAGACATACACACACACGCACATATGCACGCTTGCCCTCGCTCGCACGCACGCACGCACGCACAGCACACACAAACACGGAAACTTACTCACATACACACACATGATAAAATGGAACTGATGACAACATATACAAAAGTGCATACACACGGGGACTGGATGTGAAAAAGCACAGGAGTGTTTATTCCATTAACCTCGAAATAAAAGAATAAATAAAAAAAGAATTAAAACACACACAACACACACACAACACACACACAAACACACAACACACACACACACAACCACACACACACACACCCACACACACCACACACACCACACGCACCACACACCACACACAACACACACACACACACACACACACACACACACACACACACAACACACACACACACACACACACACACAACACACACACACACACACACACACACACACCCCCCTTTCCTTAAAAAAATGGATTGTAAGGCTTAAAACTGCCTAAACCGTCTGAAATTTAGTCCCACTTCAGCAGTTTTTGTATCAGTTTTATACAAGAGAACTGGGGCGAGATGGTGGTGGGGTGGGGGGAGGGGGGTGTTGGAGGGGGAGTGGTTGGGGGGGGGGGGGGGGGGGTTGTAGCCTAATGGTTAGAGTGTTGTGCTCGGGATTTGAAGGCCCAGGATTAAGCCTGTGTACGGATTTTTGCTACTAGAAGACACCCATTTGAGGGGGATTTTCTCCTTGGATTTTGTATTGTATTATATTGTAATATATTGTATTATAAAGTATTGTATTGTATTGTATCTTATTATGTTGCATTGTATTGTATACTGCTTTAAGTCACAGCAATTTTTTTTCTTTTGCGTAAAAATTAGGGCTGCCCTTCCCGGGGATACTGCAGCGCCACAAGAACAGCGCCACTATTTATTTCCCCCTTTTCCTGTCTTTAACTGTATTTGATCCCTTATCAAAGTGACTGTTTTCTACACAATTTTGTCAGAGGACAACTCCCTTGTTGCAGTGGGTTCTTTTACGTGTGTGCGTGTTTGCGTGTTGTGTGTGTGTTTTCCGTGTGTGTGTGTAAGTGTGTCTTTGTGTTTTGTTTTGTGTGCGCTTGTTTCTTTGTGTGTGTATGCATGTGTTTTTGTGTGTATGTGTGTGTGTATGCGCACGCACGTAAGCACGCATAAAAGTAAACTTTAATTTTTGTCCACATTTTCTAGCCTTTTTCTTTGTGTCCTAACTGTCACAACTGTCTACGAAAATTGCAAAAAACAGAGGCTAAAAATCTGCATCTCAATCAATTCAGGAAGCTAGAGAGATGCATTTTGCGACATGCGCAAATTCTACATTTTTCATCTGGAATCTGGATGTCTGAGATGTCTGGAAGTGGCAGCATGAAGAAGACATTATTGTGACAGACCACTGGTCAGCCGGAGAACATATGCAAAACAAAACTGCAATATGTATGAAAACATCGTAGATTATTTATTTATTCCTCAAGGTGTATTCTCTCTTCTCATCTCTCTCTCTCTCTCTCTCTCTCTCTCTCTCTCTCTCTCTCTCTCTCTCTCTCTCTCTCTCTCTCTCTCTCTCTCTCTCTCTCTCTCTCCTCTCTCTCTCTCTCTCTCTTCTCTCTACCCTATCTCTCTGCGTCTCTCTCTCTCTGTGTCTCTGTTTCTCTATCTTTCCTCTATCTCCGTCTCTCTTTCTCTTTCCCTCTTTCTCTATCTTCCTCTTTCTTCCTCTTTCTACCACTATTTTTTTTTCTCTCTCTCTCTCTCTCAGTCACTCTCTCTCTCTATTTCTCTCTCTCTCTCTCTCTCTCTCTCTTCTCTCTCTCTCTCTCTCTCCCCTCACTCTCTCTCTCTCTCTCATCTCTCTCTCTCTCTCTCTCTCTCTCTCTCTCACCTCTCACTCTCACTCTTCTCTTCTCCTCTCTTCTCTTCTCTCTCTAAATCCTTGATTAGTCAACGGAACACTGCATTGACTTGTTTTAAAGCTATATCTCTCGCGCAAGTTGAACCTAGCAGCGCTTATATCTCTCAGAGTGTATGCTAGGTATGTGTATGCTTCCATAACCCACCGACCGCTCGTCTAATTACATAATCTTTAACTTATATACCTGATCTTAATCATGCACATTTAATACACGCAAGAAATTGAGGTACGGGCAAGTCTGCATTTTAAGTTGTTGTTTTTTTTTTGAGAGGTCGTAGAAATCCCCCCAACCTTAGTTTACCCAAAAGCCTCTGCCAAGATTTGAACCTGCGACTTCATGGACTAACAGGGTGGAAATGAGTTAACCGCTCAGCGTATGGTGTTTGTTGCATGTCAGCTGTTTAGACATGTAGTTAGTTTATAGCATGCAGGCTTCATCAGATTTACTGTTAGTGTTGTTTTTGTTACTGTTGCTGTTGTTGATGTTGCTTTAGCTGCTGTTATTTCCGCTGTGGCATTATCTGTTGTTGTTGTTGCAGTTATTGTTGTTGTTAATGTTATCGATGCTGTTGTTGTTGTCCATTTTTGTCTTTTTCTTCTTTTTCGTTGCATTTTTGCATTCTTCTTCTTGGCATTCTTCGCATTCTTCTTCTCGCAATTTTGTTCTTGTTCTTTGGTATTCTTCGTAGTTCTTCATCGCATTCTTCTTCGCAATTCTTCTTCTTCGCAATTCTTCTTCTTTGCAATTCTTCTTCTTTGCAATTCTTCTTCTTCGTAAAATTTTTCGCAATTCCTCGTCTTTGCAATTCTTCGTCTCCGCAATTATTCTTCTTTGCTATTTTCTTCATCGCATTTTTCTTCTTCGTCTTTGCAATCCTTTGCAATTCTTCGCAATCCTCCTTTGCAATTCTTCTTCGCATTTTTCTTCTTCGCATTCTTCTTCTTCGTCTTTGCAATTCTTCTTTGCAACTCTTCTTCGTAATTCTTCTTCTTCCTCCTCCTCCCTTATCCTCATTTTCCCTCATGTATGTACCTCTGACTCTCTTTTTCTCCTCCTTTTCTTCTATCTCCTCCTTCATTCCGTCAACACCCTAATTAGTTTGCATCTTGTTTCAACACCTCCTTTAGGTTGGTTGGTTGTTTTTATACCTCTTGTTTCTTCCAGTCAGATTCGTCATCCTGCCCTTTATTTACCTTCTCTCACTCTCTTTTGTTCCTCTTCATTTTCTGTGTGTGCCGGTGGAAAGAGGTGGCAAGATATACAAAATTGCATACACACGGTGACTGGATGTAAAAAAAAAAGCACAAGAGTGCTTTTTCTATCATCCTCGATATAAGAGAATAAATAAATAAGTACATAACTCAATCAATCAATCAATCAATCGATCGATCGATCGATCTATCTATCTCTGTCTGTCTATCTGTCTATCTGTCTATCTATCTATCTATCTATCTATCTATCTATCTATCTATCTATCTATCTATCTATCTATCTATCTATCTATCTATCTATCTATCTATCTATCTAGGTGGTAAGGTTGTTCTTGTTGCTGTTGTTGTTGGACGGATAGCCTTGTGGTCAGAACATTGCTTTGGCAATTTGACGACCCGGGTTCGAGTCCGGTCGAAGAGATTTTTCTCCTGGAGT
>CM060319.1:44951738-44956314 GCA_030674155.1 Stramonita haemastoma | reverse complement strand
AACCAGAAAAAAAAAACCGACAAACAGACGAAACAACACACAAACGAAGCAGACACACAGACAGACTCCCCGACAACAAAATAAAAGGGACAGCAAACTAGGCGGGACAAAAACACAGATGTCGACACACAACTGACAGACAACAAACAGAAATATACAAAACAGCAAGACGAGAGAAAAATACAGACAGACGACAACCAGCCTGCCAACCAAACCAAAACAAAAAAACCCCACACAGTAGACAGACGTCAGGCAGGCAGACAGACAGAAAAGACACACAGACGACACCAACACACAACAGACAAACAACAGACAGAGATAATCCAGAAAGGGTACCCCACAATTCCCCCTAATCTTTGCTAACCTTTTTTTCCCCCTTTGCAGCTTGGAAATAACTATCAAACTTTTTTTTTTTGTTTTGCCTATTTCCAGACTACCTAAGACAAACAGACGCACATACAAAATTTTCCTCCTCCATCCATCATTGATACACCCAGAGCGGGAGCACCCCCCCCAACCCCCCACCTTCCCCCACCCTCCCCACCCCCCCCCACTCTCCACCCCTTTCCCACTCTCCCTCAACACCCCCCCCCTCCCATTCTCTCCCCCCCCCCAACTCTCACATATTTTCCTTCTAGATCCCAAAGAGTTTCATGCTTGATGGAGTGACCTGCCCTTCAAATTTTTAATTGGGGGGGAAAATACCCCACCTCCCCCTCCCCATTTACACAAAGACCCACAGACACAGAACAGACCCGCGTGCGCGGCGCGCGCGCGCGCGCACACACACAAAACACACACACACACACTCACACACACACACACAACACACAACAAACACGACACAGACATACCCCACCCACAAATGCAGTTTGCCACTCGCTCGCACGCACGCACGCAACACACACACAAACAGGGAAAACTACCACATACACACCATGATAAAATGGAACTGATACAACAAAAACAAAAGTGAAAAAACCCCGGGGGACTGGTGTGAAACAGAAAAGGGAGTGTTTATTCTTTTATTCTCGAAATAAAAAAAATAAATAAAAAAGAATTAAAAAACCCAAGCACACCAAACACAACCAAAAACGACACACAACACACAGACCCACAGCACACACGCACACACACACCCCAACAACCACCCCACCACACACGACAACACACCCACACACCCCAAAACACCCACAAACACACCCCAAAACACACACCAACACAAAACCACACAAAAACCCACACACACACACACCCCTTTTCCCTTTAAAAAAAAAGGATTGTAAGGCTTAAAACTGCCTAAACCGTCTGAAATTTAGCCCCACTTTCACTTTTTTTTGTATCATTTTATACAAGAAATGGGCGAGAGGTGGGGGGGGGGGGGGGGTTTTTTGGGGGGGAGTGTTGGGGGGGGGGGGGGGGGTTGTAGCCTAATGGTTGGTTTTGTCTCGGTTTGAAGCCCAGGTTTAACCGGGTGGGGGATTTTGACAGAAACACCCTTTTTGGGGGGGGATTTTCCCGGGTTTTTTTGTTTTGATTATTTGTACATTTTGTTTTTAAAAAAGTATTGTATTTTTTTGTTCTTATTATTTGCATTGTATTGTATACGTTTTTAAGTCACGGAATTTTTTTTTTCTTTTGCGTAAAATTAGGGCTGCTTTTCCCGGGGGTACTGCACCCAAAGAACAGCGCCACTATTTTTTCCCCCCTTTTCCTGTTTTAACTGATTTAAACCCATCAAAGTGACTGTTTCTACAAATTTTTTGTCAGAGACAACCCCCTTTTTGCAGTGGTTTTTTTACTTGTGTGTGTTTCGTGTGTGTGGTGTGTGTGTGTCCGTGTGGGGTTGAAAAATGTGTATTTTTTCTTTTTTTTTGTGTGCGCTTGTTTTTTTTGTGTGTGTATGCATGTTTTTCTGTGATGTTTTCTATGCGCACGCACTAAGCACGCTAAAATAAACTTTAATTTTTGCCCCAATCTTCTACCCTTTTTTCTTTTTCCAACGTCCAACTGTCTACGAAATTGCAAAAAAAAAGGGGTAAAAATCTCATTCAAAAAATTTAAAAGTAAGAGATGCTTTTTGGGGCCAATGCCAAATTCTACTTTTTTTATCTGGAATCGGATGTCGAGATTCGGAAATGGCACATGAAAAACATTATTGTGACAGACCCCTGGCAGCCGGAACATATGCAAAAAAAAACGCAAATTATGAAAACATCGAGATTATTTATTTTTTTCCCAAGGGATTTTCTCCCTCTCTACCCTATCTCCTGCTCTCTCTCTCTCTCTCTGCTTGTTTCTCTACTTTCCCCCTATCTCCGTCCCTTTTTTTTTTTCCCCCCCTTTTTCTATTTTCCCTTTCTTCCCTTTCACCACTTTTTTTTTTTCTTCCCCCTCTCATCACTCTCTCTCTCTATTTCTATATATAAAAAAATTATAATAATATATATATAATAATTTTTAATAAAAAAATAATAAATATATATATTTTAATAAATATATATATATATATAATAAATATAATATATATCTATCTATCCCTCTCTCCCCACTCCCTCTATTTCTCTCTCTCTCCTCTCCACTCTTCCTTCCCTCTCTTCTTTCCTCTCTAAACCTTGATTAGCCAAAGGAACACGCATTGACCTTTTTTAAAGCTATATCCCCCCCGAAGTTGAACCTAGCGAGCTTATATCTCCCGATGTTGCAGGGAGGGGTTTTTCTTTTCCTAAACCCCCCCCACCCTCCTAATTTCATAATTTTAAATTTAAAACCTAACTTTAAACATGTACATTTAAAACACGGAAGAAATGGGGGACGGCAACCTGCATTTAAGTTTTTTTTTTTTTTCGAAGGGTTAGAAATCCCCCCAACCTTAGTTTACCCAAAAGCCTCCCCAAATTTGAACCGCACTTTTATGGCTAACGGGTGGAAAAAGTTAACCGCTCGCTAGGTTTTTGTGCAGTCAGCTGGTTAGAATTGTTATTTTTAAACATGCAGGGGTTCATCAATTTTTCTTCAGGGTTTTTTTTTTACTTTTGCTTTTGTTGTTGTTGTTGCTTTAGCTGCTTTATACCGCTGGGCATTATTGTTTTTGTTGAGTTTTTGTTGTTGTTGTTTTTTTTATCGATCTGTTGTTGTTGTCCATTTTTTTTTTTTTCTTCTTTTTCGTTGCATTTTTGCATTCTTCTTCTTGGCATTCTTCGCATTCTTCTTCTCGCAATTTTGTTCTTGTTCTTTTGGTTTTTCTTCGTAGTTCTTCATCGCGTTCTTCTTCTTCTTCGCAATTTTTCTTCTTCGCAATTCTTCTTCTTTGCAATTCTTCTTCTTCGTAAAATTCTTCGCAATTCCTCGTCTTTGCAATTTCTTCGTCTCCGCAATTATTCTTCTTTGCCATTTTCTTCATCGCATTTTTCTTCTTCGTCTTTGCAATCCTTTGCAATTTCTTCGCAATCCTCCTTTGCAATTCTTCTGCGCAATTCTTTCTTCTTCGCATTTTTCTTCTTCGCATTCTTCTTCTTCGTCTTTGCAAATTCTTCTTTGCAACTCTTCTTCGTAATTCTTCTTCTTCCTCCTCCTCCTTATCCTCTTCTTCCCTCATGTATGTTCCTCTGACTCTCTTTTTTCCTCCTTTTATTCTATCTCCTCCTTCATTCCGTCAACACCCTAATTAGTTTGCATCTTGTTTCAACACCCCTTTAGGTTGGTTGTTGTTTTTAAACTACTTGTTTCTTCCAGTCAGATTCGTCATCCTGCCCTTTATTTACCTTCTCTCACTCTCTTTTGTTCCTCTTCATTTTCTTTCATCTTTGTGTGCCGGTGGGAACAGATGACAAGGTTTACAAACTGTATATACACGTAGACTGGATATAAAAAAAAAGCACATGAGTGCTTTTTCTATTATTTTCGATGTAAAAGAAAAATAAAAATAAATAAATAAATAAATAAATAAATAAATAAATAAATAACATACATAAATAACTCACTCAGTCACTCAGTCACTCATTCACTCATTCACTCACTCATTCACTCATTCACTCATTCACTCATTCACTCATTCACTCATTCACTCTATCTATCTATCTATCTATCTATCTATCTATCTATCTATCTATCTATCTATCTATCTATCTATCTATCTATCTATCTATCTATCTATCTATCTATCTATCTCTCTCTGTGTCTATCTCTCTCTCTCTGTCTCTCTCTGTCTCTCTCTGTCTGTCTATCTATCTATCTATCTATCTATCTACTATCTATCTATCTATCTATCTATCTATCTATCTATCTATCTATCGATCGATCGATCGATCGATCGATCGATCGATCGATCGATCGATCGATCGATCTACCTACCTACCTACCTACCTACCTACCTACCTACCTACCTATCTATCTATCTATCTATCTATCTATCTATCTATCTATCTATCTATCTATCTATCTATCTATCTATCTATCTACCTATCTATCTACCTACCTACCTATCTATCTACCTACCTACCTATCTACCTATCTACCTACCCTACCTATCTACCTATCTATCTATCTATCTATCTATCTATCTATCTATCTATCT
>CM060319.1:44936738-44939238 GCA_030674155.1 Stramonita haemastoma | reverse complement strand
GATTAACCTATAAGCGATTGGTTATCAGGAGCTTTTTGACCTTGTGTTCTGAAAGCGAGTCAGGGGCTTAAGTTTGAGCCTCTTACAAGTGCGTCCCTTTTAAGGGTGCTAGACATTATAAAATAAACTATTTTGTTCTTACTCTGTTGTTAAAAGGGAAAAAGTAAAAGGTCTCTTATAAGTGCGTCCCTTTTAAGGGTGCAAGGCATTATAAAACAAACTATTTTGTTCTTACTCTGTTGTTAAATGGGAAAACGAAAGTAAAGGTGTCTCATAACCTATGTGGTTTGAGGGGAGCGAGGCATCAGAGACCTCAATTTCTCTATGGGGCTAGCATATTGAGGGTGGTGTCCATCTCCTCTACCTCGCTGTTCTACCTTCCCTTCCCCTAAAGAGAGCAGGTACCCGTTTACTGCTGGGTGGACTGGGGAACTGTACCTGAACCGAGGCGCACAAATGGTCACCCTTTAACCCGGTAACCACACATGGCGGAAGCGAGTGTTCTGACCTCTGAGCTATCTTGTTTGTTAGGTTCTTATTCTTGAAGTAGAAATCTTTGTGTCGTTCGTTTCTATTGAGACCCATGCCCTTCCCTTTAGAGTTTACATTGATGGTGATTCGTATTTCAAAAAAGTATTCTTTAGATCAGACTATAAGCTAAGGTTGTGGCTAGAGAATTGCACTCACTGACATTCTGGTTATTGAGCTACCATAAAGACGCCTGTTCTATGGGATTTTTCCCATTTAGGTTAACATCACTGCTGACTTAACTTCTCAGAAGTCTTTCGGGTGAGACTATAAACCAAAGTCCCATGTGTGAACGCACGCAGAAATCTTGTGCACACTTTAAAGCTGTTCCACTTTTCAGAAATGTAGGCCATTGTCTGCCTGTGGGTACAGGTGACACGGTTTAGAAAACTGCATACACTTAGGGACTGGATGTAAAAAGAAATACACACGCATGCTTATTTCATTTTCCTCGAAATGAAATAAAAAAAATAAAACAAAAGAAAAGAAAATAGAATAAATAGAAGAGGGATAAGAAGAAAAGAAAGAAAGAATCAATGGAAGAAAGAATGAATGAAAAGAAAGAAAGAGTTAAACAAAAAATAATCAGAAACAAAAAAAAAGAAAGAAAAAGAAAGAAGGATGAGAGGAGAGAGAGAGAGAGACGAGACAGAGAGACGAATACAGAGTGACAGACACAGAGACAGAGACAGAGAAAGACAAATCAGGCCAATCTTTATATCATTCCATCTTTCAATCAATATGCACCCCACCACCACAAATGTGTAATTGTCCACAAAATGGTAGTAATCTGTTACGGTCTTCTGATTGATTCCTTCCCACGCACACTGTCCTTAATCTTCATTCTTTTCTGACGTTTCTCGTGACCTTGCTTGTCAATACCCCATGGGCAATATGAATGATTTTATGTCACACAGGATTTCTCATTTCAACATTGGTTTTGATGCCCGTTTTATCTTCCTGTTTCTCTCTCTTTATCTATCTCTATGTCTGTCTTGTCTGTCTGCCTGTCTGTCCCCCTTTCTCGCTCTGTCTGTCTCTTTTTTTTAGGCCTTTCTGTCTCTCTTTCTTTTATCTCTTTCTCTGTCTCTCCTTCTCTCTGTCTCTTTCTTCCTTTCTTTTTCTTGCTATCTCTCTGTTTGTCCTCTCTCATTTCTTTTCTTCTTTTTTTGTGCTTATCTCTTGTTCAATTCTAAATCAGGTGTGACTTCACAGAGAGACAGAGAGAAGAGAAAGAGAGAGAGAGAGAGAGAGAGAGAGAGAGAGAGAGAGAGAGAGAGAGAGAAGAGAGAGAGAGAGAGAGACAGAGACAGAGACAGAGACAGAGACAGAGACAGAGACAGAGAGACAGAGAGACAGAGAGAGACAAGAGACAGGAGACAGAGAGACAGAGAGACACAGACACAGACACAGAGAGAGAGAGAGACCAGAGAGAGAGACAGAGAGAGCCAGACAGACACACACACAGACACACAGACACACAAACAGACAGACAGACAGACAGACAGAGACAGACATGGAGCCAGAATAATCCAATACTTCCTCTTAAATTCATCATGATGCAATAAAACAATGAAATCTTCGCTCCTTGGTAACAATGAGCTGGAAAAAAAACACAAAACAAACCCTGCACATCTCTTCAGCTAAATGACGGAAGAAAACAGCCCTCCTATTGTTCAAGGCAATTTCAAGTAACCTTTGTGCTTCTGTGATGACACAGGGCTATTGTGTGACCAGGGCTAACGAATTATAGACAAACAAGGCCATCAGTCTTCATTCTAAGATCAGATTGATGCATATTCAGACAGGATTGATTATTGTCCTTCTCTCTTCTTCTCCCCCCCCCCCCCCCCAAGATGTTCCTTTGGGCAGTTTCCTTGCTTATACTCTGAAAGTAAATAATTATATGGTTTAAATTTGTTTTTTGTTTTTTTTCTATGGTGGGTATTTAAGCAATTTTTCGTTCCTGTGA
>CM060319.1:44914238-44934238 GCA_030674155.1 Stramonita haemastoma | reverse complement strand
TGTACACAGGAGTCTATCATTGTTGGGCCGCAGCGGACGATCTCTGCATCCCTGCTGAGTCACTTTGGTGGTGTTCGGTGGTGCCTGTTTTGATTTGAGGACTCTATTTACTCAGCAACATACGGACGGCAATGATAGATGAGCCAGAAGGAGAAGAAGAAAAATTGCAAAGAAGGAGAAGAAAAAAAGAGGGAGAAAAATTGTACAGAAAAAAAAATTCCAAACAGTATGCAAAGAAGAAATGCATAGAATTGCGAACAATTGTAAAATAGAAATACAAAATAAAATTGTGAAGAAGAATTGCAAACAAGTTACGAAGAAGAATAAAAATTCTGAAATTTCTAAAGATTTCTGAAGAAGAAAAAGAATCTCGAAGAAGAAAAAGAAGAAGAATTGCGGAAGAATTGCGAATAAGAAGAAGAATTGCGAATAAGAAGAAGAATTGCGGAAAGAAGAAGAATTGCGGAGAAGAAGAAGAATTGCGGAGAAGAAGAAGAATTGCGGAGAAGAAGAAGAATTGCGGAAGAAGAAGAAGAAGAAGAAGAAGAAGAAGAAGAAGAAGAAGAAGAAGAAGAAGAAGAAGAAGAAGAAGAAGAGAATGCAAAGAAGAGGAAGAATTGCGAAGAAGAAGAAGAATTTCGAAGAAGAATTGCAAAGAAGAAGAATTGCGAAGAAGAAGAATTGCAAAGAAGAAGAATTGCGAAGAAGAAGAATTGCGAAGAAGAAGAATTGCGAAGAAAGAAGAAATGCGAAGAAGAAGAAGAAGAAGAAGAAGAAGAGAAGAAGAAGAAGAAGAAGAAGAAGAAGAAAAGAAGAAGAAAGAATTGCAAAGCGATGAAGAAGAATTGCAAAGAAAAACGAAGAATTGCGAAGAAGAAAAAATTATTGCGAAAAAGAAGAATTAAGAAGAACAAAACTTGCGAAGAAAGAGAAGAAGAAATAACCTGAAACATATCAAGCATTTTAATGACTTGTTCTGTTCCATTTACACAACACACTAAATAAGACAATAAAGAAAAAAAAATGCACGAAATAACATGAACCCTATATTATAGTCTTCTTGTTGTTTGTTCATATCCATATTGTCCTAAGTTTTTGTCATTTGTATCATGTCTGTCAGGGTTGCGTGTCACAAACCATAGGGAGTATGAACAAACTTCTTCTACGAATGCTTTCATGTTTTGAAACAGAATTGCACCACCTGTGCTCTTTCTTTGTCTGTCTTTCTGTCTGTCTCCCTCGCTGTGCTGTTTGTCGGTCTGTTGCCTGTGTCTCTCTTTCTCTCATCTCCTTGCTTTCTCTCATCCCTTTTCTCTGTCTCTCTTCTCTCTATCTCTCTGTCTCTGTTTCTCGGTCTCTGTCTCTGTCTGTCTCTGTCACTGTCTCTGTCTGTCTGTCTGTCTGACTGTCTGTCTGTCTGTCTGTCTGTTGTTCTGTCTGTCTGTCTGTCTGTCTGTCTCTCCGTCTTTGTCCTCTCTCTGTACTGTTTGTCTTTCTCTCTGTCTCTGTCTGTCTGTCTCTTTCTCTGACTCTGGTCTGCCTGTCTGTCTGTCTGTCACTCTTCTTTTCTCTTTGTCTTTTGTTTGTCTGTCTGTTTGTCTCTCTCTCTCCCTCTCCCTCTCTCTCCCTCCCCCCTTTCTTTCTCTCTTTCTCTCTCTCTTTTCTCTCTCTCCTCTCTCTCTCCCTTCCTTCCTCTCTCTCTCTTTCTCTCTATCTTCTTTCTTTCTTTCTTTCTCTGTCTCTCTCTCTTCCTCCCTCCCTCCCGCCACCCTCTCTCTCTCTCTCTCTCTCTCTCTCTCTCTCTCTCTCTCTCTCTCTCTCTCTCTCATACTCTCTCTCTCTTCATCTCTCTTGAGTGACCTTTCCTTACTAGGCAACAACAAGACCTCAACAGTCTCAACAGCAGCGGAAAAAATATTACAGTTTGCTCTGCAGACATAGATTCAGCATGCGTTTGGCCATTGGAAAGGACTGCCTTCAACCTTGCAATCCTTCTTGAACGCCTCTCTAAGACAATGATGACACACTGCCAAGGGTCAGAATTGACATCAGTGAAAGTAAAAGGTAAATAATGATGTCCCATAACCTATGTGGTCGTGTGGGAGCGAGGCGTCAGGACCTTAGCTTCTCAAAGGGGCCAGCATATTGAGAGCGCGCGCCCTTCTCCTCTCCCTCGCTGCTGGGGGGGGGGGCGGCTGGGAGGGGGGGTGAGGACCGGGGAGAGGATGGCCTAGTGGTTAGAACGTGGCACTCACGCTGCGATGGTTCGTGTTCGAGCCACCACTGAAGGAACGTATTCGAGAGGTTTTTTTGTTGTTGTTTTCTTTTACGTGGAGTTAACATCAGAATCGATTCCACTTTCATGAAAGTCCTTTGGAAAGAAAGAAAGAAGAGAAAGAAAGTAAAGAAAGAAAGAAAGACAGAAGAGAAAAAAAGAAAGAAAGAAAGAAAGAGAAAGAAAGAAAGAAAGAAAAGAAAGAAAGAAAGAAAAAAAAAAAGAAAGAAGAAAGATGACAGACAAAAGAAAGACAAAAAAGAAGAAAGTCAGAAGAAGAAAGAAAGAAAGAAAGAAAGAAAGAAAGAAAAAGAAAGAAAGAAAAGAAGAGACGTAGAAAGGGAGGAAAAAGAAAAGAAAAAAAAAGGTCCCGCGAACAAACCTATGCAGAATATCTTGTTTGCACGTTAAAACTTGTTCCACCTTTCAGAAAAGTAGGCCATTTCGGGCGGAGGAAACAGCTGACAAAATCTAGAAAAAAAAACCCACGTTTGCATTGGTGTCGTGATTAGACATCACGCCTGAAGTCGAAATGCAGCTACCTAAACGGTGAGCAAACAGGCTACGTACGCAACATCTCGCCATTGGTAAAATCTTAAAGTTGTAGCCATGGAATGAAAAAAAACCCAATGAATATGGTCATTTAAGTGTTAGCTTTTCGAAGGAGAGGATGAATCGAGGTCAAGTTAACATATTTTAGAAATGGTTAAAAACCTAAGGCAAAAAACAAAAATTCAGGTCAGAAACCCCCCCCCCCCCTCCCCACTCTCATGGGAAACAAAAACCAACAGAGAGAGAAAAGGTGTTGCTTCAATAGTAGCGGGGACACATTGTTTAATCTACGCTTTAATCATTCATTTTTGTTTTTTGAACTCCACAACACAATTATCAAACAGACCAGATCCTTTTTTCCCCCTTTTTTTCCTTTCTTTTTTCTTTCTTTCTTTATGTTTTTTTTAAATATTTTTCCTCTTTATTTCTTTTCCCCTTTTTCTCCCTTTCTTTCTGTGTGTTTTCTTTTTTTTTCTCTCATTCTTTCTTTCTCTCTTTTTTCGTTTATCTTTTTGTTTCTGTTTTCCTTTCATATCTTTCTCTCTCTCTCGTTGCAATTTTTCTGTCATGTTATCCTCTTCATGACAATTTTTCACTTTTTAAGGGGGGGGTGGGGGGAGGGGGTGATGGAATGAATGAAAAATCTGTATTTTTCAAGGGTTACACAGTAAGTATTACATTTTTTCACCCGGCCCTTGCCCTGATTAGGGAATGTAGCTATAACAAATTAAATTTTTAAAAAGGTAATAGCAGCCCGCTATCCCACAAACCACCATCACCAACAGCAACAATTCAACCTATATTCTAAAAATGGAGATAGGAATACATTCAACAAAACGCATAATCTCCAACTGGATACATTGATAATTATAATGATAAACAAAAGAGATAGAAAAGTATTCACAACACATAGTCCATAACTGACCCGAACATTTATGTCAAGACAGATGCACTGAGTATAATTACGTAAATCAAATAGATTAAAATCGAAAGAAAAAATATAGAAAACAAAACAAACACCAAAGAGAGAAATTTAAAAAAAAAAAGAGGAGACTGAGAGAACAGAGCAACTACCCCCATCCCCCCAAAAAATCAGATCATTTTTTATAATATATATATTTTATTTTTTATAAAACATTGTAAAAAAAAAAAACCCAAGAAAATCAACAACATTAACCACATATCTTAGAACAAAAATCGACATCAAGATGAAACACCCATAAGATACTCAGTATAGCATTTTTCATATATATATATATATATATATATATATAGAGAGGAGAAGAGAGAGAGAGAGAGAGAGGAGGAGAGAGAGAGAGAGAGAGGAGGAGGAGAGAGAGAGAGAAGAGAGAGAGGAGGGAGGAGAGAGAGAGAGAGAGAGAGAGAGAGAGAGAGAGAGAGAGAAGAGAAGAGAGACAGAGACAGACAGAAGAGAGAAGAAGGAGAGAGAGAAAAAATGTACATTCAGACTGAGAGACAGAAATACAGTCAGACAGACAGAGAGAAAGACAGACACAGAGACAAAGAATCAGAACGATAATTATATAGATACAGAGAAACATTTCTTTATCCTCCTAACAATTGTTTTTGAACGATACAGTCAGATATATGAAAGTAGTTCACTGGAAAGACTACAAAAACAAATGAGAGGAGGAGAAAATACTGGTCCAAAAATGATTGACAGGGAAATTAACACGGTCCCTACAGAGTGGCGCCGCTTCTTGAGTTGACAAACTCATATCCTAGATACTAACTGTGCTGTCAAAAACTATCCTTCTACTCTACTCATTCTTTTCACTAAAAGAGCTTCAGGGCTTTTCAGCTGTCAAAATATAGTACACAATTTCACGCAGAACATCTGTCGTGACTATAAGTGGTGTAAAAGGTAAATGTATATTACACATGCAGAAGATTCCACGGGATTGAAGTCAAACGGTCTTTAACCACTCAGCTACTGTGTCTATCAGTTACAACGATAATTACCAAAAGTATTAAAAAAATGAAGTTGTCAATACAATGCTAAATAAAAAAAAAGAAAAACGAAAAAAAATCCCCTCATAATTATCTAATACCCTGCTTCATCTCAGAAGAGTTCAACCTCGTGTGCGAACGCACGCAAAACATCTTGCGCACACATTAAATTCTGTTCCGCTTTTTGTAAGAGTAGGCCATCGTGTGCCTGTGGGAACAGATGACGAGATTTACATAATTGCATACAGACTGGGACTAAAAGTAAAAAAAAAAAAAAAAAGCACACAAGTACTTATTCCATTATCCTCGAGATAAAAGAATGAATAAAAGAGTAAATAGATAAATAAATAATAAATAAAAATAAATAAATAAATATAATAATTCTCAGGATAAAAGAATAAAAAAAGAATAAATCAATAGATAAATAAATGAATGAATAAATAAAACATCTCCCGTTCCCTTTACCCCCTTTTTTCCCAACCCCTTCACACCACACACACCACCACACACACACAACACACACACACACACACACACACACACACACACACACCACACACACACACACACACACAACAATCTTGTCTCTATCCCTCATTGCAAAGCCTTCTTCCTATTTCTTCCTCGCTTTCTGCTTTGTGGTTGTGCATGTGCAAGATAAGAACCCCCAGAGACCTTTCAGAGTCTCGTTTACTGCAGAGGATCTTTGGTCTGCCGATTGAAGAGAGATGCATTTTGTGAGAGACGATTTTCAGACTGTAGAAGCCATGATATGGGGGTGAGGTGGGGGGGGGTGAAGGGGGGATGAAGGGGAGTGAAGATGAGGGAGGGGGGGAGAGAGAGAGAGGGGAGGGGTGGAGAGAGAGAGAGAGTGGGAGAGGGAGGGGTGAGAGAGAGAGAGAGAGAGAGAGAGAAGAGAGAGAGAGAGAGAGAGAGAGAGAGAGAGAGGAGAGAGAGAGAGAGAGAGAGGAGAGGAGAGGAGAGAGGAGAGGAAGGGGGGGGGGGAGAGAGAGAGAGAGAGAGAGGGAGAGAGAGAGAGGGAGAGGGAGAGAGAGGGGAGAGAGAGAGGGAGGAGGGAGAGAGAGAGAGGAGGAGAGAGAGAGAGAGAGAGAGAGAGAGAGAGGAGAGAGAGAGAGAGAGGAGAAGGAGAGGAGAGAGAGAGAGAGAGAGAGAGGATACTCACAAACAACACACCACACACATACATACTCACGCACACACACATAGATACACACATAACACACACACAACACACACACACACACACATACATATATATATATATATATATATATATATATATATATATATATATATATATATATATATATATATATATATATATATATATATATAATATATACATACAGTGGAGGAAACAGGTGACAAAATGGAAAGGATGTAAAAAAAAACACGTGGAGTGCTTATTCCACTATCCTCAGAATGAAGCAAATAAAAAAGAACACACACACACACAACACACACCACAACACATCACACCACCAACACACACACACACACGACACACACACACACTACACAGACCACACACAACACACACACACACACACACACACACACAACACAACCACACACACCACTATCAACCAACACACACACACACACACACACTACCAACCATACACACACACACACACACACCACAACACACACACCACACACACACACAACACACACACCACTATAACCAAACACACACACACACACACACACACACAAACACACACACACACTATCCACCACACACACACACACAACACACACACACACACACACACACACACACACACACCACACACACACATCACCACACCACACACAAAACACACACACTATCCACAAACACCACCACACACACACACAAACACACACACACACACAACACACACCACAAACACACACACACCCGAGCTTGACATATTATCTCCCCAAGACACACTCATTGTGCATTCTACTTCCACTGCAGCAGTCAGAAGTGGTTCCAGACAAGTTGAATGGCCAGGAAATGAACACTGTCTGGTCACTGCAAGACATCCATCTCAACCGCTTTTTTTTTCTTTCTTTCTTCTTCTTTTTTCTCCTGTGCCGAACATTCTTGGTGACTGTTGGTCCAGGGGTTAGACACACGGCTAAAAAGTGAGAAGTTTACAGTTCAATTTTTTACCACTGGCAGATGCTTTCCCTTATCCCTTCCGAAAAGAAAGTATTTCTTCCATGGAGATGGCAGGGACCTGTTAATCAATGCAAATAGCATCCCCACCTTCTGGAAATTCTGTGCTAGAAATTTCGTTCATTTCTATCCCTCTATTTTCTTTCTGCCTCGCTCTTTTTCTTCTTCCTGTCGCTGCCTTTTTGGCTATTTTCTGCCTTCTTGGTCCATTCTCCTGCCTCTTTTTTCTTTTTTTTTTACCAGAAAGACTTAAAAGGTAACATTTCTCTCCCATACCGAAGACGGATGTACTGGGCCTGACTTGCCAGACATCTAAACGGCAGTGCAACGCCTTTTTGTTTTTTTGCTCATATGACAGACAACAATAGCTGCTGTCTGCTTTGACGTGAAGGAGAATTGTTATCTTTTAAGTCTCTCTGTTAAAGAAAAAGAAAAAAATGGGCAGGAGGAATGGACCAAGAAAGTAAGAAATAGATATGGAGTAGATGACAAGAAGAAAAAGAACAAGGCAGAAACAAAGAGCGGGATAGAAAAGAGGAAATTCCTAGCACAGAACTTCTAGAAGGTGGGGATGCTATATATACTGACAGGTCCCTAGCATCGCTATAGGGGACGGTGGTTGTGTGTGTGTGTGTGTGTGTGTGTGTGTGCGTGCGTGCGTGCGTGCGTGCGTGCGTGCGTGCGTGTGTGTGTGTGTGTGTGTGTGTGTGTAGGGGGGTGCCAGGTGTCTAACCACTGGACCAACAGTCATCAGGAATTTTACGGCACAAGGAATAATAAAAAAAAAAAAAAAGGTTCAGATGGATGTCTTGCAGTCACCGGACAATGTTCGCCTCCTGACCATTCAACACTTCTGATACGAATCCTGATTAATTTTGCAGAACCAAAGAGAGAGATGCCGCCGCGGTAGTCGAGTGGTTAGGGCGTTGGACTCGTAATCTAAAGGTTGCGGGTTCGATCCCAGCTGTCGGCTATGGCGTTGTGCCCTTGGAAAAGGCACTTTACGGCTATTTTCTCACCCCACCCAGGTGTAAAAGGGGTACCAACCTTGTGTTGGGGGGTTAACCCTGCGATAGACTGGCGTCCTATCCAGGGGGGAGTCTATGACTCTCAGTCGCTTAGCGCCACAGAAACCGGGATAAGCACCGGCCTGATGAGCCTTAGGCTCGGGACAGACTTTAACTAACTTTAACAAAGAGAGAGATAGAACAGAGGTAATTCCAATCACATAATTTCCAGAAGGTGTGGGGATGCTATTGATGCTGAAAGGCCCGCGGCATCCCCACAGGGGAACCTCTTGTTTTGACGGTCTAGATTTGAGCCACACTGAGACACCGATTCAAAAGAATTTCCCCCCCAGAAGTTCACACCACTAGTGACTCCAATCCATCAAAAGTCCTCCGGATAAGACTATATTAATATTCCAAGGCCCAGTGTGCGAATGCACGCACAACATCTTGCGCACACGTTAAAACCCATTCTGCCATTCAGAAGAGTAGGCCATAGGTACTGGGTAAGAACGATAATAAAAAATATATTAAAAAAAACAACTCATGGACACTTATGTCGTGTTTAGGACACCATCCCCGAAGTCAAAATACAGCTACCTTAATCGTGGGACGGATAGCCTAGTGGTCAGAACATTGCGCTGGCAATTTGAAGACCCGGGTTCGAGTCCGGTCGAGGAAATTTTTCTTCCTGGAGCTAACATCAGTGCTGACTCCACTCTCCCCATAAGTCCTTCGGATGAGACTTTAAACCGAGGCCCCGTGTGCGAACGCACGCAGAACATCTTGCGCACACGTTAAATCCTGTTCCGCTTTTCGTAAGAGTAGGCCATCGTGTGCCGGTGGGAACAGATGACAATATTTACAAAACTGCATACACATGGGGACCGGATGAAAAAAAGCACATGATTGCTTATTCTGTTATCCTCGATATAAAAGAATAAATAAATAAATAAAAAATGAACAAAAAACGGTTGAATGATCACCATCGGTGAACCTCGAAGCTTTAGCTAAGGAACAATAACAACAACAACAACAACAACAACAACAACAACAACACCAACACCAGCAACAACATCAACAACAAAACAACCTCTGGGGAAGAAAAAAAAAAAACCTAATAAAATGCCACAAGTAATAACCATGTTTATTGTAACTTATGTCCTTTGATTTTTGTTTTTGTTTTCTTGCTTTGTTTTTTCTTGTTTTGTTTGTTTGTTTGTTGTCTTTCTCTCCCCCCCCTCCCCCCCCCCCCCCCCCCCCTCTCGCCCTGACGGATCATAGAGTTGGCTAACTTTCCCCTCTGGCAGTGAGACTTTAAAGTTTGTTTTGTGACTGTTTTCGGGTGTCTTTTTAAAAATTCAATTCTAGTCTTTTATTTAGATGATAAATGAAATAAGCACTCATGTGCTTTGCCTTTTTTATTTTTTTTTTTTACATCCAGCCCCTGTGTGTATACAGTTTTGTCAATTTTTATCCTCCGTTCCTACCTGCACACAGTGGCCTACTCTTCCAAAAAGCCGAACGGGTTTTAACGAGTGTGCGCAAGATGTTCTGCGTGCGTTTGCACACGGGGCCTCGGTTTTTTAACCTCATCCTAGGGACTTTTAAGGGGGGTGGAGTCGGCACTGATGTTAACTCCTGAGGAAAAGTCATCTCGAACTAGATTCGAACATGGGTCAGCAGATCATGAGCGCATCACTCTGACCACGAGGCTATGCCGTCCTCCGTGTTGTGTTGTCCTGTGTGTTCGCGGGGCTGAAGATCAAAGAGATCGTCTGGCTATCTCCTTTCCCAGACGCTGTGCTCTATGGTCATGGAAATTGCATTGCGTTGATGTGTGTTGTGTTGTATTGTGTTGTATTGTAGTGTAGTGTAATGTGACGTGGTCTAGTGTGGTGTGGTATAGTGTGGTGTAGTGTGGTGTGGTGTAGTGTAGTGTGATGTGGTGTGTGTGGTGTGGTGTGTGTGTGTGGGGTGGTGTGGTGTGTGTAGTGTGTGTAGTGTAGTGTGAGTGTAGTGTAGTGTGTGTGGTAATGTGGTGTAGTGTGTGTGGTGAGGTGTGGTGTGGTGTGTAGTGCGGTGTAATGTGGTGGTGTAGTGTGGCGTTGTGTGATGTGGTGTAGTGTAGTGTAGTGTATTATGGTGTGTACTATTGTGTAATGTGTTGTATTGTAGTGTGTTGCATTACATTGTGTTGTATTGTACTGCATTGTATTGAATTGCAGTGTATTGTAGTGTAGTATTGTGTAGTGTAGTGCAATGTAGTGTTTAGTGTAGTGTAGAGTAGTTTGGTGTGGTGTTGTGTGGTGTAGTATAGTATTGTGTAGTGTAGTGTAGTGTAGAGTAGTGTAGTATAGTGAAGTGTAGTGTATGTAGTGTAGTGTAGTGTAGTGTAGTGTAGTGTAGTGTAGTGTAGTGTGGTGTAGCGTAGTGTAGTGTAGGGTAGGGTAGTGCACTGTAGTGTGGTGTAGTGTTGATTAGAGTAGAGTAGTGTAGTATAGTGTAGTGTAGCGTAGATTTTGGGGTTATATTGTGTTGTACTATATAGTATATTATTGGTTTGTGTTGTATTCTTTGTATTCTATTGCATTTTGTTGTGTTGCATTGTATTGTGTTCTGTTCTGTTGCATTGTATTGTAATGAATTGTATTGCATTACACTGTATTGCATTGTATTGCATTACGTTGCATTGTATTGTATTGTATTGTATCGTATCGTATGTATCGTATCGTTATCGTATGTATTGTATTGTATTGTATTGTATTGTATTTCACTTTCAAGTTGCGGCAGATCAGAGTTCTCTGGATGAAACTAGAGCTGCTCACCCCAGGGGAGAGCGCGTCACCACAAGCACAGCGCCACCCATTATGCTTTCCTTTTCCTGTCTGCATGATAATAAATTATATTAGTCTCCCCATCAGAGTGGATTTTTTCTACATCAGTTTTTTCAGGGACAACTATCTTGTGCCATGGGGTCTATATTACATGCCCTAACTGTATGTTACTCACGGGGACCTCAGTTTATCGTCTCATCCAAAAGACTAGCACCAGACCATCTCTTACGGTCCAGTGGATGAGGAGGCAGGGGGTGTGGGGTCGGGCACAAAAAGGGATCTAACCACCACCCAAAGTCCCTCAGATGAGACTATAAACCGAGGCCCCGTGTGCGAACACACGCAGAGCATCTTCAGCACACGTTAAATCCTGTTCCGCTTTTCGTAAGAGTAGGTCATCGTGTGCCGGCTCGGTGGGAACAGATGACATTTACAAAACTGCATACACACGGGGGACTGGATGTCAAAAAGCACATGAGTGCTTATTCTATAATCCTCGATATAAAAAAAACAACAACAAAAAAACCGGGACTTTTCGCTTTCAAGGCAGGTGCATTACACCTAAACAACCTGGTGGCTGTATTTTTCTGTCTGAGTCTGAGAATGAAAGTCTTAGTGACTAGTTTGAGAGATTGTGTTGTCATGTGTGTTTACGAGGCTTGAAGGGGAAGTCAATGTCTGGCTCCTTATTTCCAGCCCTATGCACTCTTTGTTCAAGGAGATGGCTGGGCTTCTCTCTATCAGTTAGAAGTGTACACAGGCTACACTCCCATCTTCAGTTTCCTGGTCATGTAGTATCTTTTATTACGTACTAGTCTAAAATATGTTTGTGCTGATTTTTTTTTATATTATAATATAGAGCTCTTCAAAAATAACGTTTTAAAAAAATGCACGGTGTACTAGTTTTGGGGATATTTATTTATCTATCTATTTATTCATTTATTCATTTGTTTATTTATTTATCTATCAATATATTTATTTATTCATTCTTTTATATCGAGGATAATGGAATAAACACTCGTGTGCTTTTTTTTTTTTAGATCCAGTCCCCGTGGGTATGCACTTCATCGTCATCGTCATCGCCCATCACCACCACCACCACCACACCGTCGTCGTCGTCGTCGTCGTCGTCGTCGTCGTCGTCGTCGTCGTCGTCGTCGTCCGTCTCGTCTCCTCCTCCTCCTCCTCCTCCTCCTCCTCCTCCTCCCTCCTCCTCCTCCTCTCATCATCATACATCATTATTCATTCATTATCATCATAAACAATACATACTCGTCCTTCTCCTTCTTTTAATCTTCATCCTCATCATCAGTGATACCAGAAATAATGTCAGTAACACACGCAGTAGTAGTAGCAGCAGCAGTAGCTAGTTAGTGGTTGTAGCAGCAAACGGTCGTCAGTTTTGCAGTGTCTCCTTGGCCTAAGGTCTTTCTTTTTATTTGTTCATTCTTTTATTCTTTCATATCGAGGATAATGGAATAAACACTCATATGCTTGTTTACATTTATGTCCCCGCGCCCGTGTATAGCAGTTTTGTAATTCTTGCCATCTGTTCCCACCGGCACACAATACCTACTCTTACTACGAAAAGCAAAACAGGATTATCGTGTGCGCAAGTGTTCTGCGTGCGTTCGCACATGGGGCCTCGGTTTCTAGTTTCATCCGAATGACTTTTGGGGAGAGTGGAGTCAGCACTGATGTTAACCCCAGGGGAAAATCCCCTCGAACGGGAATCGATCCCAGGTCGTCAAATTGTCAGCGCAATGTTCTGACCGCTAGGCTATGAGAGAATGTCAGCGAATGGTTCAACCTTTGAATGTTTTCATCACGTGTTGACATGACTAGAAAGAAAGATAAGAAGAAAATCAAGATTAAAGATAAACAATTCTCCAAATAATGGAGATAAAGAGAAACTGCTTTAGTATCAAAAAATCTTGCCTTTAGAAATGATGGATGGCTTAATGATGTGTTGTCACACACACTCACGTGGCGAACTGGAATAAAAGACAACAAATAAAAAAAAACTAAACAAAAAGCCACAAGCAAAGAAAATATCTCTCTATGTCTCTGTGTCTCCCTGTTTCTCTGTCTCTGTCCCTGTCCTCTCTTCTCTCTCTCTTTCACGCATTCACACACACTCACACACTACGCACCGCAAACAACACACACACACACACACACACACACACACACACACACACACACACAGCCGCCCACACGCACACACACACATACAATCACACACACACGCGCGCGTGCACACACACACATACACACACACACGCGCGCACACACACACACATACAGACACATACACACACACGCTTGCGCGCCCACACACACACACACACACACACACACACAACACACACACACACACACACACACACACACACACACACACACACACACACACACACACACACACACACCACACACAATGTCCTCAGGGATGCCGTGAACATAAAATGCATGCTGTCTTTAGTGTTTAAGCACGCCAGCAAAGTCAGTTAGAACAAGTAAACAACAGCGACAACAATAATATGAACAATATGAATAACAAAACACAACATTTGCAGGCATACACGCACTCACACACGCACACATGCACGTAAGTATGCATACATGTAGGAACGCATCCATACACGTAACCATATGCGTGCTTTTGCGCGTGCACACACACACAGACACACATAGACTCGCACGCACACATACACACATACACTTAGATTTAAATGAATTTACAAACGACTCTCCACCACACACACACACACACACACACACACACACACACACACACACACACACACACACACACACACACACACACACACACACACACACACACACACACACATACACACACGACTCCTCAGCACACACACACAACTCCTCAACACCCCCCCTCCACACACACACACACAACGACTCTTCAACACACACACACCACACACACACACACACACACACACAACACACACACACACACACACACACACACACACACACACACACCACACACCACACACCAACACACACACACACCACACACACACACACACACACACACACCGACCTCACACACACACACACGACTCTACACACACACACACACACACACACACACACACACACACACACACACACACACACCACACCACCACCACACACACACATCACTCCCCCCCCACACACACACACATTTCTCCCCCCCAAACCCCCCCCCCTCCCACACACACACACATTCCCTTTTGCATACTAATTTTGCAACATTTAATACTGAAAGCAAGCAAGCAAGGACCAATTCAATCCTGACCAAACATAAACAAACAAAACAACAACAAAAAACAATGGTCTACCCCCCCCCTTGCAAATCGGAAATGTGAATAGCCCTCTGCAAGCGAGTCATTTGGTCTCTGAAATTTGCTTAGTTGATAGCTTCCTCGCCAACCGTGCAAAGCGTGGCTGTGTACGATGCGATGGGACGGAAGGAAGTGTGTCCCACTATTTTCTATAGTTCGGTGTGTTCCGTTATTTTCTATAGTTCTGTGTGTTCATTTTTTTTTTATTCTTGTTTCGTTATTTTCTATAGTTCTGTGTGTTCCTTATTTTCTATAGTTCTGTGTGTTCCATTATTTTTTCTTTCATATTTTAAGTTCTGTGTGTTCCATTATTTTTTTATAGTTCTGTGTTTTCCATTATTTTCTATAGTTCTGTGTGTTCCATTATTTTCTATAGTTCTGTGTGTTCCATTATTTTCTATAGTTCTTTGTGTTCCATTATTTTCTATAGTTCTGTGTGTTCCTTATTTTTTGTTTTTGTTATATTTCTAGTGTGTTTCCATTATTTTTCTATAGTTCTGTGTGTTCCGTTATTTTCTATAGCTCTGTGTGTTCCATTATTTTCTATAGTTCTGTGTGTTTCTTATTTTCTATAGTTCTGTTGGTACCATTATTTTCTATAGTTCTGTTGTGTTCCGTTATTTTCTATAGTTCTCTGTGTTTCCATTATGTTTATTTTTTTATATTTCTATGTGTGTTTCCATTATTTTCTATAGTTCTGTTGTGTTCCGTTATTTTCTATAGTTCTGTGTGTTCCATTATTTTTCTACAGTTCTGTGTGTTCCGTTATTTTCTATAGCTCTGTGTGTTCCTTATTTTTCTATAGTTCTGTGTGTTCCATTATTTTTCTTATAGTTCTGTGTGTTCCGTTATTTTTCTATAGTTCTGTGTGTTCCATTATTTTCTATAGTTCTGTGTGTTCCCATTAGTTTTCTATAGTTCTGTTGTGTTCCTTATTTTCTATAGCTCTGTGTGTTCCATTATTTTCTATAGTTCTGTGTGTTCCGTTATTTTCTATAGTCTGTGTGTTCCATTATTTTCTATAGTTCCGTGTGTTCATTATTTTCAATAGTTCTGTGTATTCCATTATTTTCTATAGTTCTTGTGATTTTTTCACTCGTTTATTTTTCTATAGTTCTGTTGTGTTCCGTTATTTTCTATAGTTCTGTGTGTTCTATTATTTTTCTATAGTTCTGTGTGTTCGTTATTTTCTATAGTTCTGTTGTGTTCCGTTATTTTCTATAGTTCTGTGTGTTCAATTTTGTGCTTTTTTGCCCACCAAAAGACCGTGCGAGGGTTTTGTATGGATGGTCTCGTGTGGCGTGGTTTGTCAAGCAACGCCACACAAGTTATGGAAGTTTTTACAGGTCTTGATTAAGGGTCGAATCTTTGTTGTTGTTGTTGTTGTTTGTTTTCAACACAGTTGTTTCTCTTTACTATCCTCCTGCTTCCAGTATCTCTCTCTGTCTCTGTCTTTGTTTCTGTCTCTGTCTCTGTGTCTCTTTCTGTCTCTGTCTGTCTGTCTGTTTCTCTCTCTCCCCCCCCCTCTCTCTCTATCTCTTATATTGTTTGACTTGTTTCTCTTTTTTGGTAAAAAAATAAAAAAAGTTTGTTGTTTGCTTGAGGATTTTTTTGTTGGTTATAATTTTGTGTTCTTTTATGTCCAGAGGGCTGGTTGTAAACTAGCATGTTTGCTGATGCCATAACACTCTTTAAATAAAATTTATTCAATTCAATTCAATTTTCTCTCTTCCCCCCCCCCCCCTCTATTCTTCCAATTTCAATGTATTGGATCTTGAATGAAGTAATCGATACAAAATATAAACTGTAACTATGTGTAAAATACAGGAAAGATAAGAACCCACCTTAAAGTCATGAGAGAACAGTCGTTGATGACATTCTATTAAAAACAGCAACAGCAACATCAAAATCAATACCAACACAAACAGCAGCAACTATAACAATAGCAAAACCAGCTAAGGAAGCTAAAAATAACAACAAAACCAGCAGTATAAACAATAACCACAAATCTAATTAGACTAACAGTAGCAACAACAATTACAACAAAACTAACAGCAACATCAACAACAACAAAACTAACAGCAGCAGCAGCAGCAACAATAACAAAACCGTCAGCAGCAACAACAATAACAACACTAAAATCAGCAGCAGGAACAATAACAAAACCAACAGGAGCAAGAACAACAACAACAAAACCAGCAGCAACAACAACAAAACCAGAAGCAGCAACAACAATAACAACAAGTAAACCAGCAGCAACAAACGATAACAACAAAACAAGCAGCAGCAACAATAAGCAACAATCTCTTCAACACATACATACATGTAACAGCAGTTACAGCAACCCGATACCATTATCGAATACAGATACAGACACAAATAGAAATATACACACAGACACACACTCAAACAAACAAACAAACAAACACAAAACACAACAACACAAAACAACACGACACACACAGCACAACACAACACAACACAACACAATACACACACGACACAAAACACAACACGCACACGTCACGCTTACACAAACACTCACACACACTCACACACACACACACACACACACACACACACACACACACACACACACACACACACACACACACACACGCAGCACACACGCACCACGCACGCACGCACGCACACACGCACACACCGCCACACCACACACACACACCACACACCACACCACACACACCACACACAACACAACACAACACACACACACACACAACAAACACAACACAACACACACCACACACACACACACACACACACACACACACACACACACCACACACACACAACACAACACACACACACACACCACAACACCACACACAACATACCACACACACAACACACACACACACAACACACACACCACAACACACACACACACACACACACACACACACACAACCACACCACACACAACCAACCACACACACACACACGAGTCTACTGTAGCAGGAATAACCTAATCTACGATTAAAATAAGTGTAACATTTTCCTGTTTCCCTGTTTGGTTTTCTGTCTGGGCGAGGACTCAGACTTTGTTTAGATGATGGTGCCAGGGGGATTGAACCATGCAGTCATGCGTGTCAGCGACGGGGGATGGGGAAAGAGAGTGAAGTATAATCCCCCCACCCCCAAACCCTCCCTCCCCTCCCAGACCTTTCTTTCTATATCTATATTGTTGTTGTTGTTGTTGTGTTCCCGTCTTAGTTGTACAAATGTTTTCCATCCTTGTGGTGCGCATGTTGTTGTGAGTACACGAGCAAATTATTATCGTATTTACTCAAAGATACTTATAGGTGTCACATAACTTGTGCAGTTGTAAGGGAGTGTTGTGCCAGAGACCTCAGCTTCTCCAGGGGCCAGGATATTGAAGGCGGTGCCCATCTCCTCTTCCTCGCTGCTTTGCCTTCCCTGACCCTAAAGAGAGAAGGTACCCATTTACAGCTGGATGGACTGGGGGACTGTACTGAAGCCAAGGCGCGTAAACGGTCACCCATCCAATAAATTGGTAACCACGCTCGATGCTGCTTCACATTGGCTTGGGGAGAGCGAGTGCTCTGTCCACTGAGCTATCCTGTCCTCTAAAGATGATAATGGATCATTTTCTTTTTGTTGTTTGGTAGAAGAAAAAAGAAGTTTAGCTCAGAATTTTTTTCCATGTAAGGACGCGTTCTTTGAGAAGTAAACACGATCTGTATGGGATATATCATTTCTTTTTGTGACTGTCTTAGGTTTGTAGTTTGCAAAGAAAGAATCCTGGTTTAGTTAGAGAGACTTTTAGAGTGGATTAATTAGGTCTAAAATGACAAAGGCTCTGTCTGGAAACTAACACGTTAACAAACAACAGACATAGATAGACACATGAATGTGTTAAGGTGACCTCTCATTTACGCTATACCATCTCGTCGTCGTCGTCGTCGTCGTCGTCGAGGTCGTCGTCGTCGTCGTCATCGTCATCGTCGTCGTCGTCATCGTCATCGTCATCATCATCATCATCATCATCAGCAGCAGCAGCAGCAGCAGCAGCAGCAGCAGCAGCAGCAGCAGCAGCATCATCATCATCATCATCATCATCATCATCATCATCATCATCATCCTCCTCATCCTCATCATCATCAGTAATGGTGTAAGCAATAGCAGAAGCAGCAGCAACACTAACAACAGCAGCAACAGCAGCAACAGCAGCAACAACAGCAACAACAGTAGCAACAGCAACAACAACAACAACAACAACAACAGCAACACCAGCAGCAGCAGCAACAACAACTAAAGAAGAAGCACTATGTTCCCTATGCCCTGCAACATGAGGACGAAAAGAACATTTTTAGGTGTAGTGATAAAAAAGTCAGAAGCCTATAGCTACATTGTGACAAAAACGCAATAAAAGAAAACAGACCGACAGTTGAACAATTAATTCAAAGAACAACAACATAAACAAAACCCTACCTTAGCAAAAACAAAATGCCAGCCCTATTCTCTGAGAGGAAACAAACACTTGATAACCAGCTGCCTTATCACGACTCAAGGGCAAACTACCAAGCAAGAAAGCATAAGGAAAAAAAACAAACCCAACAGACACAAGCAAGTATAAGGGAAAAAAAACCCAGAGACACAAGCAAAACATAAGGGGAAAAACACATTTAGCGAATCGCACCCATGCCCGCACACACACACACACACACACACACACACACACACACACACACACACACACACACACGTACACACACACACACACACACACACACACACACACACACACACACACAAACACACACACACATACACACACATACACAAGCACACACACACACATCACAAACACCATTACCACCCTACATTGCCAAATATTTAATAAAAACATATTAAAAAAAACAACAAAGCTAAGCTAACACACAAATATGCAATTTAGAAATAAAAAGTAATAACAATAACCGTAGCAACAACGTCAAAAACAACAACAGCCGCCTCAGCAGAGATTGGGAACAACCTTCATCGCAGATATATAAGCTGGACCATGCTCCATGCAATATACACGTACCACACACACACACACACACACACACACACCCCACACACACACACACACACACACACACACACACACACACACACACACACACACATATTATTATTCAATTTCCTCGATATAAAAGAAAAACATAAAAATAAAATAAATAAACACGCATATATGTATATATAAGCATATATATATATATATATATATATATATATATATATATATATATATATATATATATATATATATATATATATATATATATAATCACGCACACACACATGCACACACGCACGCACGCATGCACGCACATACACCCGCTCTCTCTCTCTCTCTCTCTCTCTCTCTCTCTCTCTCTCTCTCTCTCTCTCTCTCTCTCTCTCTCTCTCTCTCTCTCTCTCTCTTTTAGGTGAACACTTTTGGGAAAGAATTGTTGAATGTATGTTCCATATTTGATTGTGTTGTGTTGAATGGTTTGTGTCAGTTTGGTTTTGATGAGTCGTTGACATTTGTTTCACCAAATGGGGGAAGCACAATTGATTATGTCATTATGTCTAGAGAGCTGTGTGTTGCTGATTTGGTTCATGCTGTTAAGACTGTTACTTTTTATTGACTCGCCACATTTTCCTGTTATGCTGACACTACGTAAAAGTAAAAATGATTTGTGTACTGCAAACACAAGCATTAAGAAATGGGTCAACAAATTAGTCTGGGATGATACAAAGGAGGGTAGTTTTCTGTCAAATCTTTGTTCA
>CM060319.1:44876738-44909238 GCA_030674155.1 Stramonita haemastoma | reverse complement strand
CACTAACATAAATGGAAGAGAGAATAAAAAAGAAAAAAAAGAAAGGTGGAAGGATAGAACGAAAGAAAGAAAAACAGAAAGAAAGAAAGGCAGAAAGACATATAGAAAGAAAGAGAGAAAGACAGACAGATAGACAGAAAGAAAGAAAGAAAGAAAGAAAGAAAGAAAGAAAGAGAAAGAAAGAAAGACAGACAGACAGACAGACAGACAGACAGACAGAAAGAAAGAAAGAAAGACAGACAGACAGACAGAAAAAAGACAGAAAGAAAGAAAGACGGAAAGAAAGAATGAAAGACAGAAAGAAAGAAATGAAAGACGGAAAGAAAGAAAGAAAGAAAGAGAAAGAAAGAAAAGAAGAGAAAGAAAGAAGAAAGAAAAGAAAAGAAAGAAAGAGAAGAAAGAAAGACAGTCAGAAAGAAAGAAAGAAAGAAAAGAGAACCAAAAAAAAAACTGAAAAAAAATCATACGATTGAATATTTTACCAAATTAATGCGGTACACGTCCATCAGTTTGTCTTTCTGTTTTTATGTATGTATGTTTTCTTCTGCTAAGTAGGGCAAATGAAATTGCTATGTAGTACAATCTCACGATGAAATGATTCGTAACATCTGATTTGAAATAGGAGCGGGTTTCCAGTGCAGTGACAATAGGGGATAGGCTATTTTTCAGGTGTTACTCTACACTCAAAGCAACCTCTGATTCCAATACAGAATCAAGTTGTTTTTTTCCAACTAACTTTTATGTCTAATCATTACCAGGCGATTTAGACAGGCAAGTTTTCATAGCAAAAACACTGTCAAAGCAGAGGCGAGAATGCGTCAGTCTCGGAATACTATGGAGTTGCGCTCTAGGTTCTAGAGTGCAAAGCCTGGGTAAGTAAGTATGGAGGGCAACCTGTTACCCATGCAGCTGACCCCCCCCCCCCCCACCCCTTCTTCACGTTGCTTGAATGGTACATTAGAAAGGCAATTGCCGATACTACTGGTTCCAGTGCCATCGTAGGAGCCGCCAGAACGTTTCCATATTAATTATTATACAGCCCCAAATCGCCCTGGAGACTCAACTCGCCGATTGTTTCTCAAGGATGGTGTCTAAACACACCTGTGTGCATGCTGTTTATATTTTTTTTTATTACATTTTGTTGTTATCTGCTCCTACCAGCGCACAATGGCCAGGTGTTTTGAAAGGCGGAACGGGTTTGTAACGTGTGCGCAAGATGTTCGCACACGGGGTGTTGGTTTATAGTCTCATCCGAATGACTTTGACATTCACTTTGATTTTTTTTTCACCAAACTGGGAAGAATGGACGAGGGTGGGAATCGAACCCAGAACCTCGCGGTTTACTTGTTAGCAGGCGAACGTCTTAACCATCCTGCCACTTTCTTTCCAATTCACACTTCTAGGGGAGTATGCTGTGAGCTAGAAAAAAAATATAGTAGCCCTTCTACTGTGATAAATAACTTCAGCAATTGATGTTGTAGATCACTGATAATCATAATTATATGATACAATAATGCCCTCTAAACGTTCCTACGTTTTGAGCTCGGATCAAAGAATAAAGTATTTCATCATACACCCGATTTAATTGAAAATAAAGTGCAAAAAAGTCTTCAGAAAAAGTTGAAGATCTTTTACAACAAAAACAGGCTTAGAAGGTAGTACCGTTTGGTTCTCGCTGCTCTCATGATCTGATGACCTGGGTTCGAGCATACGTTCGAGCTGCACTGATATGCATGTTCAGGGGATTTTTTGCTGTTGAGTTAACATCAGTACCGACTCCACTATCCCGAAAATCCTTCGGATGAAACCTTACATTTGTGTGCGCACGCACGCTGACCATCGTGCACACACATTAATTAAAACCAGTTCCGCCTTTTGGAGGAGTAGGCCATGTGTGCCAGTGGCAAGTGAAAATTTATAAAATCGCACCCACATGGGGTCTGGATGTATTGTTTTTAAAAGTCACCCCCACACGAGTGCTTATTTGGGGCGCGGATAGCCTAGTGGTCAGAACATTGCGCTGGCAATTTGAAGACCCGGGTTCGAGTCCGGTCGAGGAAATTTTCTTCCTGGAGTTAACATCAGTGCTGACTCCACTCTCCCCAAAATGTCCTTCGGATGAGACTTTAAACCGAGGCCCCGTGTGCGAACGCACGCAGAACATCTTGCGCACACCTTAAATCCTGTTCCGCTTTTCGTAAGAGTAGGCCATCGTGTGCCGGTGGGAACAGATGACAATATTTACAAAACTGCACACACACGGGGACCAGATGAAAAAAAAACACATGATTGCTTATTCTGTTATCCTCGATATAAAAGAATAAATAAATAAATAAATAAATAAATTATTTGATTATCCTCGGAATGAAAAACTGGATTTCATATAAAAATAAATGATCACCAGGATTTAGATTGATGGGCAGTGGTAGAGAGGCCTCTTGCTTCCCAGGGACTCCTTATATCCAATTGACCTGTCTGAACTGTCTCAGAGGTCCGAAAGAGATGACCACTATTCTCTAAGTTGCGCGCACGCACGCACGCAAAACACACACACACACACACACACACACACACACACACACACACACACACACACACACACACGCACAAACACACACACACACACAAACACACACACATATATGCACACACGCACACACACACCGAGTCCTCTTGCAATGTTATCCCAAACTGAGTTAAACATCGATAAAAAAAAAATGAAGTCAATTTAAATCAGAGGTCATAAACCCTCTTTTCAATATTGTTTCTGTATAAAATAACATCTTTCCCGAAGGAATGCCGGGGGTGGGAGTGGGGGAGTCTTTCAGTATAAACAACACGTTCACCTTCTGAATATTCTATGAAGGAATTTTCTTCTTTTCTTTCCCCCTGTTTATTTCGAACTTCTCCCCTTAAATTTATATCCTTTCTGTCCATCCCCCCCCCCTTGCCTGTTTTGTGTCTTCCAAGTTCAATCACCTGTCTTTTTTGCAAAAAAGTGGACTGTTTTTTTTTCTCTTAACACAACTATTTTTGGTGACATTTTGTCTGTAGCTTTTTCATCCTGGCAACCAGATAGTGACATTGTAAACTCTGGGTAAGGAACAGGATGTCAGTTCTGCAATTTAGGTTGCCGTAATATGGGATTAAAAATGATATACTATACTTAAAAGGTAAAAAGGCAAAGGTGTCCCATAACCTGTGTGGTCGTAGAGGAGCGAGGTGTCAGAGACCTCAGCTTCTCTAGGGGCCAGCATGTTGAGGGCGGCGCCCATCTCCTCTCCCTCGCTGCTTTACCTTCCCTGACCCTAAAGAGGGCAGGTACCCATTTACGGCTGGGTGAACTGGGGGGGGGGGGGGGACTGTACTGAAGCCAAGGCGCGCAAACGGTCACCCATCAAATAGGCAACCACGCTCGAAGCTGCTTAACCTGGCTGGGGGAAAGCGAGCGAGCGCTCTGACCGCTGAGCTATCCCGTCCCCTATACCATACTAGTTTTTATTAAACACAAGTATGTCAAAAATGCAAAATGCCATATGGACAACCCCCGCTAATCTCATCCAAGTTATTCCATAAGAAAAGTATAACAAAAATGGAAAACTGCCATATAATATGAACAAACACCTCTGCAGAAGTGACATTCTGTCCTCCTCCCAGAGTTGAGATCAGTAATAATGTAGGCATCCTTCAATCTCATAAGACTATGGAATTGCGCTCTAGGTGTTTATTCTGGCACATATTGGGTGTGGCTGGCCTGTCCGACATGGAAATGACAGTCCGTAAGGCAGAGAGCATAGATGAAGTCTGATGCTGGTCTGTCTGCCTGCCTGGGCTGCAGCCTTTCTTCTCATTCTCTTGGCCTCGTGTAACTTGGGGATAAGTATCTCTTTGTGGCACTTCAGTACCTCGGAGGGAGTACCATATTTCCCAGGTACCTTGCCAGATGCAAGGTAGTCCAGGGCCTCTCAGAGTTCATCTGTGGTTGGTTCTCTGTCAAGCTCATCCAGCTCTGGCAGACACTCTATGGCATTTAGGGCATCTTCTATCACAACAGTTTCCCTTGAATATAACTCAGTGTAGTGCTCTACTAGCCTATACCTAGTGCTGCATCTCTTGTCCTATGTCTTGCATCCCTCCCATGAAGCCGATTTCAAAGGGACATTGGTTTTTTGTTTTTGTTTTGAGGTGGACCCAGTGTCTGCTTGGTGTCCTCATACATCACCTTGATGTTGCCTGTGTCAGCTGTGATGTGAATGGGGGAACAGATTTGAAGCCCAAAGTCATTGGTACATTTTCTGGCACACTGCAGGATTTTGCTGCCAGCAGCACGGAGAACCTGGATGTTCTGCCCACTTGGATTAGGTTTGTATGCTGTCAAGGCATTGGTACAGTATAAGAAAAAAAAGATGATAACAACATCGACAAAGATGATAATGATGATGACAATGACGACGATGATGATAATGATGCTGATGCTGATTCTGAGGAGGAGGATGTTGATGATGTGATGGTGGTGATGATGATAATGATGATGATGATGATGATGATGATTGATAATAATGATTACAATATGATGATGATAATGATGAATGATTTCATTTCAATTCACATTCTTTACAGCCCCACCCACTGACCACAAAACGCCACAGTAGAGCTGTCACCTCATTCAGTTTCAGTAACTCCAATAATATTCACTTAACTTCAAGTTCAAAATCAGCACCTCCTTGTCTCTTCAAAATACCACACACTGTCCATCTGGAGAAAAAAACAAAAAAACCCACTTAAAATGACAAAGCTCTTTGACCTTTCTATTCCTTGAGGCCAATAAAACCAAGCCGTGTTGAGGACACCGACCATTCCGCTTAATTCATCAGCCCCAGGCTACCTTAAAGAAAACCTGTAAAAAACTCGAACATTTCAAAGCAATAAAAAACGCCTAAGAGAAATGCCCTATGGTCAAATAACACTGCAGAATGAATGGGCATCCTGTGGCCATCCCAGTGTTTACAACATTACTGCCTGATTGAAAAAGAAAGAAAAAGCAAATGTAACAGGCACAATATCCTATCAGGTCTGAAAAGATAACATTGTCACATGTGCTTGAAAAAAAAAGACAGGAGAATGGGTTTCGGAAGGCAGAGAGCTAGAGAGAGAGAGAGCGAGAGAAAAAAAAAAAAAAAAAGAGAGAGAGAGAGAGAGAGAGAGAGAGAGAGAGAGAGAGAGAGAGAGAGACAGACAGACAGACAGACAGCAGACAGACAGACAGACAGAAGAAGAAGAAGAGAAGAGAGAGGGAGAGAGAGAGAGAGAGAGAGAGAGAGAGAGAGAGAGAGAGAGAGAGAGAGAGAGAGAGAGAGAGAGGAGAGAGAGAGAGGAGAGAGAGGAGAGGAGAGAGAGAGAGGAGAGAGAGAGAGAGAGAGAGAGAGAGAGAGAGAGAGAGAGAAGAAGAAGACAGAGACAGACAGACAGACAGACAGACAGACAGACAGAAGAAGACAGAAGAGAGAGAGAAGAGAGAGGAGAGAGAGAGGAGAGAGAGAGAGAGAGAGAGAGAGAGAGAGGAGAGAGGGAGGGAGGAGGAGGGAGGGAGGAGGGAGGGAGGAGAGAGAGAGAGAGAGAGAGAGAGAGAGAGAGAGAGAGAGAGAGAGAGAGAGAGAGAGAGAGAGAGATTCTCCACTGCTCTTCTTATATTGCAAGCAACAGATCTTACAATCATCTGGATATATAATGGATTGCACAATCCTGTAGAAGAAAAAATAGATTGTTAGCTCTCCAAAGACTGTATAGATGCTACAGTCACGAGCATACAGCAAAGATTCTAAAATCGCCACCAAAAAAGAAGTAACTGTTCTCTAGGGATTGTAAGATTCTAAACTCTTATAAAGTTATGAAAAGATTCTACAGTTTTCTAGATATAGTAGAGATTCTGTATTCATCTAAGACTAGTATACTTTAGTATCATTCTGCAGTGTTGTATAGAAATCATAGACTCTGTCACTCTCTAATGGAGTGATGAATGAAGCCCCCTTTCCCCACCAATCACATATTCATTGGGATCATACAAAACAAAAAATCTTTATACTTTTCAAACGTTTGTTATACAATAATCCAACATTCATTCTAACATAAAAGACAATGCTTACTCACATGCTACAACAATTCAATCTACAGCCATCAGCTTCAAGTGCAATAATTTTAAAAAGTGCACGTGTTATTTAAATATCTTCACAAAAGCACCCCAAGTTGAACCCACAAATGAAAGAAAAAAGTAATACAGAAATAAAATAACACCCAAAACATGTAAAGACAAATACACCCTCTCTGGTGATGACACTCTACCAGACTTAAGATATTAAAAATCTTCAATGTTAACCAAAAACACGCATGTTTATATGAAACCAAAACAAAAATAGAATTGCAAATGATTATATCAACTGACAGGCAAAAGTAAAACATGATGTCATCAGCATAACTTATATATATATATATATATATATATATATATATATATATATATATATATATATATATATATGCAACCAAAAGAATACAGAAAATGATAAATACCACTTACTTAAATAATAGAATCCTCCTTCACATATCACTCAAATAAAACACCAAAACTTATGCCGACACAATGACAATTTTCACCTACTCCAAATGACAAATTCCTCCATACATCCCTCACCATCACACACTCTATCAACACTGGCTGTCCTCAAACACTGACTCACAAGGGCATAAAACCATGCTGACACAATGTCCAGGATCACAACACAGGTGAACAGACTTCAAGTCCTCTGAAGTATCAGTTACAAAAAAACAAAGATCCAAAGGAATAGGTTCTCACACAAAAAAGATAGTAATAGCCATAGATAAAGTTCAAATGTCCTCTGGCTTATATCAGTCTATTTGACGCACATCCAAAAACACAGGACTCTGTTTTGTTTCACAATCCAAACCAAGCAGATGTTCAATCACAATCAACATCACCCAAGAAAAACACAACCACCCAAACTGTCACTCCACCAACATACAAAAATAGAATCTGGTCACACTTCAGAAAATAAACTACCCACAACAACAAATCCTTTATCCACAAAAATACAACCCAGCTGTCATTCAACCTCCAAAGAGTGTTCACAAGGCAAACAGCTAAATAACATAGATATACCAAAACTGAACATCACTAAGCAGTTACAACAAAACACCTGCTGTCACACTCCCCAACAAGCTTGGACACAAACAGTGTCACTCATAGAACCAGAGGCTTGTGTTAAAGACTCACAAATCACACAGAACTAGTAATAACCCCACACAGTCATCAATCTTTGAGAGCCGAGCACACAGCTAATGACAGAATACAACGACACACAACATTACACGAAACAACTGCACACTCCCAAGGACTGCACAAAGCTAACAGCTTAACAACATAAACACACAGACACCAGTTTCATCTAAATACCCATACAAAGTCACAAGCTGGCAACTGGCCATCGACATACTAGGACACACCTTAATCCTATGAGTACAGCAAGAGCACTGACAATCAAAACCCCTTCACTTTACAAAGAAAACTTCCCTAAAAAGAGAACACATCACGTGACCAAATCTCGTTCACCCCAAGGGCAGACAATTAATCAACAATCACACTGACTAATCACAAAAACCAACACAGGGCAAAACCTTGCTGACAGACAATCCACAAAACTATAGGACTCACTAGGGGCTTACAGATCAACACCCCAGCTTGGAAAAAAGACTAACGGGGTGAGGGATGGGGGACCAACCTTCCCTCTAAACAATACACACACCTACCAGCAACCTTTGCCGATGAATTGAAATTATGTTATGGAACCCTCCCATTGCAACCTTGGCCTGCTAACCTCATATTCACCCATCATATGAAACAACTTTTACTTATTCCTAAACACCTTAAGGGTGTCATAATTGCCACAGACTGTCATAGACCCATAGGAATCCAGAGAAAGAATGGATTTTTCCTCTTCTTCCAGCCATGGATAAAACAATACCTGTAGCCATCAAGATGATGTATAGATTCTTCTTCTTTGCAATTCTGCACAATTCTTCCCATTTTTTTTGTCAAAGTCTTCATCTTTTGCTTCTTCAAATCCTTTGTCTTTTTCTTCACAACTCTTTGTTTTCTTTGCACTTTTTCTTCTTCTTAATCTTCAAATTCTTCTTCTTCACACTTCTTTGTCTTCTTTTGCAATTCTTCTTCTTCTTCTTCTTCTTCTTCTTCTTTCTTCTTCTTCTTCTTCTTCTTCTTCTTCTCTTCTTCTCGCAAAGTCTTTTTCTTCTCCTCCTCCTCTCCTTCTTCTTCTTCATCACAGCAGTTATGGGACAACTGTAATGTAAAAGCCATTTTTGAGTGACATCAGACTTCCACTTCAGTTGCTACCAGACAGGAAAAACCCAGCGGAGCTGACAGCAGCAACTTCGTTGAGCGAATTAAGGACATCAGGGCGAGACAGTATGGTACTTTGTACTGTTTCGGACTGTCATTTGACCCCCCTCCACTTCTTCTCTCTCTCTCTCTCTCTCTCTCTCTCTCTCTCTCTCTCTCTCTCTCTCTCTCTCTCTCTCTCTCTCTCTCTCTCTCTCTCTCTCTCTCTCCACTTCCTTACTTGGGAAGTTTCTGACCACAGGAAAAAGTTGTTAGTTTGGAAATAAGGATGTGTAAGGTAGTGTGTGTGTGTGTGCGTGCGTGCGTTCATGCGAACGTGCGTGCGTTTGTGCGTGTGTGTGTGCATGCACGCGCGAGTGCGTGCATGCTGTGTGTGCGTGTGACAAAGAATGTGTGCGTGCGTGTGTGGTTGTGTTGTGTGTGTGTGTGTGTGTGTGTGTGTGTGTGTGTGTGTGTGTGTGTGTGTGTGTGTGTGTGTGTGTTGTGTGTGTTTGCGTGTGAGCACTCACGTCTACACGTTTGCGTCTTGCTTGTGAACCAGAAATGTTTCTTTTATACACATTGTATGGCTGCTCACACATGCTGTGTACTGGTGGCAACTTACATCCTACCATTTACGTGGGTAAGTCGCACTGTGTTCCAGTCTTCTGATAGATTACAAAAGATGAGGACATCCATTGGTGTGATCACTGTTTGGAATCCAGTCTAACTTTGGTGAAAATGCATGGAATTTGACAGTACCAAAATTGGTCTGACTGACTTTCTCAGTTGTGGAGACAATCAGTCTGTAGACTTGTGAGACACCTTCTTCTTGTTTCTGCCTCTGCCTTGCCTCTTCTTCTTCTTCTTCTTCTTCTTCTTCTTCTTCTTCTTCTTCTTCTTCTTCTTCTGTCTGTGCTCTTCTTCTTCTTCTTCTCCTTCTTCTTCTTCTGTCTATCTTCTTCTTCTCTCCTTGGTCTTCTTCTTCTTCTCTCTTCTTCTATCTTCTTCTTCTTCTTTCTTCTTCTTCTCTTCTTCTTAGCAATTATTCTTTCATCTTCTTTCTTCTCTTTGCAATTCTTCTTCGCATTCTTCTCTCTTAATTGGTATCTTCTTCATTTTCCTTGTAATCTTCTGTACTTTTCCTTCTGTTTTTCTTCTTTTTTTTTTCCTTTTTCGTGTCACAGTTACTGACTGTTGCAATCTGCTCATGATCTTTGAAAGACTTCAGACTTCCTGTTGAAGTCCTAAGAGGCAGTGAAAACTGAACAAAGTGGAAAGTATCCCCCAGACAGTGACCTAAAGACCTGGAGTTTGGGCAGCTAAGTATTTGCACCTTTCTTCCTTCTCTTTACTTCCTTCTCCATCTTCTTCTCTCCTTTTCTTCTTCTTCTTCTTCTCTTCTTTTCTTCATCTTCTTTCTTTCTTCTTCTTCTTCTTCTTCTTCGTCCACTTCTTCTTCTTCTTTCTTCTTCTCTTCTTTTCTTCTTCTTTTCTTCTTCTTCTTCTTCTTGTCTTTTGCAATATATCAACCTGACAGTGACCTAAAGACCTCGCTAAGTTTTTGCACTGTTTTTTCTTCTTCTTCTTCTTCTTTTCTTTTCTTCTTCTTTTTTTCTTCTTCTTTCTTCTATCTTCTTCTTCACAATCATTTTTTTCAATTCTTCTTGTTCTCCTTCTTCTTCACAATTGTTCTTTTCAATTCTTTTCTTCTTCTTCTTCTTCTTCTTCTTTTTCTTCTTCTTCTTCTTCTTCTTCTCTTCTTAGCAATTATTCTTTTCAATTCTTCTTGTTCTTTTCTTTGCATTCTTCTTCGCATTTCTTCTTCTTCTTAATTTGGTAATCTTCTTCATTTTTCCTTGTAATCTTCTGTACTTTTCCCATTCTGTTTTCATTCTTTATTTTTTTTCCTTTTTCGTGGTCACAGTTACTGACTGTTGCAATCTGCACATGATCTTTGAAAGACTTCAGACTTCCTGTTGAAGTCCTAAGAGGCAGTGAAAACTGAACAAAGTGGAAAGTATCCCCCAGACAGTGACCTAAAGACCTGGAGTTTGGGCAGCTAAGTATTTGCACCTCTTTCTTCTCTTCTTCTTCTTCTTCTTCTTCTTCTTCTTCTTCTTCTTCTTCTTCTTCTTCTTCTTCTGCATTTCTTCCTTCAGTCCTAACTTCTTCTTCTCATTCTTCTTCTTCGTCTTCTTCTTCTTCTTCTTCTTCTCTTCTTCTTCTTCTTGCAATAATATCACCTGACAGTGACTAAAGACTCGCTAAGTACTTTGCCTGTTCTTCTTCTTCTTCTTCTTCTTCTTCTTCTTCTTCTTCTTCTTCTTCTTCTCTTCTTCTTCTTTTGTTTTTCCTTCTTCTTCACAATCATTTTTTTCAATTCTTCTTGTTCTCCTTCTTCTTCACAATTGTTCTTTTCAATTCTTCTTCTTCTTCTTCTTCTTCTTCTTCTTCTTCTTCTTCTTTCTTCTTCTTCTTCTTCTCTTGCATCTTCTTCTTTTCTTTACAATTCTTTTTCACAATTCTTCTTCGCATTTCTTCTTCTTCTTCTTTGGTAATCTTCTTCATTTTTCCTTGTAATCTTCTGTACTTTTCTCATTCTGTTTTCAGTCTTTATTTTTTTTCTTTTTCGTCATCACAGTTACTGACTGTTGCAATCTGCACGTGATCTTTGAAAGACTTCAGACTTCCTGTTGAAGTCCTAAGAGGCAGTGAAAACTGAACAAAGTGGAAAGTGTCCCCCAGACAGTGACCTAAAGACCTGGAGTTTGGGCAGCTAAGTACTTTGCACCGTTTCCTGCCACTGTTACTTGCCTCATGTCCTCCTCCTTTTTTTTCCTTTGGTGGAGATTCTGAGGAAAGAAAAATGTCTAGTGTCTGTGGGTGTGTTGTGTGCGGGGTGTGTGTGTGTGTGTGTGTGTGTGGAGTGTGTGATGTGTGTTGTGTGATGTGTGTTGTGTGTGTGTGTGTGTGTGTGTGTGTGTGTGTGTGTTGTTGTGTGTGTGTTGTGTGTGTGTGTTGTGTGTTGTGGTGTATTGTGTGTGTATGTGTTTGTGTGTTTGTGTGTAGTGTGTGTTGGTGTTGTGTGTGTTGGTGTTGTGTGATTTGTGTTGTGTGTGTGTGTGTGTATTGGTTGTGTGTGTTGTGTGTTTGTGTGTTTGTGTGTGTGTTGTGAGTTTGGTGTGTGTGTGTGTGAGTGTTTGTGTGGGTGTGTATGTGTGTGTGTGTGTGTGTGTGTGTGTGTGTGTGTGTGTGTGTTGTTGTGTGTGTGTGTGTGTGTGTGTTTATAGTTTTGTGTGTGTGTATGTCTGGTGTTGTGTGTGTGTGTGTGTGTGTTTATAGTTGTGTGTGTGTATGTCTGTGTGTGTGTGTGTGTGTGTGTGTTTATGTTTGTGTGTGTGTTGTGTGTGTGTTGTGTGTGTGTGTGTGTGTGTGTGTGTGGTGTGTGTGTGTGTGTGTGAGTGTGTTTTTATAAGTTTGTGTGTGTGTATGTCTGTCTGTGTTGTGTCTGTGTGTGAGTGTGTGTGTTATAGTTTGTGTTGTGATGTCTTGTGTGTGTGTGTGTGTGATGTGTGTTTATAAGTTTTGTGTTCTTCATTTTCTTTGTAATCTTCTGTACTTTCTCATTTGTTTTCATTCGTTTTTTTATTCTTCCCCTCTCACAGTACTGACTGTTGCAATCTGCACGTGATCTTTGAAAGACTTCAGACTTCCTGTTGAAGTCCTAAGAGGCAGTGAAAACTGAACAAAGTGGAAAGTGTCCCCCAGACAGTGACCTAAAGACCTGGAGTTTGGGCAGCTAAGTACTTTGCCCGTTTCCTGCCACTGTTATTTTGCTCCATGTCCTGCCCTCCTCTTTTTTCCTTTTGCGGAGATTCTGAGGAAAGAAAAGTTAGTGTCTTGAAGTGTGTGTGTGTGTGTGTGTGTGTGGGTGTGGTGTGTGTGTTTGTAGTGTTGTATGTGTGTGTGTGTGTGTGTGTGTTTGTGTGTGTGTGTGTGTGTGTGTTTTGTGTGTGTGTGTTGTGTGTTTGTGTGTGTTGTGTGTGGTGTGTGTTTGTGTGTGTTGTGTGTGTGTGTGTGTTTGTGTGTGTGTGTCTGGTGTGTGTAGTGGAGTGGAGGAGAGAGAGAGAGAGAGAGAGAGAGAGAGAGAGAGAGAGAGAGAGAGAGAGAGAGAGAGAGAGAGAGAGAGAGAGAAAGAGAGAGAGAGATAGAGAGAGAGAGAGAGAGAGAGAGAGAGAGAGAGGAGAGAGACGACACGAAAGAGACACAAACACACAGAACACAGACACACACACAAAACAGAGTGTTTATAAGTTTGTGTGTGTGTGTGTGTGTTTGTAAGTTTGTATGTGTGTGTGTGTGTGTTTGTGAATGTGTGTGTAGTGGGTGTTTGTAAGTGTGCACGTGTAAGTGTGTGTGTGTTGTAGTGTGTGTGTGATGTATTGTACGTTTGTGTGTGTGTATGTGTTGTGTGTGTGTGTGTGTGGTGTGTGTGGCAAATTTGTGTGTGGGTGTGTGGAAGTTTGTGTGTGAGTGTATGTGTGTGAGGACTGTTTGTGTGGAAGTATGTATGTCTAAACGGCTTTTATGAACCTGGACTTTTGTTCACATACGTGCATGCATGCGCATGTGCCTGCATGGATGGTATATTAGTGCAAGGAGGGGTTTTCTCCAGGAGTTAACATCTGTGCTGACTCTACTTCCTCAAAAGTCCTTTGAATGAAACTATAAACTGAGGTCCCATGTGTGAACACAAGCAGACATCTTGTACACATGCTAAAACGTCTCCGAAGAGTAGGTCATTTTGAACCAGTGAGAAATTTACGAAAGTACATGCACACAAGGATTGGCAGTAAACACACACACACACACACACACAGCACAACACACAACCACACAACATACACACCACACACACACAACACACACACACACACACACACACACACACACACACACACACACACACACACACACGAGTACTTATTTATTATCTTCGAAATAGAATGTGTTTAATGCAGATACTTCAAGTGCGTTTTCCACGGAGCAAATACCTCAGTGAGCGTGGTTACCAAAAATTGGATAGGTGAGCGTTTGCGCATGTTGGGTTCAGTACAGTCCCCGAGTTCACCCAGGTGTAAATGGGTCACTGCCCTCTTTAGGGTCAGGGAAGGTAAAACAAAGAGAGATGGGCACTGCCCATTCAAGATGCTGGCCTCAAAAGGAACCTAGGTCTCTGACATCTCACTCCCCAACGTCCGCATAGGATGAGAACACTTTTACTTTTACCATTACCTACCTGAGTGTGAGGTTAATGTGCCGATCTTTTTAAACTGTTTCACAATTAAGGAAGGAGGTAAGCCAGTGTATGTATGTTTATTACTGACGTGAAATACAATATCGTGCACATGGTACAGACTGATATTGACCAAGGCCAGATGTTATGTGATTGTCACAGTCCTTCGGATGAGACTATAAACCGAGGCCCCCTTACCTGCGCGAATGCTTGCACAACATCTTGCCAACACGTTAAATCATGTTCCGCTTTTTCGTAAGAATATATCATTGTGTGCCGGTGGGAACAGATGACAAAATTTACAAAACTGCACACACACGGGGACTGGATGTAAAACAAATCCACATGAGTGCCTATTCCATTATCCTCGAAATAAAGAATTTTTTTAAAAATGTTGTTAGGGGTGAAAACAAAATGCTTAAAGCCTACATTCAAATCTGGCTATGTTTTGAAATGTTTTGTATGAGAATAGCCCTAGCCATTGAAAGCTTCTACCATAGGAATCTGTACTGGAGTACAGGAGAAAAAAATCCTCTGAAGTCAGAATATAGTTGAACCTCTATGGTGAGGTACTTGGAAAAAAAAAAAAAAGGAGTCCATCCCCACTTTATACCGTGTGTGTAATTATGGTCTCACAGTGAACATCTTGCGCACACGTTAAATCCTGTTCCGCTTTTCGTAAGAGTAGGCCATTGTGTGCCACCGGTGGGAACAGATGACAAGATTTCACAAAACTGCATGCACACAGGGACGGGATGTAAAAAGCAAACTAGTGCTTATTCCGTTATCCTAGATATAAAAGAATAAACAAACAAACAAACAAACAAATAAATCAATCAATCAATAATTAAACAAAAATCAGTGATAACCAGGCGTGATGAGTGATTTGATTAGATTTGATTTATTCTTTTATATCGAGGATAATGGAATAAGCACTCATGTGCTTTTTTTTTTTTACACCCAGTCCTCGTGTGTATGCAGTTTTGTAAATATCATCTGTTCCCACCGGCACACGATGGCCTACCCTTATGAAAAGCGGAACAGGATTTAACGTGTGCGCAAGATGTTATGCGTGCGTTCGCACACGGGGCCTCAGTTTACAGTCTCATCCGAAGGACTTTTGGGGAGAGTGGAATCAGCACTGATGTTAACTCCAGGATAAACCTAATGTGTGTGTACTTATGGTCTCACAGTTATCACCAGGCGCTAGGAGTGAGACAGAGAGTATGACTGTATCGTTCTTGGTAACCGCCAAGGGAACCCCCATTAATTACCAGCAAGATTCACCAGTAATGAGATTTGTGTGTATGCCACCATTTTTACCCACCATTAAGGTAACCACATTCCCGCTCCAGGGATGGTGTCTCAGTAAACACACCTGAGTACAAGGGAATTAATCATCCATGTTGCATGCTCTGAACACGTAGGGATTTGCTTCCCTTGGATAGAAATCGCCATAAGTATGAATACAAGTCCGCATGCCATAACCGTATTCTCACTTCCCCCCACTCCCCTCCCCACACACACACACACAACACACACACACACACACACACACACACACACACACACACACACACACAGACACACACACACACACACACACACACACACACTCTCTCTCTCTCTCTCTCTCTCTCTCTCTCTCTCTCTCTCTCTCTCTCTCCTCTCTCTCTCTCTCTCTCCTCTCTTCTCTCTCTCTCTCTGTTTTACTGGATTTCCAAGTTTTTACACAGAACAGTAAGACTATAAGCCTAAAGAATCTTGAAATAATTTCTTTGTATTTGACAATAAAATAACATCATCTGCATATATAGAAAAAAAAGAAGAAGATTAACATGGCTGGTTAACATTTCTTCATAAGGTGAAATAAGTACAGTTAATGGCATACAACTTCTCTCTGTAAAATATTTTTCCCCAGATCATTCATAAGCATACTGAACAATGCAGGAGAGCGACTATCACCTTGTCAAACGCAAATGAAACTTCTAACAAAATATGAACAGGTTCAATCAATAATAAACACACAAAATTGTATATTTTCATACATATTCAAAACGACTTTTAACATTGTTTCCTATTTGTATTTGTTTTGCAAGTTTTCGCCTTAAAATTTAATCCCCTTGCCACACAGAATCAAAAGCTTTCTAATAGTCAACGAAAATCACAATAAAAATGTGTTTCTTTATTTAGAGAAGCATTCACTGGACATTCCAAACTAAAGAATTATCTATTGTAGATGAGTATTATGCAAATCCTTTCTGTTTTTCAAAAAAAAAAGTTCCTGTTTTTAAAAAAAAAAAAAAACAAAGCCTGATGTTTAATACAGACATGAAAAGTTTCCAATGCAACTCAACAACGTTATACTTCTTTAATTATCACCGTCATATTTACCACATGTACCCTATAAATAGTGTTCTTTTCCAATGCAACTCAACAACGTTATACTTCTTTAATTATCACCGTCATATTTACCACCTGTACCCTTATAAATAGTGTTCTTTTTCCAATACAACTCAACAACATTATACTTCTGTAACTATCACATCATAATCATTTGCCACCGGTACCCTTATAAAAAAAATTTTCCAATACAACTCGACAAAGTTATACTTCTGTAACAGGCACGTCATATTTGCCACCAGTACCCTTATGAATATATTTTTTTTCCAATACAGCTCAACAACGTTATATTTCTGTAACTATCACCGTCATAATTGTCACGTGTTCCCTTACAAATAGGTTTCATCACACCAACCATCCAAACATCTGGTATCTTTCCTGTATTTAAAACTGTATTGATGTAAACAGTTTGCGAAACAACATTTTAAGCACATACTTTGCTATCCTTGCCCTAATCAGAATAGACATTAACTATGGCTACCGCCTTACCACTTTTCCTTAGATCAGGGACAGTTTCCTCATCTCACTTCTTTTTCATTTGTATATCTGTTCAAATAATCTTAAATGAAATCAGGAATGTACTCAGAGGTACTATTACCGAATGTAGACTGAGAACTTACAGAAGTTACATTATGTGGTGTTTTGTGTGTTTTTTACATTATGTGGTGTTTTAACAAGTGTGTTCTTTAACATCTTTTCAAAAGTGTAGGAATCTTTCTTTTGCATTTTAAGCGTTGGTAGTATTTTTCTTTTCTTTTACTTTACGCCTCTTAAAATAAAACACAGGATTCTTATGCTCTTTGCTGGACACACACACACACACACACACGCACGCACGCACGCATGCACGCACGCACGCACGCACACACACGCACGCACACACACAGTGACACACACGCACACACACACAGAAATTAACAGAAGAACAGTTCACATTAAAATACATATCTCATAATCTGAGCAATATATTTCTCCTGGGTAGATAAACACAGTCATTGTGAAAGTCCAAACCAGCTGACCCTAAAATACGCGGTAATACACTATATGTGTGTGTGTGCGTGTGTGTGTGTGTGCGTGCGTGCGTGTGTGCGTGCGTGTGCGTGCGTGTGCGTGCGTGCGTGCGTGTGTATGTGCGTACGTGCATGCGTGCGTGTGTGCGTGCGTGCGTGCACCGCCGCGCGCGCGCGCGTGTGTGTATGTGTTGTGTGTGTGTGTGTGTGTGTGTGTGTGTGTGTGTGTGTGTGTGTGTGTGTGTGTGTGATGTGGAAGGGAAGTAACCATTGATGCTACAGGATCTTAAAGTGTTCTCGCGTTCTCACTTGCTGCCCTTGTAGGAAAACAATTCGCTAAAAACAGACCTGTTGCAGTTATGTTGTTGGCGTCGTGTATTTAGGATCCGTTCAGATTTAGTGATCTTAGACTAGTTAACATATCTACCAGGACCACAACCTCAAACCGGGTGTGAACAATCAATTATTAGGAAAGCATGACCTGCATCACTAGATCCAATCTTCATATAAAATGTTTTATGTTTTTTTTTTTAAATCATGCTAGCTTGTGATAAACTACTCTCTACACAATAAATCAGTGTTATGGACAGAGAGCAAATTAATAACCATAGGTAACTCTTTCACACATAGCAGTAAGCCAGGTAGACTAGACGTATTAAAAAAAAAAAAACAAGACAGGCACACAGCGTTTAAAGTTTTGTCGACTTTTGTTATTATTATTATTATTATTATTATGTTGTTGTTATTATTATTATTATTATTATTATTATTATTATTATTATTATTATTATTATTATTATTATTTTATTGTTGTTGTTGTTTTGTTTTATTGTTATTATTATTATTATTATTGTTATTAGTTTTGTTGTTGTTGTTGTTTATTATGTATTGTACTCTTTATATCGAGGATAATGGAATAAGCACTTATGTGCTTCTTTACATCCAGTCCCTGTGGGTATGCAGTTTGTAAATCTTGTCATCTGTTCCCACCGGCACACAATGGCCTACTCTTACGAAACGCGGAACAGGATTTAACGTGTGTGTGCGCAAGTTGTTTTTGCGTGCGTTCGTACACGGAGCCTCGGTTTATAGTCTCACCCGAAGGACTTTTGGGGAGAGTGGAGTCAGCACTGATGTTAACTCCAGGGGGAAAATCCCCTCGAACGGGAATCGAACCTGACTAAGCGACAAGTTGTTCTAGTATTGTTAACGGACTGTTTCCTTCGATCGCTCAAAGTATTCAGTTCAGGAAAAAAAAACAAAAAAAAACACCCAGACATGGAAAATGATAATAAAATCAAATAAGAGAGAGAGAGAGAGAGAGAGAGAAGAGAGAGAGAGGAGAGAGAGGAGAGAGAGAGAGAGAGAGAGAGAGAGAGAGAGAGAGAGAGAGAGAGAGAGCACAAAATAAATAAAGAAAAAGAGTAAAAAAAAAAAAAGGAAAAACAGAGAGAAACAAAGAACGGAAAAAAAAGAAGATAGCAAAGATGGAAACAATAGAATTCACAGTAAGCTATTTTGATTTTCTTCTCTGCCACTTTATGTCACAGCAGATTTTCTCTGCGTGAAACTAGGGCCGCTTTCCTTGGGAAAGAGCGTCGTCACAAGTGCAGCGCCTACCTTTTTTTTTTTTTTTTTTCCCCATCTGCAACTTTATTTGTTTTCCTTGATTATCAGAGTGGCTTTTTTTTCTACAGAATTTTGCCAGGGATCACCCTCTTGTTGTCGTGGGTTCTTTTACGTGCGCTAAATAATGATATGTAACTCACGGGACCTCGGTTTATCGTCTCAACCGAAAGACTAGCGCCCAGAACACAACTTATGGTCTAATGGATGGGGGAAAAGTTTTGGGCCCATACGGGATTCAAACCACCGCACACTCCGACCCGGACTTTTCGCTTTCTAGACAGGCGCGTTACCTCTAGACCACCGATCCACCATTGCCATAGATACAATTATGAACTCTGCAGCGAAAAAGAAAAAAAAATGATACTTTGTGTTCAAGTATAGATTTTTGGCTTTGTAAAAGACAGACGCTTCGTGACTGCATACTAGACAGAAAAGAAGTTTGCTTTTCTTTATTTTGTTTTAAACAGAAGATTGCGTGAACACGCAGAAGATTTCTTGAAGGCAACTTAACAAAATACATTCGTAATAAGTAATGCTGTTAGCTTCAGTAAGCAAAAAGTGTCTACATTCTAACATTTATAACTCGAAAGAAGTCCTGTTCTAAAATGCATCAAACAGAATGATTGTTTTTGATTTTACAAAAAAAAGTAACAAAACGCTGCAGAATTTCCGCAAAACCACGAGAAAATCAACATAATAGACTCCATGACAACATTCATAACAACTTTGCCAATCAAAAACAGAAAAAAAAGGCAGAAACTGGTTTTGATGACATAAACCAGAGATTCGGTTGTCTCCCTTGATATTGAGGCACTCTTTATAAATATATTTTAGTCTTTCACAAAGAAGTAATCAGTTTTCTGATGATCTAATGGTCATCCCCATCATCATCATCATCATCATCATCATCATCATCATCATCATCATCATCATCATCATCATCATCATCATCATCATCATCATCATCATTCATGGAATTTATATAGCGCTATATCTCGCACAAAAAAAAAAAAATCAAAGCGCTTGCATTCGACCTATACATGACACAAGCAATCAATAACAATTATACGTCTCTGTACCTTAACTAAACTACACAACCTCCATTTGCTAGCAACGCAAGAAAAAAAAGTTACTGTACATAGGTCTTTTCCCTTTGATTTTAACTTATTGTCCTTTAAATTTGAAAAAAAAAAAAACTTGTTACGATGGGATCCAAATATACTGCTATCGCATTTTACAGGGCTTCTGTATGACCGCTACTTTTGAATTATGACTGCAAGAGACACACAACATGGGACAACATTTTAAAAAGCAAAGCAAATTATTATGCAGAAATAATAAAAATCATTCAGTCATTCACGAGAATGGTCCTGTACTTACTTGTATAATATGTCATCAACAGCTCACGTAGTCACATCTCTACCGTCCCCAAATCAGCATCTTCTTCTTCTTCTTCTTCTTCTTCTTCATCTTCATCTTCATCTTCATCTTCATCTTCTTCTTCTTCTTCTTCTTCTTCATCATCATCATCATCATCATCATCATCATCATCATCATCATCATCATCATCATCATCATCATCATCATCATCATCATCATCATCATTCTTCTTCTTCTCTTCTTCTTCTTCTTCTTCTTCTTCTTCTTCTTCTTCTTCTTCTTCTTCTTCTTCTTCTTCTTCTTCTTCTGCTTCTCTCTTTCTCGCCATGCCTCCCAACACCCTCAACCTACCATTGATCTCTCCTTCTTTCTCTTAAAAACGCAGACACAGAAAATCCCCAACCCCCCCATCCCGCAAAAAAATAACCCACAAAAAACTACCAAACAAAATAAAAACAAAAAATCAGACACAGAATGTTATCAGTTCCTTTATGGATCCAGTACGACCTGTCATCAAGACTTTGGTGACTCTGCCTCTGGCGAAGTTCCTCCATTCAACACGCGCTGGTCCTCTACGTCCTCAATGACGGTTCGGGTGTTCACATTCTCCTTCCGGGACGTGGCCACGGTCGACGAAGAGTGGAAAAACTTGGGGGACCACGGCGTTCTCTTACAGCGCAGCATTTTCCAGAAATACACCCGGAACCGTCGGACACTGACAAAATACAGGTAGAAATTCAACGCGTGCGTGGAGTCTGCTAGCAGGTAGGCGATGTGTTCCAAGAGCAGCGCTACGGGGGTGCCGTGCAGGTAGCGGAAAACAGTAGTATACCCGAAGAGGATGGAGTAACAACACTGCGGCACGATCAGCAGGATGAACAGCAAGGAAGCCGCTATCGTCATGGATGTCACGGCACGCTCCGATCTCCGGAGTTCCCGGTTGAAGAACGCCACACCCGCGCCCACCGAACCCTCCATCAGGTTCTGGCGGCGAAACCTCGCCTGGCGCAAGGAGCGGAAGAGAGCGATGGTGATGCCTAGAAGGAGGAAGAGAGGCAGGAGCGCGTACACCGTCAGACTGAGCCACGGCCAGACTTCCAGCGCGTAGTACAGCACCTCGGGCTTGAGGACGCATTTATCCACATCCCGCTTCTCCTCCTTCCCGGCCATCATGGGAGCGTGAACAGAGAAGAGGAGCAAGAGGAGAACCCCGCACAGGACGTACACCCGCCGCTTGCTGAGGAAGCGGTGTCGGGTCACGGGTAACACCACGGCCACGAGGCGCTCGAAGGCGATGAGCACGAGGACCCAGTTGGCGAAGCTGCTGCACACGTTGACCAGGGCCAGGCTGCGGCAGTAGTGGTCGTTGACGTAGCGGGGGTGGTGCCACAGCTCGTTGGTCAGCAGCTTGAGGAGAAGAGCCGCGCTGTCGCTGAAGGCCAGCAGAGCCACCAGGAAGGTAGCCGTGCTGACGGGGCGCACGATGGCGATGGTCAGCACTGCCGCCAGATTGCCGGGAAAGCCCAGGGCGCAGATCACCTTCAGGTAGTAGCGCTTTATGCCGAAAGCCACCATCACCATGTCTGTGTACAAGTCCGGCATCAGCACAGAGTTTTCTTCTGCGGCAGAATGGTTGGTGGTGGTGGTGTTGTAAGGGGTGTGGCCCGCTGTGAGGATGTCTTCTTCTTCAGCCATAATCTTTGTTTGTTTGTTTTTTTTTGGTTTTTATTGATTTTGTTTTTATACCTCTTTTATGTCACAGCAAGATTCCTCTGCGTGAAATTCGGGCTGCACAGCTGTCAGTTTCTCCTCACTTTCAGCTCCTCTCAGCTGCTTGTTAATCTTTCCCATCCCAGCCTAGCAGCTGGGTGCCAACTGGTTGCTAAGTATAGCAAGAACCGAACACACTTGGACTTGGTAAAAAGAAAGGGCGTGTAAAACAAAAAATGTAGCACTCTTGACTGAGGGATGTTGGATTTGTGCGCTGTGGCTGCCCTCCCCGGGGACAGCGCGTCGCCACCAGTGCAGATCAGGCATCCCTCCCCATGAACACAGCTTTTCGGGTGTTTCACGGCCTCGCTACACACACACACTTTCTGCACTACTGTCTCAACACACACACACACGAGGTCGTGAGGGCGCTGTACTGACAACACTCCCGCTGTCTTGAATAAATTGTGACTGTCGTGTGCCGGTACCTGTGCGCGCCCACACCTCAGAAAAAAAAAAAAAAAAAACTTTGTTGGGTGTAGAGTGACTCCAGACAACGTAAACCCCAAACGAATGAATCGCAGTTATAAAGATGACAGGATCAGCATGTATATAGTCAATAGCTAACAACGTTTCATTTTCAAGAGCCCCCAGCCTTGCACTTGTTTATCCTGTGGATAGATAGATATCAGTTTCATTCCCAACCGGTGCGCCTTTTTCTTTTTTCGGATATTCTTGAAGTGACTGACATAGCTCTAGCAGACGAAGGGCCATATAACCTGGTCTCCAAAAGCTTCCCTCTTGTCACAGACAGGATGGTGTAACCGGTCACTGATCCACAGTAACCCAGCCTCATTCGAACAGACTTGATTGAAAGCGACAACGTAGGTGTTCGAATCAACTTCTTACTCATAGACACATTATAGATAAATTCTTCCTGGACAAGTGGATGTGAAGACACACGCATGTACTCATCAGGCCGACTGGGAATTCTTGCTGCAGGTATGCACAGGTAGATCTCTCTGCGATCTGAAGCAGTGGAGTTCCTTCCGTTGACAGATCAGTCCTGGCTTAGGTAGGAATCCTGCAACAACAATAACAGACCAAGACACATACTTAATAATGATAATGATAATAATAATAATAATATGATGATAATAATATATGATGATGATGATGATGATGAATGATGATATACTACTACTACTACTACTACTACTACTACTACTACTACTACTACTACTACTACTACTACTACTACTACTACTACTACTACTACTACTACTACTGATGATGATGATGATGATGATGATGTGATGATGATGATGATGATGATGATGATGATGATGATGATGAATAATAATGATAACAATAATAATGATAATGATAATAATGATGATATAACAACAACAAACAACACATGGAATTTTATATATCGTTATATCTTGCAAAAACAAATCAAAGCTCTTAAGGGGTGTTTGAGGGAATACATTGTAGCTATTTTGTTATTCTTTAATATTTACAGAGGGTTTTTTTTTAAAGAGGGGGGTGGGGTGGGTTGTTGCTGTCGGTGTGTCTCTACAGGTCAAAAGTGTTTGTGGGTCTATATCTGTCTGTCAGTCAATCTTTTTGTTTGTCTCTTATGTTTGTCTCTCCCACTCTCTGTCTGTCTCTTTGTCTCTGTCTGTCTGTCTGTCTGTTCTCTATGTCATTGTTTTATCTCTCTCTCTCTCTCTCTTCTTTTCTCTCTCTCTCTCTCTCTCTCTCTCTCTCTCTCTCTCTCTCTCTCTTCTCTCTCTCTCTCTCTTCTCTCTCTCTTCTCTCTGTCCACCTATCTTTGTGTCTTTATCTGTCTCTCTATCTCCAACACACACAGAATGAGAGAGAGAGAGAGAGATAGAGAGAGAAGAGAGACGAGAGAGAGAGATGAGAGAGAGAGATGAGAGAGAGAGAGAGAGAAGACAGGGCAGACAGCAGACAGACGCAGACAGACAGACACACAGACACACAGACACACAGACACACAGACACACAGACAGGACAGACACACAGACACACAGACAGCACACAGACAGAAAGTCAGACACATGGAATTACAACTAGGTGCATGCATGTGTCTTTCAAGCAAGAATAAATAAATTATCTCTCACCCGATCCTTCCCCCCAAAAAAAAAAAACTCCAACAAAACCAACCAAAACAAACAACAAAAAACAGAGAAAAAAAAAGTTTGGAAAGGCAATAAAATCGTTTGCGCACATAAGTATGGGCAGGACTACAGCAACGCTTGACAGAAGCCAAACGAATGGCCCTGTTGCATGACACACCACCATGGCTCTGGCCCTTAGGGTTTGCCTGGGCAGCTGGTTCTCTGTCAACTGAGTCAGTACAGCTTACAGTTACAGCTACAGCTTTTTATTATACAGCTACTTATTATTAACAGCTACAACATTTTTTACAGCTACAGATACAGCTTACAGCTACAAATATCAGATACAGATACTGATACAGCTACAGTTACAGATAAAGATACAACTACGTTACAGATACAGCTATAATTACAGATACAGCTTCATAATACAATTACAGTTCAGCTATAGCTATGTGTACCGCTACAGCTACAGTTACAGATACAATACATGATACAGTTACAGCTACAGCTACAGTTACAGTACAGTTACAGCTACAGCTACAGTTACATGCTACAGTTACAGCTACGCTACAGTTACATATATATTATACAGCTACGTACCCAGCTACATATACAGCTACATGCTACATATACAGCTTACAGTTACAGCTACAGCTACAGTTACGCCACAGCCACAGCTACAGCTACAGCTACAGCTACAGTTACTGTTACAGTTACAGCTACAGCTACAGCTTTACAGTTACAGCTTCAGTTACAGTTACAGCTACAGTTTAAAGCTACAGCTACAGATTACAGCTACAGCTACAGTTCCGCTACAGATACAGATACAGCTACAAATACAGTTACATCTACAGCTACAGCTACAGATACAGCTACAGATACAGTTACAGCTGCAGATACCGTTAAAACTACAGCTACAGTTACAGCTACAGCTACAGCTACAGATACATATACAGCTACTGCTACATATACAGCTTCAGAGACAGCTACATATACAGTTACACAGTACAGCTACAGTTATAGCTACAATACAGCTACAGCTACAGCGTAAGAGGGCTGATGGATAAATAGATAATGCAGATAATCATGAACTTCGCAACTGAGCACAGCTATTTTTCCCCCTAAAGCCAGAGCGAGATCAAGAGTAAGAAAGAGAGAGAAAGAAAAGAAAGAAAGAAAAAGGAAGAGAGAGAGAGAGAGAAAAGAGAAGAGATGAGAGAGAGAAGAGAGAGAGAGGAGGATGAGAGAGAGATGAGGAGAGAGAGAGGAGGAGATGAAGAGGACAGAGACAGAGTAAGAGAGAGAGAGACAGAGAGAGAGAATGAGTAGAGAAGAGAAGAGAGAAGAGGAGAGAGAGAGAGAGAGAGAGAGAGAGAACAGACAAACAGACAGATAGACAGACAGACAGACAGAAGACAGACAGACAGACAGACAGACAGACAGACAGACAGACAGACAAACAGACCGAGACAGAGATGTGATCACTTTACGGTTTTATTAAGGGGAAAATGTTAATGTCATGGGTATCTGCCGTTTATTAATAAACATCCGTTTAACATTATATACAATATTGGCTATCACCTGCACCATATCTCTGTTATCTATTTCACAAGACAACACACACGCATTCTACACCCACACAACACACACACACACACACACACACACACACACACACACACACCACACACACACACACACACACACACACACACACACGCTACACACACACAAACACACACAAACACACACACACGCATGCACACAACACACATTACGCACAAACACACACACACACGATTTTCTCTCTTCACACACACAACACACACACACCACACACACACACACAACACACACACAAAACACACAACACACACACACAACACACACACAACTACACACACACAACAAACATACGCACACACCCAATACTCACACACACACACACTACACACACACACACACACACTACACACACACACTCGCGCGCACAAAACACACACACTTAGTATATACACACATACTACACACTACACAAACACACACTACACACTACACAAACACACACAACACACACAAACTCGCGCGCACACACACACATTAGTATATACACACATACTACACACTACACAAACACACACTACACACTACACAAAACACAAACAACACACACACACACACATCACACACACACACACACACACACACACACACACACACACTACACACACAAACACACCACATTCACACACACACACAGGCCAGCCAGAACAAGCCTGTCAAAACTCCACAGAATAAATGTCAACCATGGTCTATTAGCCTCAAACGAAGTAATGGCAACTCTGGGAGCAAACTTGAAGCGAAATTAATTTCATATGTAATAATACATAATAACACAAATGACGGGGACAGTGTCGGATCAAATGTGAAAGAACCATTGGCATTTGTTTTTAACCGGCAGGGGGCTGAATTTTGTGTGGCACTACTAAAGTAGTAGGCACCTATCAGTCTCGGAAGACTGGATTGCCTCTAGTCTTTAGGCACAAAGCCTGGGTAAGTATGTATGGAGGGCAAGCTGTTACCCATGCAGCAGACCCACCCCCCCCTCTCCACGCCACTGGAATGATCCATTGGAAAGGCAATGACCGATACGAATGGTTCCAACACCGTAGCAGAAGCCGCCAGAATGTTGCCATATACAGCCCCGTGCCGCCCTGGGACTCCAACTCCCCGAGTTTTCCTCAGGGATAGTGTCTAAACACGACACCTTTCTGCATGCTGGGTTTTTTTAATAAATAATTTTGTCATCCTCTCCTACCGGCACACGATGGCCTGATCTCCCGAAAGGCGGAACGGGGGTTTTAACGTGTGTGCAAGATGTTCAGTGTGTGTTCACACACGGGGCCTCGGTTTATAGTCTCATCCGAGTAACTGACATTCAGTTAGATTTTTTTGTCAAACTGTGAAGAAAGGGCGAGGCTGGGTACGAACCAAGAACCTTACGGTTTACTTTTTGTCAGGCGAACGTCTTAACCATCCTGACACCTTCCTTCCTACTAAAGAGAGTGTGGGTAATAACTACATATGAAAATAACAAGAACAACTATCACCATCAGCGTCAAGAAGTAGATGAAGACGCAATAAGTAAATAATAAATAAACAACATGTATACTTTGATAAGAAATTAAGAACAAAATGACAGTTAAATCGGTAATAAAGAGTAGGATCAATCAGTACATGAATATACAATAAATCCTTCAATATACAAAAAAAAATGTATTCCTAGATAAGAAATGGATAGTAAATAAAGAACTGATAGATAAGTAAATCAACAAATAAATAGCATAAACACATAATAACAACAGAACGAAGGGAAACAGCGACCGATGTAGCTTGAACGAGAGATTGCACTTTGGCAACTGATTTAAACGAAACATAATATGGGGAAAAAAACATCACCAAACATAGTGTTTAAAGAATATAGACCCAAAATAAGAAATAACAGCCGAAGCAATATGTAAAATGAAGACACAAATAAAGAAAAAGATTGTTTTGGAAAAAAAAAAACAACGACACTCATCTTAACAACAACAGCAGTAAAAAATTATTAGCAGCAACATCACAACCACAGCAACAGCAACAGCAACAGCAACAACAAATAGACCGAACATAATAGCGCAAAGTCAAAGTTAAAAACATGTCATTATCCCATGAAGGGCAATTACAATATTGACAGAGTAATAGTTCCGTGCTTGATTTACCAGGCGGACAGACAGACACAAACACACGCGCGCACGGGCACACACACGGATACAATTACAAACTCTTTATTATTTCAAACACACACACATCCCTTCCCATCCCCCCCTACACCCCAACTGCTCTCCTCCCCCTTCCCCCACAAATATATGTATCCACTTCGGTACGCAGCACACACACACACACACACACACACACACACACACACACACACACACACACACACACACACACACACATACATACACACACAGAACTCTCCTTCTGATGTATTTAGTATTCTGAAATAAAAATAAAGAAAACAAGAAGAAAAAAAAACTTCTCAAGTGGAAAGCAGTAACTGTCGTCTGTGGGTTTTTAAAAAGAAGAATAATCAGAAAGAAATAAGATGGGAGAGAGAGAGAGAGAGAAGAGAGAGGGAGAGAGAGAGAGAGAGAGAGAGAGAGAGAGAGAGAGAGAAGAGAGAGAGAGAGAGAGAAGAGAAGAGGAGAGAGAGAGAGAGAGAAGAGAGAAGAGAGAGAGAGAGAGAGAGAGAGACAGACAGACGAGAACAGACAGACAGACAGACAGACAGACAGACAGACAGATAGACAGACAGACAGACAGAAACAGACAACAGAGAGCAGACAGACGAGAGACAGACAGAGAAAGACAGACAGACGAGACAGACAGACAGAGAGACAACGAAGACAGAGACAGCAACAGACACACAGACGGACGGACAAACAACAGACAGACAGAGAGACAGCAGACAGAGAGACAAATGACAGAGACAGACAGACGCAGGACAGACAGACAGACGACAGACAGAAAGCGAGTCTGACTTAATTTTTTTTTTTTTTTTTTAAAGTTTCACAGATCCCAACGGAACAGAACAAATGGACAACCAAAGGCAACAAGACACTCCATCAAAGCCCATCTAGGATTTTTACAGTTAGCATTTGGTTTCCAAGGGAGCTTAGAACTGAATTTGAAGTTGTTGCATTTGAAAAATTGGAAACAGTTTTTTCATGTATATAGAGGTGTACAGTTCACTACATGTTTTTTTTATGGAAGAGTGCACCTCACACGGGATAGCCTAGTGGTTAGAACATTGTGCCTGCAACCTAACGACCCGGGTTCGAATCCCGTTCAAGGGGATTTTTTCCCCTGGAGTTAAGATCAGTGCAGACTCCACTCTCTCCAAAAGTCTTTTGGATGAGACTTTACACCGAGGCCCCGTGTGCGAACGCAAGCAAAACATGTTGCGCACATGTTAAATCCTGTTCCGCTTTTCAAAAATGTAGGCCATTGCGTGCCGGTGGGAACAGATGACAGAGTTGACAAAACTGCATATACAGGGGGACTGGATTTTAAAAAAGCATACGAGTGCTTATTCCATTATTTTTATATAAAAGAATACATAAATAAATAGATAAATAGATAGATAAATGAAGAAATTAATAGATAAGCAAATGAATTAATTAATAGATAAATAATAAAATAAATGAATAAATAAATAAGTAAATAAGTAAATAAATAAATAAATAAACCAGCAACAAAAAGCTTAAAATAACAAAAATTATGCACGTTAAAGATCCAGTTATTTCTGTCAGCATTTGAAAAATTACAGAAACACGAACGTAACGTAGCCAGCACACACACACACACACACACACACACACCACACACACACACACACACACACACACACACACACACACACAACACACACATACACACACATACACACACATACACACACACATACACACACACATACACACACACACACACACACACACACACACACACACACACACACACACACACACACACACACACACACACACACACACACACACACACACACACATACGTGCGCGCTGTACCCATAAAGGAAGGATTCCACCAGGTCTAGCTTGCCCATGAAACATTCAGTGACGTGTCCCAAGAGAAATGACCTTGCGTGCTTGCTTCGTTGGTTTGGGTTTGGGTTTGTTTCATTTTGTTTTGTTGTTGTTGTTGTTGTTATTTTGTTTTTACTATTTTTTGATAGAAGTTTTGTTTCACTTCTTCTCGTGTATAGCCCCACTGACCACAGGGGCTATATCAGGGTTATCACCTTCATCTAGTTCAACAACCCCAAGTAACATATACCTCAAGTTTGACATGAACACTATCCAATCTAAAAAAAATAAAAAAGACAACAGCATAAAAACAAAAAACAACAACAACAAAATCTAAATCATGACAAACTACTTTTATCTTTTCAATATCGTTTCGGCCAAATAAAACAAAGCTATGCTTAAAAACGCCAACTAAGTTCATCATTACCACATTTACCTCCAAAAAGGTGTAACAAAAAGGCATAATGAGGACTTAAGAATACAAAAAAGATGTTGCACGCAAAAATGTCATAAAAGTACAGGTAAATATTAACACTGCAGAATGGACATCATCATCTTATGCCCATCCCTGTGTTCACAACAACACTGCCTGGTCACCAGAAGAAAACAAGACAACTGGCAAAATGTCATGATTTGGAATATAAAAAAAAAGACAATGATTATTTGAGAGACTTGCTTGTAAAAAGAAAAAGGCAGCAGACTGGACTAGGAAACAGAAAATAAACAAGAAAGATGTCAGAAAGGTGAGGAAAAGGACAAGAAAAGTCCCCAAGGAGAGTGATAGAAAAAGAAAATTTCTAGAACAGGAATTACAGAAGAAGGGGATTCTATTCACACTAGATAAAAGCCCCTGACACCCCCAAGGGTGTCGCAACAGCAGCAACAGCATCAGCAAAAGCAATTTCAAATGCGGCAACAATAAGAAGCAACAGCAGTAGCAGCAGCAGCAGCAGCAGCAACAACAGCAGCAACATAGCACATATCATGTTCACCACAGTCATCATCATCGTTGCTGTTACTATCATCATCTTTATCGTTATCATTATCAGCAGCAATATCAACAACGTTCTTATCTTTATCAGCAGCAACAACAACAACAGCAGCAGCAACCACAGCAGTAGCAGCAGTAGTAACAACAATAGTAGCAGCAGTAGCAGAAGCAGCAGCAACAACAGCAGCACCAGAAGTAGAAAACTAGCAACAAAAATAACCAAACTGTATCATCATTACCATTTGGTAAGCAAATATAACTTTAAAAGCGCTCGCTTGTTTGATAAAACTGGCGTGAGGGGGGGGGGGGGGGCGCTGGAAGCGAGGGTAGGGGTGGGGGTGGGGGTGGGGAAAGTGGGGGTCGGGGGGGGGGGGGGGGGTTAGGAAGTACATAGCAAATTAGCAGAATGGAGTGTAGAGGAAGTGACGGAGGGTGGGTGGGGGGATAGGGAGGGCGAAAATCAATGTGGTTAAAGAGGCATGGGAAGCTGCTCATTTATGGAAGAGAAGTAAGAACGAGATGGAGTGGTGGAGGTGGTGGTGGTGGTGGTGGTGGGGGGTATATGGGGGATAGAAATTAGGCACTGGGGACTGAGCATGCCTTAGGGAGTTAGCCTTGGATACAAGTGACGAGAGAGAGGAGAGAGAGAGAGAGAAGGAGAGAGAGAGAGAGGAGAGAGAGAGAGAGAGAGAGGAGAGAGAGAGAGAGGAGAGAGAGAGAGAGAGAGAGAGAGAGAGAGAGAGAGAGAGGAGAGAGAGAGAGAGAGAGAGAGAGAGAGAGAGAGAGACAAGGCAAGGCAAGGCAAGGCAAGGCAAGGCAAGGCAAGGCAAGGCAAGGCAAAGTCTTTTATTCGAGGATAATAGATAAGCACTCATGTGCTTTTTTACATCCAGTCCCCGCCCTTTTCAGGGATACATCAAGTTAAAAATATACTAAACAATAAGACTTTACGCAGTACTAAACAACACACAAGAATAAGGACACTATATATGATAAGGTAATAAAATGCACTCTTTCAGAAGACAAAAATCAGAAGTCACAATAAAAAAATTTTGATTATGGAAAAAAAGAAAAGCGTTAGTAGATAAGGAGCAAACAAGAGAACAAAATGAAATAAACAACCGAAAACATCAATCCACCACTATCTATCAAAAATTGTACATGTAATATAAATCATACATTTGGATAAAAGGGGATTTTTTTTTTAAAACCAGCATCCTTATTGGAGGGGGGGGGGGGAAGACATACTACCAATAAAGTTATAATATAAAAAAAAGAAGAAAAAAAAAAACACATAGAACATCCTAATTGTTTCAAAAAATATATCATTATTTTCAATCGGATAATGTTTTACACATACTCACACTCACTCACGCACAGACACACACACAGACACACAGATACACACACACAGACGCACACACACAGACACACAAACACACTCTCACACACACATACACACATAGAGAGAGAGAAGAGAGAGAGAGAGAGAGAGAGAGAGAGAGAGAGAGAGAGAGAAGAGAGAGAGAGAGAGAGAGAGAGAGAGAGAGAGAGAGAGAGAGAGAGAGAGAGAGAGAGAGAGAGAGAGAGAGAGAGAGAGAGAGAGAGAGAGAGAGAGAGAGAGAGAGAGAGAGAGAGAAAGAGAGAGAGAGAGAGAGAGAGAGAGAGAGAGTTGTTTATCGGAATGCGGCCGCATCAGCAACCATTGTTCGTGATCTTTTTCTCTTCAATCTTTCACTTCGAGCATAATGAAATAAACCCTTTCATACCTAGTCCCCCTTTTAGTAGATTTTGTCATTCTGTTCCCATCGGAACAGACTGGAAATCTTCCCGTTGTTCAACAGACTCTGTCACGTCAGGGAATGCGAGT
>CM060319.1:44859238-44864238 GCA_030674155.1 Stramonita haemastoma | reverse complement strand
GACAGACAGACAGACAGAGACACAGACCCAGACCAGACACAGACACACACACACACACACACACACACACACACACACACACACACACACACACACACACACACAGAGAAAAAGAAGGATGGAGAGAGGAAGAGGGGCCAACAGAGAGAGAGAGAGAGAGAGAGAGAGAGAGAGAGAGAGAGAGAGAGAGAGAGAGAGAGAGAGAGAGAGAGAGAGAGAGAGGAGAAGAGAGAGAGAGAGAGAGGAGAGAAGAGAGAGACAGAGACAGAGGACAGAGACAGAGACAAAGACAGAGAAACAGAGAGAGACAGACAGAGACAAGAGAGACAGACAGACAAAAGACAGACAGAGACAGAGACAGAGAGCAATTACAAAAACAAATGAATAGCATAGCAAGAACTAGAACAGAAAATAATGTTATTTTTTAGCAAAACCGTAGCTCTATCTTGACTGGCAATCTTCACTGCAGCGTTATTAGTCCACTTGATGGAGGCACAAGACCCACCACCACCACGCTGAACACCTCAACATCCACTACAACAGTGTCGCTATTTGTTACATGCTCCCACACATCATTCATCTTCATTCATTCATTCATTCATTCATTCATTCATTCATTCATTCATTCATTCATCATTTTTTTTTTAGTTATCTATTTATTTATCTATGATATCGAGGGTAATGGAATAAGTACTCATGTGCGGTTGTTTTTGTTGTTGTTGTTTTTTTACATCTAATCCCCGTGTGTATGCAGTTTTGTAATTGTTGTCATTTGTTCCCACCGACACGCAATAGCCTACTCTTACGAAAAGCGGAACACGATTTAACGTGTGCGCAAGATGTTCCGCGTTCGTTCGCACACAGGGCCTCGGTTTAATGAGTTGCATTGCACCGAAGTTCAATTTTTACTTGCTAAAGTGCTATTAACCTGCAATTAATGGACTGCTCAATATAGAAAACAGATTGAACATTGGACAATGCTATGAAGAGTGATTACAAATTGAAATGAGAGACTGCATGGAGTGACAAAATGAGAAATTAATCAGTTTTGGCATCGATAAATAGATGGTCAGGATGTAAGCTTGGGATTTAAAAAAAAAAACTTGTTTTAAAAGCAAAAAAGCAAAGGGAAACAAAATTATGTCTTGATACTCAAGTACAAGGTAGAATAATGGCTAGTGTTTAATAACTAATCAACATTTTAAAATCAACAACCTGACCCACACCCGCCCTAAAAATGGCTCCTTGCGGGAACAAAAAAGTGGGAGTGGAGGAGGTTGATTACAGAATCTTCAGTTGTGCCTCCACGGTCCACAGGACTACGGGACAGGTGAAGGTGAAGGGAAAAAAAAGTGGGTGAGTGCAAAGTGACTCTTTCGTGGTAGAGCGTCACATTAAATTGGTCTGCTTCTGTCTCTCACTTATTCGCAGCACTACCTATACTACTTTCCCCACATGGTCTTTCCCTCTATCCGCCTCAAGGGGGGGTGAGAGTAATTTGCGAGGTCGCCAACAGGTCGCCCCATAATTCACCCTGACCATCAGCATTCCCTTGACCAAGGTGGTGGTGGTCTGGGGGGGGGGGACCTGGGGATGCCTTGGTTGGTGATTCACTCTCTCCAGGCTGGTCTGTCTGTCTTCAGGCTTTCGCGGCATCAACAGCGCGTGTCATGTCAAGGCTGGTCCAGTGTGGAGATTTCATTCTTCACCTTCGCTGTCTGCCTTGGGGCTTTTTATTTATGTTTTACTTTTCTTACTTTCTTTCTTTCTTTCTTTCTGTCTCTCTTCTGTCTCTGTCTCTGTCTCTCTCTCCTCTCTCCCTCTCTCTCCTCTCTCTCTCTCTCTATCTTTCTCTCTCTCTCCTCTCTCTTTCTCTCTCTCTCTCTCTGCGAACCACGCAGAACATCTTGCTCACACGTTAAATCCTGTTCCGCTTTTCGTAAGAGTAGGCCATCGTGTGCCGGTGGGAACAGATGACAATATTTACAAATAACTGCATACACACGGGACCGGATGAAAAAAAACACATGGTTGCTTATTCTGTTATCCTCGATATAAAAGAATAAATAAATAAATAAATAAAATCTCTCTCTCTCTCTCTCTCTCTCTCTCTTCCCCTTCTCCCTCTCCCTCTCTCTCTATCCATCTATCCGTCCATCTCTCTCTCTCTGTGTCTCTCTCTCTCTCTCTGTATCCATCCATCCATCTATCTATCTATCTGTAACAGAGCGGACATGTGTGATGTCCCATCTCCGCACAAACCTCGGGAACACGGCACAGCTAGTCAGTTTAGAATGTGACCTCTGAAAAGAGGTTGCATAAATATACATTTCACCGTGAAGGAGAAGTGCATGCAACGAAGGGTTTTCGACCACTACCCAAGGAATCAGAGCATCGACAATTCACAGGTGTGTCTCTAAATAGAAACACGACGCTGCGAATGCGCGCTCCGTTCACATGGGAGATAATCTAATTACCGCCCCATCACATATCTATCTATCAATCTATCTATCTATCTATCAATCTATCTATCTATCTATCTATCTATCTATCTATCTATCTATCTATCTATCTATCTATCTATCTATCTATCTATCTATCTATCTATCTATCTATCTATCTATCTATCTATCTATCTATCTATCTATCTATCTATCCCTTAGTATGGCGACCGTGGTGGCATCCATGAAGACTTGACAACCAGTTCCACCCATTCCTCTCTCTGTTCTGCCTTTCTCAAAGTTTTGTTCAGTTCTAAGCCTGTCCATTCACTGATGGTGCCCTCCAATCTCTTTTTTTTTTTTTTTTTTTTTCAACCTAATGAGATATTGCATTTACTAATCATGCAGTCAATCTTCAACATTCAACGATATATTGCGTTTATAATTAATCAGTAAACCTGCTCCAAGTAATATGCTTTGAACATTAATGAATATGTCGTACAAACAAACAAAAAACTTCATAAACAATGAATGCAATTTTCACATCGGCTGAGGCTTCATGGATAACTTTACTTATTTATTCTTCCACCCACAGTACCGAAGTGGGAATGCAGCTACCGTAATGGTCAGCGAAAACAAACGGTGGCATGTGCAAAACATCTTTCCTTCGATGAACCTGAGAGCTCTAACCGAGGAACGAAGAAAAAAAGTTAATTCTTCCAATCATTTCTTCATTTATTCAATCATTCAAAATTGATCAATCTCAAATCTGCACTCTAGGAACGGAATAGCCCAGTGGTCAAAGCACTCGCTTTCCTCATGTCTTTTTTTTTTTTTTTTTTTTTTTTTACGCTTCTACATCTTTACTTCATACGCCACCTTTCTAAACTCTTTCTTCTTCCCCTTAGCCTCCATCCCCTTTGAGTTTTTTTTTTTATCCACATGTGATAGATAATATCCACATCTGTCGAGAAAATGTCCACATCTTATAAATTCTAAACCAACCTGTTGAAGAAATCTGCATGTTATTTAAATATGTTATCCACACCTGTTGAAGAAAAGTCTTCATGTCAATCAAGTTATTATGTTTCTTTTCTTCCTGTCACCTCATTCTTGTCTATTTTTGTCTCTTCTTGGTTCACTCTTCTGCCCTCTTTAATTTTTTACTGCCACATCTTTATTTTTATTATTTTTTTAATCAACTTTAATAATATGCTACAGTTGAGTGTTTTATACTCATATTTCCTTGTTTACAGACCTTTTTTCATGAATGAAGTTTTTGTATTATTTCATGTTCTTTGTTTCATTTTTCATCTTATAGTCTTCCATGTTCTGTCTTCAACATCTGCCTGTATTGGCATCTTCCCATTGTCTTTTATGTTTTAAATTGTATACTTTTAGGTAAAATTAACTCATTGTTCGACTGGTCACTGCTGTAATAGTAATTATAGATTGCGATATTTTATTTGATACTCAAATATCAAATCTCCAATCTCTTCTTTGATCTGCCTCTTTTTCTTCCTCCTTAGAAAGTGCCTTGTTAGTTATTCTTATGATTAAATCGAGGATAACGGAATAAGCACTCACATGCTTTTGCTCTACATCTAGTCCCCGTGCGTATGCAGTTTTTCAATTTTGTCATCTGTTCCCACTGGCACACAATAGCCTACTCTTACGAAAAGTGGAACAGGATTTAAAGTGTGCGCAAGATGTTCTATGTGCGTTCGCACACGGGGCCTCAGCTTATAGTCTCATCCAAAGGACTTTTGGGAAGAATGGAGTCAGCACGAATGCTAACTCCAGGGGAAAAATTCTCTTGAACGGGAATCGAACCCGGGTCGTCAAATTGCGAGCGCAATGTTCTGACCACTAGGCTATCCTCCTTCAAGTGTCCCCTGTAGGATAAGTCTTGGAAAGAGAGTTAAGATAGGACACGTGACGTGACCAAATTATACCCGTTTTTTTTCTTCTCTTTACAAAAGCCAGAAGAGCTGTGTTCCTGTGGTCCAGTTTTTATGATCACTTTTTTCCTCGCTGCACTGACTTTGTTGGTTTTGCGTTCCTGCCAGGAAATGTGTAGAAACCCTTCTGAAGGATTTTGCTTTAAAGGCTTTTGAATTATCTTTTTTTTCCAGTTCTGTAGTCAAGAATTCAAGCCCTATATTTTCGCCCTGGGGATACTTGGGGGGGGGGGGGGGGGGGGGAGGGGTATCAGTATAAATAGTATCCTCACCTTCTGGAAAACCCGTGCAAGGTTTTCTCCTTTTTTTCTACCCCTGTCTGTGTTTTTGCTTTGGTCCTTTTCTTCATGTCACCCCCTTCTTGTCTATTTTTCTGCCTTCTTGGTCCGTTCTCCTGCCTTTAAAATAATTGAAAAGATCATTTTCTCCCACGCAAAAGTGGGATGCACTGGACCTGGCTTGTCAGGTTCTAAAAGAAGCGCAATGCATTTTTGCTCCAATAATCAAATAAAAGACGACAAATTGAAAGACTTTTCGTCTTAAGTTCTCTATAACTAATCAGAAGACTTTGAAAATAATGGCTTTCTTTTTTTTAATG
>CM060319.1:44851738-44854238 GCA_030674155.1 Stramonita haemastoma | reverse complement strand
GAACGCAGAACGTCTTGTGCACACGTTAAAAACCCGTTCCCTATTCTGAAAGACTAGGTCAGTGTGCTGTGGGAACTGATGACAACATTTACAAAACTGCATACACACTGGACTGGATGTTAAAAAATTACATGATTGCTATTCCCATATCCTCGAAATAAAAAAATAAATACAACAAATTAAAAAAAAATGAAATTACTAAAAATAGAAGGAACTGGATACCAGTTGCCATGGCGCAGTGGTTAGTGCCTTGGATTTCGGACTGGAAGGTCGCGGGTTCGAAATCCCATAAAAGTCATAGGGATTTTTCGGACTCCGGCCAGCTCCTACCCAGAGTGTGGTGTGCTGTGGACTCAGTGGGAAGACTGGGACCACACAGTCGAGCTTTATCCACTTTACGGATCCGAGTTTGAGAGTGTTGCTCAAATTATTTGACCACACTGCAGGTGTCTGTAGCTCTCGGGCCGGTTGACGCCAGGATATATTATGGTAGTAAGCGTAGAGTACAACCCTGTCAAGAAGTCTCAAAGCACATGCATAGCAGCATCATTGCATCATCCTGATTCTCATCAATAATCATTCGCGGAAAAATTTGCCTCCGATTCCGTGGCCCCGGTTGCTCTGGTCTCATGGTGACCTCAGATTCGGTTTCCCTATACACTTCTGTGTCTGTGGTGAGTTTTGTGTCAAAGCGTTTAGGGTTGGAGGTTCGCGGGGGGACGGTCGTTGGAGGGACATTGTGTGGTCGTCACCTCAGGTGGGTGACTCACTCAGTCTGGCTCCGCGACTGAGCTAAGACTGTCGTTACTTGGGGGCTTAGTAGGTGGTGTCCTGCGCATATTAGCCAAGAACAGGCACCACTGAACACCACCATTGGGACCCAGCAGAAGTGCAGGGCCCCTCTAGCTGGTGGCCCCACCGCGGCCTGATATTGATGGGCTCTCTGTGACTCCCGACTCTGAGGATGAGACATAACAAATCTCCGTATCGCCGTGTCGCGAGGAGGTTGAAATGAGCGGCGTAGGGAACAGCAGGATAGGGACATTACAAGATGATGAGACAGCAAAAAAAAGAGGGAACTGGATCTACATAACCATAGAATGGTCTACCATGGTTCTACCATCCATACACCCTAGCCCAACTTCATCTCAACTTTTAACACGCATAGTGCTCCCTGTATCTCACACTTTCAACTCCCACCGTCTGCCATGGATACGAGACAGCATTATCGAAACGCCGATAAGATGCAAATGAATCCTGTTCGACTGAAACGTAACACAGATTTGCTTTAAAAACAACACACAAAAAGACCTGTGATTCAGACACTGTAGTGACCTATCTTTCTAGAGGCTACATTGCACTCGTAAGAGAGACTTATTGAGTTATAATCCCTGGGGATCTTTCCTGACAAGGAGTGGAGCCCCCACTATCATCCACTGGCTGAGAGGCTGGATGAAGAAGGTGAGGACATCTGTCTCAGACCGACATCATTTCTATTCAAGCTCCTCCAGGCCACCCACATCCACCCCCATTCCCTTATCCTGGAAATAAAAGAACAAAATACATATAAAAGAGTTCTTTGCCACTATGGTGTGGGTTTTTTTTCTTTTTCTTTTTTTCTTTTTTTATTATTATTTTTTTTTTTTACTGTTGGCTAGGTTATGATATGCCATTTTAACTGTTTGTTTCCTCCAACATTCACAGGGTTCAGGATGCCTGTACTTGTTTGTCTGTGTTCGGGGTCTGGTGATATAATGTTTGTTCTTTCCTGCGAGCTTTTTTTTTTATATACATTTCACATTTGATACTACTGTAGCGAAAAATAAACCAATATATATATAAATAACATATATATATATATAGATATAGATATAGATATATTTCGTAAGAGTAGGCCATCGTGTGCCGGTGGGAACAGATGACAATATTTACAAAACTGCATACACATGGGGACTGGATGTAAAAATGCAAATGAGTGCTTATTCCAATGTAGCCTCTAGAAAGATAGGTCAGTACAGTGTCTGAATCACGGGTCTTATATATATATATATATATATATATATAATATATATATATAATAATATATATATATATATTATATATATATATATATATATATATTATATATATATACTCTTGTTTTGTTTTGTATTTTGATACAAAACATTTATGATTAACAAACAAAAAATTCTATTCAAGCATATAATATATGGATCGGTGTTCTAGAGGTAATGCGCCTGTCTACAAAGCGAAAAGTCCGGCACAACGTGTGTGGTGGTTTAAATCCCATTTGGGCCCAAAACTTTCCTCCCCATCCATTAGACCATGAGTGTTGGTCTGGGTTCTAGGCTTTCGGATAAGACGATAAACTGAGGTCCCGTGTGTTACACATAATTACAACAAAAATATAGCGCACGTGAAAGAACCCACAGCGACAAGAGAGTTGTCCCTGGTAAAATTATGTAGAAAAAAGCTACTCTGAAAGGGGAACAAATACAGC
>CM060319.1:44836738-44846738 GCA_030674155.1 Stramonita haemastoma | reverse complement strand
GTGCTCAACCAGGAGCCGAAACTCGAGTCAGGTCAGGCCCAAAACATGGTCCTTACTCAAAAATTCCCCAAATGCTGCCTTCAAAGACTTTTATCTTAGAGTGTTTCTTTTGTTCTTGGTTTTTTTTAATCTTTGAATAACATCAATTATGTGATGACAATGAAATTGTAGTTGGTTACCTGCACTTGTTTTTTCTCCACTTTATTTTCTCAATTATATGATTGGTTAAGTGGAGAATAGTATCTTTCGAGATCCAAGTAAAGGCCATTTTTCTTCAACTTCTACTGCCTGTGCCAGTACTGAAAGTGACTGGCAATGTTTGGGTTATCATTTTATCCAGCTGGGATTAGCCTATCAGCTGGGTGCAGACTTTATGATCTCCCTTGCATCCTTTCTTACAAAGGATCCCTGAACATAAGGCAAAAGATTCATTAGGTGCATATTTTCTTGTATATTCAGTTTTTTTTTCAATATTTGTTCCTAACATATTTTCTTTCTCTTTCTATTTTCATCTTCTACTGGCAGCAGTGGTAAGCCACAGGAATATTTACCTATTCCTAGAGCTGCAATGGACACTTCTGAATTCTAAAAAGTGTCTTGCTCTTACCACAGAGGGTGAGTGAGGTTGCAATCACTGCCGGGACCTCTGAAGAGTGTTCAACCAGGAGCCGAAACTCGAGTCAGGTCAGGCCCAAAACATGGTCCTTACTCAAAAATTCCCCAAATGCTGCCTTCAAAGACTTTTATCTTAAAGTGTTTCTTTTGTTGTTTTTTTAAAATCTTTGAATAACATCAATTCTGTGATGAGAATGAAGTTGTAACTGATTACCTGCACTTGTTTTTCTCCACTATATTTTCTCAATTATATATATATATATATATTAATATATATATATATATATATATATATATATATATTCATGTGGAGATCGAGAGGTCTAATGGTTCCAGTCGCACAGTACAGGTTACCAGAATGTTCCCCTCAGTCAGCAGACCGTGAGTGATGGTTAGGATGCTAGTCCAGGCAAGAGAATGGCCCCATGTAAAACATGGTATAACTAACGAAATTTTGTTTAAAGTGAAACATGTCACCAGTCCTTTCACTGCAATGGTTGTGCTGCACTTTTACTACGCAAAAAAATTGTACGATATGATAATTTGAGGCCTTGTGTGCAGCACACATTCAATGAACATCAAAGAACCCACGGCAATAAGAGAGTTATCCCTGACAAAATTATGTAGAAAAAAAGACATGACTAATAAGAAAACAACTACACAATCATACAGACAGATTTTTTTCCTCTAAAAATGTGCTTGTCTCATTAAAGAGCAACCCTCATTTCACACACAAAAATCTACCATGAATGAAAGGGATATACAGAAAGCAAATACTACTTACTGAAAACCGTCTTAGTCCCAGCATGGGATTTGCCAGGATTAAATTATTCCCTCCCCTGAATCCCAACCCGGGATTTGCCGGAATTTACACACAGTAGTTTTTCCATCAAGCAGTGACCTTCACTGATCACTACCATTATGCCGAAGCTCTGTCAGGCCAGAGGCACATAGCCTGCTGCGAGTCTGAAAGTAATTATAGCTGCTGGTATGTACTTACAAGGAGGAAAAGGCAAGCGAGCATGTGCACCTGACCTGATTTCGTGATGGAATGCGAAATCTAGGGGTAGTTTGTGTTCAGAGAATCTGAATGCAAGAGGGTTAACCAAAATCGGGTTGCATCATCAGTGCACTGGTAACAACATTAGCTCTCTCCGAATTTATGGCGTTTGTATGTGTTCTACTGCTGGGTCTCAACAAAGCTTTTTCTTTTATTTTTAAAGATGCTGCACTAATGTTGATGTACTTTCTCCACAGAGACATCAGCCCAAATTTCATGCAGGGAAGGATGTTGCGAAAACAAGTGGGTAAACGATGATATAGAGCAAGACAATACAATCTCAGTTGGGGACCACCAGTCTGCGCATGCATAGCTCTCAATTCAAGGCAGCATCAGCCCTCTTTTATCTCCTACAACATAATATTCTGATCGCCAGTTTGGTGCCAGTTAGTGCCTGTTTGGATTCAGCAAGCATACCACACACACACACACACACACACATACACACACACACAAACCACACACACACACACACACACACACACACACACACACACACACACACACACATACACACACACACTCACACTCACACACTCTCTCTCTATCATAATGCACGCACGCACACACGCATGCACACACACACACATACTCGTTCAATATCACTGAGAGTAAACAAACGTTAAATTGAGAGACCCCACCACCAACAACATCCACTCACAACCACACACACACACACACACACACACACACACACACACACACACACACCACACACACACAACACACACACACACACACACACACACACACACACACACACACACACACACACACACACACACACACACACACACACACACACACACACACACACACACAAAACACACACACACACACACACACACATCACACACAACACACCACACCAACCACACCACACCACACCACACCACACCACACAACACACACACACTACACACACTACCAACAACAAAAATCCCTACCACAATCTCTAAAACCTAGAAAAACCACCACAAAAACCTAGCTATTCCAAACAATAACTTATTACCTTTTTCAAGAAAAAATTCCGAAAAAAACACTTAGGGTACCTGCACTAAATATTCAAGACATACACCCTGGACAAATTAACCTGATAAAACACATCCTTCTCCAGGCCTAAGACTTGCATGCTGAACGTGCTAATGTCAACACTACCACTCTCCACAACTTGCCTGCCTGCTTTTCTGCCAAAGATGGATGGGTTTCAAACGTGTGCAAAGGATGTTCTGCGCGGGTCTGCATACACAAGTGGTAAGGTAGAAGGTAAAAGTGTCCCATAACCTATGGGGTCGTAGGGAAGCGAGGTGTCAGAGACCTCAGCTTCTCTAGGGGACAGCATATTGAGGGCAGCACCCATCTCCTCTCCTTCGCTGCTGCTTTATCTTACCTGACCCTAAAGAGGGCAGGTATCCATTTACAACTGGGTGAACTGGGGGCGCACTAACGATCACCCATCGAACCACGTTGGATGCTGCTTAACTTTGACTTGGGGAAAGTAAAACTATAGTCTCGTTTTAAAGAAGAAAGGGTGGGATGGTCTCAGAGGTCAAGGCTTTCTCACTGCTAAAGGAAACGGAAGATGGGATAGAGGCTGACCCAGAGATAATACATCTGTTCTTTGTCAACAGCGAATGCATACCTACTGCTCCATGTCAACAGCATTTGCATCCCTACTCTTCCAACCGTCAACAACAATTGCATGCCTACTCCTCCAACTGTCAACAACATTTGCATCCCTACTCTTCCAACCGTCAGCAACATTTGCATGCCTACTCCTCCAACTGTCAACAACATTTGCATGCCTACTCCTCCAACCATCAACAACATTTGCATGCCTACTCCTCCAACTGTCAACAACATTTGCATGCCTACTCTCCCAACCATCAACAACATTTGCATGCCTACTCCTCCAACTGTCAACAACATTTGCATGCCTACTCCTCCAACTGTCAACAACATTAAATTGCATAACTACTCCCCTAAGTGTCAAGAACATTTGCATGCCTCTCCTTCAATTGCCAATAACAATCGCATGCCTACTCCCCTAAGTGTCAACAACATTTGCATGCCTACTCCTTCCATTGTCATCATCAGTTGAAACCTCGCTCCTCTCCGTGTCAACATTCTCTCCACGCGCTAATCCTCACCATTTTCAACGCAGCATTTGCATACCCACTCCATCCACCGTGGACAGCACGTGCATGCCAAATTCATACCAATTTCCTGTGCAGACAAGTCAACCCACTAGCGATCGATCAGCAGGCAAAGATAAGGAAGCTTTTTTTTTTTCGTCAGAAAGACCCACATCCCTGCCTGTATCCTTACAGCAGCGTGTTCTTGCTGATTCGGTTTCTTATTGGGCGGTCGACATCATTATTGTCCAGCTAGTGCGTCTGGCCTGTTTCCAAGCACTGATTCTGTTAACCTAGATGGAGCTTTTTTTTCCTGGCTCCCCCCCCCCACACACACACACCCACCCACCCCACCCCCCACTTTGCTACCGGTGTAGTTTGTCTGACCTTCTGTCTGCCTGTCCCGTTATTCATTCGCTCATTTCGCCACTTAGTATGCTGTCTGTATGCGTTTACAGGAATCCCTCTTTACTCTCGCTTTCCTTGTCCATAAGCGTATGGGTGCCTAGTCCATTATCTTGGATATAAAAGAATGAATGACTGAATGAATGACTGAATGAATGAATGAATGAATGGATGAATGAATGGATGAATAAATGAATGAATGAATGAATGAATGACTGAATGAATGAATGAATGAATGAATAGATAAATATAAATTCTTGTTTGGTGATGGTTTAGTTCTGCTTGTCTCTCCACCTTTTTTTGACACACGAACGCGTGCACGCGTACGTACGCATACACGCACGAGCGTGGGCGTGCACACCACACACACACACATGCACGCATGCACACAAGCAGGCACGCACGCACGCAAGCACGCACACACACAAACACAAACGCACACACACACACATTCACACGCGCACACACAAACGCGCGCGCGCGCATACACACACACACACACACACACACACACACACACACACACACACACACACACACACACACACACACACACACACACGCACGCACGCACGCACCACACACACACACACACACACACACACACACACACACACACACACACACACAGAAAGCCATACCCAGCACCAAAGCCGATTGTTTATGCATATTGTGTTTCTGGTTACTGTAAGGCCACCCACCAAAGAATACCCTGCAGTGTTGCTGTGTGATTCAGATGGTGTTCATGGGTGCTTGTTTGTATATAGCAAGATATAGCACAGCACTGACACTACGATGAACCCCTACTGACAACAGTAACTACTGAGTGGTGATGCCAATTTGACTCAGAGGTCTGTTTCAGACTGTCATTACACCTTTTTTTTCTGAGAGAGACAGAGAGAAAATAGAGAAAGAAAATCTGAGACACTAAACACTGAACACTGACACACTGGATATTGAACAGTTTTCATTGTACTTCGGCCTTGAACCAAGATACAAGTAAAGGGGACAAAAGGGAACACATAGAAATATTTAAATCAGCATTTTCTCTATAATATACTGTCTATTAATGCACACATTTTTCAGACACATAGCACACGACTGAGAGCGTCGTCGCTATCACCATTTTCAACACAGTGTCATCATTATCAGACATAATAACTCTTAATACAATCGCTGTTATCATCATTATCATCTTTATCCTCATCCTTGTTTATGATATACGTAATCAATTACGAAAGCGATATCTTGGTCATTTTTTTAGTTTGCATTAATACAAGCACAGAGAGAGAGAGAGAGAGAGAGAGAGAGAGAGAGAGAGAGAGAGAGAGAGAGAGAGAGAGAGAGAGAGAGGAGAGAGAGAGAGAGAGAGAGAGAGAGAGAGAGAGAGAGAAGAGAGAGAGAGAGACAGAGAGAGAGAGAGAGAGAGAGAGAGAGAGAGACAGACAGACAGACAGACAGACAGACAGACAGACAGACAGACAGACAGACAACAGACAGACAGACAGACAGACAACCAGCCAGACAGACAGACAAGACACATATACGACTTTATCAGACAATAGGACCGCCTCTTCTGGACAGAAACCGTCAGGAGTATTTACATTTTTATTCTTCAACTAGAGCTCGAAGGTTTACCAATAGTGAAAGTTTTGCGTATGCGATCATTTTTTTTGCCTACCATTAAGGTAGCTAGATTCTGATTTCGGGGATGATGTTTAAACACGACACCAGTTTACGTAATTTCTATATCTATTTTGTTTCTGTCATCCATTCTTAGCACCACCAATGGCCTACTCTTTTGAAAGGCAGAACGATATTTTATGAAATTAACGTGTGCGCAAGATGTTCAGCAAACGTTTGCACACGGGTCCTCGGTTTATAGTCTCGTCCGAAAGGACATGTGACTCAGTAAGCTATGTTTCCTTCATCAAGAGAATATTTGCATGCATCCCTAAAAAAAAAAGGAAAGGTGTCCCATAACCTAGGCGGTCGTAGGGGAGCGAGGCATCGGAGACCTCACTTCTCTTGGGGCCAGCATATTGAGGGTGGTGTCCATCTCCTCTCCATCACTGCTTTACCTTCCCTGACCCTAAAAAGGGCAGGTACCCATTCACAGCTGGGTGAACTGAGGGAACTGTACTGATTCCAAGGCGCGCAAACGGTCACTCATCTAACTGGTAACCACGCTCGACACTGCTTATCTTGACTTGGGGTAAGCTAGCAGTGCTCTGACCTCTGAGCTACCCTGCCTCACTGTATGGATCCCTACCCGTACCCCTTCTAATTTCCTGCTGTTGGAACCTGACTCTGAGACAGCATCCCAAGAAACCCACGTGACAGGAATGAGTTTGCCAGAAATGCTGTTATTGTAAGCCTGTATCAATGCTGTTGGGTTGTCAGTTCGACTGAGATGGATTTCTAATTGGGTGGTTAAGAAACACTTCATCAGGCCCGGATAGCCTGTTTTGTATGTACTGATTCTATTAGTGGAGGTGGTTACCCTGACGGTGTAGCGATCTGACTTTCTTGTCTGCCTGTCCCGTTGTTTATTAATTTTGCTTCTTTCCCATGGTTTATCACATTTCCTCTAGGTCTTTTCACCTCATCCTCTTTCTTCTTCACTGCTATCTCAACTCCATTAAGGGTCGGGACAGCTCAGTGGTCAGAGCACTCGCTTGCTTTCTATTTCCCAAGCTAAGGTTGAACAGTATTGAGCATGGTTACCAAGCGGATGGGTGACTGTTTGCGTTGCCTTGGCTTCAGTATAATTCATCCCCCCCTTCCCCCCACCCCCCTGTTTACCCAGCTGTAAATGGTAACCTGCCCTCTTTAGGGTCAGTGAAGGTAAAAGCAGCAAGGGAGAGAAGATGTTCACCGCCAACAATTATGCTGGCACTTGGAAAACGCAAGGTCTCTGACACCTTGCTTCTCTACGACCACATAGGTTATGGGAACATCTTTTCTTTTACCTTTATTTCTTTACTGCTCCTTCATTATTGCCCCTCCCCCTCCTACCTCTTTTTGTAAAGTTTCAAAGATGTTAGTCCTATTTCCCCCCCAACTTATCCACTTATGAACCCTGACAAGGTTTTTTCTGATGCAGAACCAGAGCCATCTGTCCATTATTATCAGTATTATCAGGAAGCTGTAAGGTCTGCTATCAACGGTGACCCTGCACTGCCTGCTGAAAAGTGCGAGTAGAGTGTAGGGGTGCATGTTGAGCTGATGTAGCCTACCACCGTGAACCTTCTACTGAAGGCGGGAATGTTTTGTGGTAAAGCCACCCAAAGTCATACAGCATGTAAATTTAAGAAGTTCTTAATTTTTTTAAACTGATACAGCTTTGATGCTATATTTCCAGACATTTTCTCTAAGTGTTTTGACCATGGGAGGTTATGATCTAGTGATACACCTAAAACTTTATGATTCACTGCTTCGTTGACTTTTACGTTAGAAATATAAAGATAGGGTAATGACTGAGCGAGATTGTACGCTGTCTACGTAATCAACATAAATTTTTGTTTTATTGGAATGAAGAGACACGTGGTTTAGGTGTTTTCACTGAATAAGGTTACTGATACTATTTTGCATTGCATGGTAAACCTCATTGGCAGAGTTTGTCGTTTCAAGGGTGCTGTCATCAGCAAACATGTCGCATTGAGTACCTATGGATAAAGGGAGAGCGTTAAATGTAGAGCAGAAAAAGTAAGGGACCCAAAACTGAACCTTGAGGCACACTATAAGTGTTTGGAAGAAAATCAGAGACAGATGCATTTAAAGATACTTTCTGTTTTCTATCACAAAGAAAAGAGATCAACTCAAGAGTACAACGATAATTTGTAAAGGGCTAATTTTTGTTAAGAAGTTTGTGATTTATAAAGTCAAATGCGTTTGCATAATCAACAAACAATATACTCCAGTAAATTGCTTTCTATGTGTATTTGATAACCAAGGAAAAATCAGCTTTGTTAAAGCTGTGTGACATGAGTGATATTCTCTAAATCCAGACTGGTTGGGAAGTATCAGATCATGCTGATTTAAGTGAGAAAGAAGACACTTATAAATATGTTGCTCCAGAGGCTTAGAAAGAACAGATAAAATAGAAATTGGTCTGTAGTTGGATAGATCGGTCCTTTCTCTAGATTTATGTATGGGGATTATTTTTGCTTGTTTAATACCTTTGGAAAGAAAAGTTGAGAAGAATCGCAAACAATCGAAAAACTATTGCAAAGAGAAAACACGAAAAATTGCGTAGAATTGCAAAGAAGAATTGCAAATAGTTGCGAAGAGAAATAAGAATTGCGAAGAAGAATTGCTAAGAATTGCGAAAAAGAAGAATAATAACAACAACAACAACAACAACAACAACAACAACAACAACAACAACCAGAACAAAAGCAAGAAGGCAACAACAACAAGAACAAAAACAACAACGCCAGCAACAAGAATGTCTTTGGCAGTTTTATTGCCTTTACACACCGCTCAGAGGTCTTTCATCACCCACCTCCCCCCCCCTGCCCCCCCACGGTCCCTAAACGAAGCACTACTGTAGGAAACCATTAAAGATTCATGCAGTTTTTCTCTCTCTAAGGACTCACAGTCTCTCTGCTGACTAATAACAAGACAGTGGCAGGCGCTCTGATGACATCAAATCTGCTCCCAATGCGCTAGACCTATGCTCTTATCCACAGAACACTGCAGAGATTTGGGGCCTGGAATATTCCTGCATGCAGCAAATGCTTTTATTTTCTGAATAACTCTCGTCCCTTTCAAGGACACGAACGAAGTACGTGTATTCCTCAATCTTGGCCAAAATGTACGATGTCTTTCAACAGATACTAGGCTAAGACCTACTAAGTGGTAATGCTAAGCTGAGTCATATAATTATAGTTTTTAGACTGCATCACCTTTTTTCTGAGAGAGAGGAGAGAGAGAGAGAAGAGAGAGAGGAGAGAGAGAGAGAGAGAGAGAGAGAGAGAGAGAGAGAGAGAGAGAGAGAGAGAGAGAGAGAGAGAGAGAGAGAGAGAGAGAGAGAGAGAACACACTGAACACTGAAATGATTTAATGTACATTGGCCTTGGACCACAATACATTTGATGGGCTTGGGATTTAGCAATAGGTTCATTCTTCATTGGCAAAACAAATGCATAGAGAGAGAGAGAGAGAGAGAAAAGAGAGAGAGAGAGAGAGAGAGAGAGAGAGAGAGAGAGAGAGAGAGAGAGAGAGAGAGAGAGAGAGAGAGAGAGAGAGAGAGAGAGAGAGAGAGAAGAGAGAGAGAGAGAGAGAGAGAGAGAGAGAGAGAGAGAGAGAAGAGAGAGAGAGAGAGAGAGAGAGAGAGAGAGAGAGAGAGAGAGAAGAGAGAGAGAGAGAGAGAGAGAACACACTGAACACTGAAATGATTTAATGTACATTGGCCTTGGACCACAATACATTTGATGGGCTTGGGATTTAGCAATAGGTTCATTCTTCATTGGCAAAACAAATGCATAGAGAGAAGAGAGAGAGAGAGAGAGAGAGGAGAGAGAAGAGAGAGAGAGAGAGAGAGAGAGAGAGAGAGAGAGAGAGAGAGAGAGAGAGAGAGAGACAGACAGACAGACAGACAGACAGACAGACAGACAGACAACAGACAGACAGACAGACAGACAGACAGACAGACAGACAGACAGACAGAGACACATCTATACAGATAGAGACAGAGAGTGATAGAGAAAAAAGAGGCAGAGAACCAGACATAGAGACATAGAGACAGACAGACAGACAGACAGACAGACTGAGACAAACA
>CM060319.1:44822661-44825161 GCA_030674155.1 Stramonita haemastoma | reverse complement strand
GTTTGTGATTTATAAAGTCAAATGCGTTTGCATAATCAACAAACAATATACTTCAGTAAATTGCTTTCTATGTGTATTTGATAACCAAGGAAAAATCAGCTTTGTTAAAGCTGTGTGACATGAGTGATATTCTCTAAATCCAGACTGGTTGGGATGTATCAGATCATGCTGATTTAAGTGAGAAAGAAGACACTTATAAATATGTTGCTCCAGAGGCTTAGAAAGAAGAGATAATATAGAAAATGGCCTGTAGTTAGATAGATCAGTTCTTTCTCTAGATTTATTTATGAGGATTATTTTTGCTTGTTTAATACCTTTGGGAAGAAAAATTGGGAAGAATCGCAAACAATCGCAACAATATTGCAAAGAGAAAACACGAAAAATTGAGAAGAATTGCAAAGAAGAATTGCAAATAAGAATTGCAAATAGTTGTGAAGATAATTAAGAATTGCGAAGAAGAATTGCAAAGAATAGCGAAAAAGAAGAAGAAGAAGAAGAAGAAGAGAAGAAGAAGAAAGAAGAAGAAGAAGAAGAAGAAGAAGAAGAAGAAGAACAACAACAACAACAACAACAACAACAACAACAACAACAACAACAACAACCAGAACAAAAGCAAGAAGACAAGAACAACAAGAACAAAAACAAGAACGCCAGCAACAAGAATGTCTTTGGCAGTTTTACTGCCTTTACACACCGCTCAGAGGTCTTTCATCATCCCCCCCCGCCCCCCCACGGTCCCTAAACGAAGCACTACTGTAGGAAACCATTAAAGATTCATGCAGTTGTTCTCTCTCTAAGGACTCACAGTCTCTCTGCTGACTAATAACAAGACAGTGGCAGGCGCTCTGATGACATCGAATCTGCTCCCAATGCGCTAGACCTATGCTCTTATCCACAGAACACTGCAGAGATTTGGGGCCTGGAATGTTCCTGCATGCAGCAAATGCTTTTATTTTCTGAATAACTCTCGTACCTTTCAAGGACACGAACGAAGTACGTGTATTCCTCAATCTTGGCCAAAATGTACGATGTCTTTCAACAGATACTAGGCTAAGACCTACTGAGTGGTAGGTTATGCTAAGCTGAGTCACATATAGTTTTTAGACTGCATCACCTTTTTTTCTGAGAGAGAGGAGAGAGAGAGAGAGGAGAGAGAGAGAGAGAGAGAGAGAGAGAGAGAGAGAGAGAGAGAGAGAGAGAGAGAGAGAGGAGAGGAGAGAGAGAGAGAGAGAGAGAGAGAGAGAGACAGACAGACAGACAGACAGACAGACAGACAGACAGACAGACAGACAGAGAGACAGACAGACAGACAGACAGACAGACAGACAGACAGACAGACAGACAGACAGACAGACAGACAGAGACAAACATTTTCAACTAAACACTCCCTCCCTCCTCCCACTCTCCACCGGCACTTCCACCCCCCACCCCCACCCCCCTCCACCGCTGTCAGCATTCCCACTCAGCCACTCTCAGCTGCTATTCATTCCATCCAGCTGGAGGTAATGATAGCAGGAACTGACTGCTCTTGTTGGAATTGGGAAAAGGCAGGGGCTAATTTTAGCACTGGGCACCTGAACCCTTAAAACTGAGTTTTGCTGGGTTTGCCTGCTGTGTCTCCTTTCAATACTAACAGCTGTCTCTGGAACCAGAAGTGGGTGTTCCGGCATTCAAAGTGTCACGAACTCATGAAAGATGAATGCTGAAACAATCTTTACAGTATTCCCGAGGTAGACGTGACATGGAAGGTCAAAGGTGGTAATAATTTTGTTCACGAGCTTATGTTAGAAGTTGTACCATAATTACATTGACAAGGCATCACTCGTAAAGCTTAAACATTTACAAATTACTGAGTTTTATGTTCTGTTGGCATGGAAACAATTCAATATGGCCGCCAAAACAAAATATTTCAAACTTCCATACCGCTTTGATTCGTTTTTATATTACATGATGATCGATGACTTTTTTGATGTAATGCTGCTGCTATGGAGGTTCATGTGCTTTACGACAACATGAAACCTGTCTTTACAGACATGTTTTGCAATCTAAGTTCTTTAAAATTTGCTTGGGGAAACCTCCATATTTGCAGATGGCCATCATCAACTCTGGAAGGGAAGCTCTGAAGAAGAAGGGCATCAGAGTAGCCGGAGACCTGACCACACGCCAAAGAGCAGTCCTGAAGGAGCACAGGGACAGGGGCCTACATGCCTACCACAAAGCAGGAAAGCTGGTCGTCACAGGCCCTCTGAGAACCCAAGAAAACCAGAACAGAACTTGGCATCCTTTCAACGGAGTCAAGAAGGACAATAGTGTTATCAACAGCAAAAAGACGAGATCCCCAGCATGACGTGACGCCTCCCACTCCTCAGAGGTGGTAGCCACTGGTGCCAGTGCTCTGCTCAACACCAGGGAGTGGCCTGTACTGATGACTCCCAGCAAAACCAGGACTACCAGCCCTTCAAAGAGACCTCGTCCCCCAAGTACTCCAGAGGCTGAGTAC
>CM060319.1:44800161-44807661 GCA_030674155.1 Stramonita haemastoma | reverse complement strand
AAAAAAAAAAGTACTCAGTTGTGAAAGAAACCGACTGACATTTTCCTGAAATACCGGCAAATCTGATACCTGTTGACAGAGACAGAAGCAGATCACGTATTTATGAGAGAGCGAAGCAAATAAGAGATATTTATGAGAGAGCGAAGCAGATAACATATATTTATGAGAGAGCGAAGCAAATAAGAGATATTTATGAGAGAGCGAAGCAGATAACATATATTTATGAGAGAGCGAAGCAAATAAGAGATATTTATGAGAGAGCGAAGCAGATAACATATATTTATGAGAGAGCGAAGCAGATAACATATATTTATGAGAGAGCGAAGCAGATAACATATATTTATGAGAAAGCGAAGCAGATAACATATATTTATGAGAGAGCGAAGCGGAAAACAGATAGTAATAGAGTCATAATTCATGTAAAATTCCCCTGTAGGAATGCCGAATGCCTGTCAATATAAATAGCATCCCCACATTCTGGAATTTCTGTGCTACAAACTTCCTTTTTTCTTTCACTCTCTTTGTTTATTCCTTGTTCGTTTTCTTTCTGTCACCCCTTCTTGTCTATTTTCTGCCTTTTTGGTCTATTTTCCTGCCCTTTTTTCCAGAAAGACCTAAAAGATAAAAATCATCTTCTGTCGAAGACGGATGCGCTGGGCCTGACTTGTCAGGCGCTTAACGGTAACTTGACGCAGTTTTGCTCAGAATACAACAGACGACAATAGTTGCTGTCTGAGTGTTCGATGAAGAAATGACATGTTAAAGTAAAGGAAACAGAGGAAATGAGTAGCTGACTCGGCAACGGAGGGAAGGTGGGAGTACAATGCTCGTGCCATCAATCTCAAACCAAAAGTCACAGGAGACAAATAGCCTGATTTCCGTAAGCCACGGACATGGGGACAGGATGGCGCAAAGGTCACAGCACTCCCTTTCTCCAGGCTAACGTTACGCGGTAGTGATTGTGGTTACCAAGCGGATGGGTGACCTGTATGTGCGCCTTAGCTTCAGTACAGTCCCCCAGTCCACCCAAGCTGTGAATGGGTACTTGCCCTCCTCTTCTTCAGGGACAAGGAAAGTAAAACAGCGAGGGAGGTCGAGGAGGTGGGTGCCGCTCTCCAAAATACTGGCTCCTGGAGAAGCTGAGGTCTCTGGCATCTCGCCCCAAGACCACTGTGTAAGTTATGGGAAGATTTTTCTTGTGAAACAGCCAGGGGAAATAAGCAGTCAGAGACAGATATGGACAAAGGCATGTGGAGATGACACACGGCAGGAAAGGGAGGGAACTTCAGTGTGGTGGTGGTGGTGGTGGGGGGAGAACATTGAATCCTGTGACCTGACAGAAACACAGGGCATAGGTTCAAGGCTGCACTGACGTGGGTGTGTGGTGTCCTTATAAACAGACTTCTTGTCCCTAAATGCATTGATACTTTCAACTGTGCGAATTTGTTATATAAAAGTAACCTGATTATTATTATTATTATTATTATTATTTATTATTATTATTATTATTATTATTATTATTATTATTATTATATTATTATTGTTGTTGTTGTTGTTTTGTTGTTGTTGTTGTTGTTGTTGTTGTTGTTGTTGTTGTTGTGTGTTGTTGTGTTAGTTAGTAGTTAGTAGTAGTAGTAGTAGTAGTAGTAGTAGTAGTAGTAGTAGTAGTAGTAGTAGTAGTAGTAGTAGTAGTAGTAGTAGTAGTAGTTATATGTTTGTTGTTTGTTTGGGGGGGGAGGTTGGTGGGTTTTTGTTTTGTTTTTTGTACTAAACTGCTTAGCACATCATAATATTTTTTATCACGCAGCTAGCTACTACTGATATCCCACATGTGACGAACTCTTCCAGTAAGCATCGTCTGACCCAGAGTGGAATGGTTGACTGACTTATCAGCTGCTGCCGGTGTGTCTACGTGTCACTTACTTGGTGCTTTGGAACAGAAGTGAAATGTAGACGGGTGTTTTCTCCGGCCCTAGGTCTCTATAATTTATTATCATTTGTTTTTGTGTATCAGTTATTTCCTTGTGCACTCTCGTTCTTCCATACTGTCTACTTTTTTCATGTATTTGTCTGTATTTTATCCTGCATTTGTTCTTATCTTTTTTATCACAGTATGTCTAAGTGCAGTGACCTTTGAAGGGGAAAGTTTAAACTAGAAATATCTTTTTAAAAAAATTATACTTTCACAGTTTGAACACTTAATTCGATGTCTACCGGCTCACTGTCATCTTTGTTGAGCAGATTATAAGCTTATAGCATGTTACTGCTCTTATTGTAAGTGTATCTCTCTGTCTCTGTCTCTGTCTCTTGTCTCTGTCTCTGTCTCTGTCTCTGTCTGTCTCTCTTCATATATATATATAATCTCTCTCTCTCTCTCTCTCTCTCTCTCTCTCTCTCTCTCTCTCTCTCTCTCTCTCTCTCTCTCTCTCTCTCTCTCTCTCTCTCTCTCTCTATATATTTTATATATATATATATATATATAATTGATATGATATGTTTATGATTGCGTTGAGTAAAATGTTGTTCAAAACCAATGGATGGATTCACCAGGCTCAGCTTGCTCAAGACACACTGTCTGAAAACATCAGTGCAGTGTTGCAATGGACCCTGGAAAGAAGAAGCCGAGCCACCCTGAGCCTACCTCTACATCACGGGTACACTTGGGGACGGGAGAGCCTGGTGGTCAGAACATTGCGCTCGCAATTTGACAACCGGGGTTCGATTCCCGTTCGATGGGGATTTTCCCCTTGTGCTAATATCATTGCTGACTCCACTCTCCCAAAAGTCCTCCAGATGAGACTATAAACTGAGGTTCCGTGTGCAAACGCGCGCAGAACAAACTGCGCACACGTTAAATTCTGTTCCCGCTTTTCGTAAGAATAAGCCATTGTTTGCCGGTGGGAACAGATGACAAGATTTACAAAACTGCATAAACACGGGGACTGGATGTAAAAAGCGCATGAATGCTTATTCAGTTATCCTCGAAATAAAAGAATGAATAAAGAAAGAAAGTATTCTGACAGCCAATTGATAACATGCTTACAAATTTAATCAGCACAGAAATCGGGTATTACATTTCCTCACTTCTCGGTCAGAGCTCCGAGGTTCAGTTCACCAATGGTAAACATGTTTGTGTATGCGACCGTTTTTTTTTTGCCCACCATTAAGGAAGCTGCGTTCCCGGTTTTAGGGATGATGTCTAAACCCGACGCTAGTATGCTTGCGTCTTTTATCTGATACATTTTCTGTCATCCACTCTTACCGGTACAAATGGCCTACTCTTTCAAAAAGGCAGAACGGGTTTTAACGTAAGCGCAAGATGTTCTGCCTGCGCTCGCACACGGGATCTCGGTTTATAGTCTCACCTAAAGGACTATCCTGCGGTGTGGTGTGGCGTCAGTCCTGATTTGATTTGATTTGATCTGATTGATTTGATTTATTCTTTTATATCGAGGATAATGAAATAAGAAATCTTGTGCTTTTTTACATCCAGTCCCGAGTGTATGCAGTTTTGTAAATGTTATCTGTTCCCAGCGGCACACGATGGCCTACTCTTACGAAAAGCGGAACAGGATTTAACGTGTGCGCAAAATGTTCTGCGTGCGTTCGCTTACGGGGCCTCGGTTTAAAGTCTCATCCGAAGGACTTTTGGGGAGAGTGGAGTCGGCACTGATTTTAACTCCAGGAGAAAAATCTCCTCGACCGGAATCGAAGTTCTAACCACTAGGCTATTCCAGTGCCACAAAGAAAATGGATGATCAAAGGCTCTTCTCCTGAAAAGCTTGCAAATTATACGCTTAGAAAATAATCCAGAAACAAATATTTACCTATGAAGTCGACATATCGTGGTTGTGGGAGCTCCACCAAAAAAAGTTTTTTTTAATTTTTTATTTTATTTTATACCATGCCACTTAATGTCACAGCAGATTTCTCTGCGTGAAATACAGGCTACTCTCCCCGGGGAGAGCGCGCCGTCACAAGTGCAGCGCCTAACCCATTTAGATATATACATATATATATAATATATATATTATATTATATATATATATATAATATATATATATATATATATATATATATATATATATATTATATATATATATATATACACATACATATATGTGTGTGCATGTATGTATCCCTGAGCCGCCCTGGTTGCTGTAAAAACATGTATTTGTTTATTTATTTATTTATCTATATTCATTTATTTTTTATTCATTTATTCTTTTATACCAAGGATAATGGAATAAGCACCATGTGTTGGTTTTTTTACATCCAGTCCCCATGTATATGCAGTTTTGTAAATCTTATCATCTGTTCCCACCGGCACACAATGGCCTACCTTACAAAAAGCGGAACAGGATTTAACGTGTGCGAAAGATGTTCTGTAAGATAATGTACGCCACAAATATATGCAAAACATGCATCCAGTAAGCATGTATGTAAAATAATTTAACTTATACCAGCAACGACACAGGCGACCCATCATTTATTTTACTTATTTTATTTTATACCACTTTATGTCACAGCAGATTTCTCTGCGTGAAATTCGGGCTGCTCTCCCCGGGGAGAGCGCGTCACCACAAGTGCAGCGCCTACCCATTATTTTTTTCCCCCTTAGGGATGGTGTCTAAACACGACACCTGTGTGCATGCTGGTTTTTTTATATAATAATTTTGTCATCCGCTCCTACCGGCACACGATGGCCTGCTCTTCCGAAAGGCGGAACGGGGTCTTAACGTGTGCGCAAGATTTTCTGCGTGTGTTCGCACACGGGGCCTCTGTTTGTAGTCTCATCCGAATGACTTTGACATTGGGAAGAAAGGGTGAGGCTGGGTACGAACCCAGAAACTCACGGTTTACATGTCGGCAGGCGAACGTCTTAACCATCCTGCCACCTTCCTCATCGCTGCAATAGAATAGCTAATCTTTTTTTCTTTTTCTTTTTTAAAATACATCCCTCCGTGAGCATGGGTATGGCAGCGTTGATATCTGTCATTTCCTGCATTCGAAAACAAACACAACTGATCTGCTTTTGAAAACATCAAAACCCAATTTCCCTCTCATTGATAACGCAGAGATAACAAAGAGAATACTCCGCAAAAAATCCCCCCCCCCAAAAAAAACAACACGAACCTGTCAGATAATTAATGCATGGAATAGGCAGTGGAAAATGAAGAGAAAAAAAAGCCATAGATTCATTTTATTCTTTTATTTTGAGGATCATGGAATAAGCACTCCGGTGGATTTTTTTTTTTTTTACATCCAGCCCTGTGAGTATGCAGTTTTGTCAGCACAGGGTCAATGGAATCTATCTAAGGACTGTAGAGAACAAAAAAAAATCCTCTGGAGTCAACGTCAATGTTTAGTGTAGGATACTTAACGCGTCATAGGTTCCATTATTGATGACCCTGATGGCGGAAACCCAAAGCGTTATAGGGACAACGCGGCAGGTGAACGTCATTACTGCTAGAGAATCAATACAATACTTTTAGAAAACATTAAAAAAATATATATCTATTTATTTATCTATTTATTTATCTATTTATTTATCTATTGTTTATTTATTTATATCGAGGATAATGGAATAAGCACGCATGTGCTTTTTTTTTTTACATCCACTCCCCTAGTGTGTGCAGTTTTGTAAATCTTGTCATCTGTTCCCACCGGCACACAATGGCCTACTCTTACGAAAAGCGGAACAGGACTTAGCGTGTGCGCAAGATGTTCTGCGTGCGTTTGTACACGGGGCCTCGGTTTATAGTCTCATCCGAAGGACTTTGGGGAGAGTGGAGTCGGCACTGATGTTAACTCCAGGAGAAAAATCTTCTCGACCGGGAATTGAACCCGGGTCGTCAACTTGCGAGCGTAATGTTCTTACCACTAGGCTATCCCGTCCCCATCAGTCAATAAGCATAACGGCTACTTTCAGTATCTGGTATTTCCTGCATTGAATTGCAAATCATACAGTACAGCAATCAGAGGGTACAGGTGATGAACAGCTTATCATTTATTGGCAGCCTTTAAACTCGTAAGAAAAAAAAATCGAACTGAATGTCAAAGTCATTGGGATGAGACTACAAACCGAGGCCCCGTGTGCGGACGCATGCAGAACATCTTGCGCACACGTTAAAACCCCGTTCCGCCTTTCGGAAGAGCAGGCCATCGTGTGCCGGTAGGAGCGGATGACAAAATTATATATAAAAGAAACAGCATGCACACAGGTGTCGTGTTTAGACACCATCCGTGAGGAAAACTTGGGGAATTGGAGGTTCAGGGCGGCTCGGGGCTGTATATGGCAACGTTCTGGCGGCTCCTGCGATGGTACTGGAACCACTCGTATCGGCGATTGCCTTTCCAATGGACAATTTCAGCGGCGTGGAGAGAGGGGGCGCGGGGGTCTACTGCATGGGTAACAGCTTGCCCTCAATACTTACTTGCCCAGGCTTTGCGCTCTAAAAAAAACTAGAGCTCAACTCCATAATCTCCCGAGACTGATAGGTGCCTACTACTACTACTAGTCTCATAAGACTAGTGAGTTGGGCTCTATAGTCTTAGGAGACTGAAGGCTGCCAATACTAACCAAGCTATTCCCAATCTCTGCCTTCTGATTGTTGTACCGCACGGACTTGCACTCCAGTGCAGGAAACACCAGATACTGAAGGTTGCTGTTATGAATAGAACAAAATCATTTTGTGTAGCTTTCAAAGTGACAGACTGGCAAACTCTCAGACAGCAAACTGTTGTTATCTGTCATAGTTATGAGGGAAAATGCGTTGCGCTGCCGTTAAGCGCCTGACAAGTCAGGCCCATGCAGCGCATCCGACTTCGGCATGAGAGAGAATTGTGTTATCTCCTAAGTCTTTCTGGGTAAAAAAAAAAGACAGATGAATGGACCAAGAAGGCAGAAAATAGACAAAGAGGAGGTGATAGGAAGAAAAAGTAAAAAGGCAGAATAAAGAGAATGATAGAAAAAAGCCCTCAAACTAACAATTATAACCTATGTAACAAACAAAAACCACACATATAACATGACACACACACACGCATGCACGCACGCGCGCACACAAACACACACGCACGCATGCACGCGCGCACACAAACATACACACACGCACACACACACACACATACACACACAGAGCCATACCTTCTCCTTCTGTTTGCTTTCCGCGTAATCAGCAAAGCCATCATCCTTAAAAAAAAAAAAACAACAACCACCAACCATAAATAACAAGAGAAAAAGGCATCCTCCCCATACCTCCACTTCCTATTTAGAAAAAAAAAAAAAAAAACTCTTGGAAACCCACAACATTTATACATCAAACAACGAAGGTAAAACTCACTTCCGCTCACAACGAAGGTAAAACTCACTTCTGCTCACGACGATGGTAAAACTCACTTCTACTCACGACGAAGGTAAAACCCACTTCTGCTCACGACAAAGGTAAAACTCACTTCTGCTCACGACAAAGGTAAAACTCACTTCTGCTCACGACG
>CM060319.1:44782661-44785161 GCA_030674155.1 Stramonita haemastoma | reverse complement strand
CTGGAGTTAACTTCAGTGCGGACTCCACTCTCCCCAGAATGTCCTTCGGATGAGACTATAAACTGAGATCCCGTGTGTGAACGCACGCAGAATATCTTGCTGCACACGTTAAATCCTGTTCCGCTTTTCGTAAGAGTAGGCTATCGTGTGCCGGTGGAATAGTTGACATTTACAAAACTGCATACACACAGGGACTGGATGTAAAAAAAAAGCACAAAAGTGCTTATTCCATTATTCTCGACATAAAAGAATAAAATAAATAAATAAATAAAATAATAAAGGAAAGTATGCATGCTGAGTATGGGCTGGTCTTCCATAGCACTGTACTGGTCCTAGCTGTCTTACTCTTTTACAAAAACAAACAAACAAACAAAAAAAACAATTGAAATAATTTCAAGGTGTAACACAGATTATTCTACATGCATTGGTGAAAAGAACCTTGGTTGATAGTCTCACCCAAAGAATCTATACTAGGTGAATAGAGTCAAATAATAATTGTTTCAAGGGACAACTTTCTTGTTGCCGTGGGATCTTTTACGTGCACTAAAATGAGTAATGCGCTCAGGACCTCGGTGTATCGTCTCATTCGAAAGACTAGCTAGCACCCTCACCACCACTCGTGGTCTTAGTGTATGGGGGAGAAAAAGTTTCGGGCAAAAACGGGGATCGAACCACCACACACTTAAAAACCCGGACTTTTTGTTTTCTAGGCAGGTGCGTTACCTCTAGACCACCGATCCGCACACACAGTCTTTACTGCTGCAGTCTGTGGCGGGTCCAGCTATCTTTTTATACGGAGTCAATAGATGGTACAGACAATTTTTTTTTGGAGCGGTGGTGGTAGTCACAAGGGAGAGAAGGGCTATTCCATTCTATTCCTAGGGGTGATCTGTTTACTTCCCCTGAACCGCTCGCAAACTGCGAGTGAGCGCGCGTTAGGTGATTTTTGTTTTATCGTGTTTATGCAAACGGGTGCTCCAGTACCCCTGTGTCTGGGAATGTTTTTGGTGCTTAAGAATGTATAGTGATCTTATTTCATTAGATCGGCAGAATCATAACTGCGTTGAGTATTGATGACTTGGACTTTTCATTATTTTGGAAATTCTTGCACCTGAAATCTAAAAAAAAAAAAAAAAAGTAAAAAAAAAAAGTAAAAAAATTCTATGGCAGGTGATCATGGCAGTGTGCATACACATTTAGAAAGGTTGGAGACATTAGAACCTTTTTTTTTGTTTGTTTAGTTTATGATCCTTTTAGATGACTAGAGCACGTTTTATTTAAAATTATTTTTCTCCTTCTTTATCAATTTATTTTTATATGAACAACATATTTTGCCACGATAGATAATTTCATCGCAAAATTTTTTTCTTATTCTTCTTATTTTTTGATATGCACAACATTTTGCCACGACAGATAATTTCCATCCTCAATTCTTTTTCTCTTCTTCTTTATCAAATATTTTTAAATGCACAACATTTTGCCATGACAAATTAATTTCCATTCTACATATTCCATTTTGCTACATGTTTTACCTTTACTGCACTTGTGACAAGCGAACTTTGACACATCACAGTATAATACATACACCATTGATTTCACCCTGTTTGTGTGTGATGGCAGGGCGGTAACTATGATTACTTCCACTGGATCGAATTAGCCAACGCAGCGTCGTGGGTTAACCTTTGGATCCACACCTTGAATTGTGCGACGTTCTGTACGTTGGGGTTGTGTCAAAGCGACTTCTGCTGCAACTTTAACCAAAGCGGTAAAAATGAAGTATTTCTCTGCAGCCATCTTTTAAGAGGCCACATCCATGTCTGACAGCTGTATTGCCATGAGAAGTTGTACAGAGTCGCGAATCATTATTTCTGACCCTCAGTTTAAAAAAGGTGCTCTTGCGAGCAGGATGGAAAGAACTTGGTGCAACAGAGCTGAGCGTCAAATACACTGGTCAGTACCCACTGTGCCTCGGGACGCGGCACAAAGTCAGCGGTGGTGGATGCGGCAGGGCGGTAATTAGATTACTTCCCTTGCGATCGGAATTGCCAATCGCAGCGTCGTGGGTGTAACGTTTGGATCCACACCTGTGAATTGTGCGACGTTCTGTATCGTTTGGGGGTGGTCGAAAGCCGTCTTCTGCATGCACTTTACCCATAGCGGTAAAATGTAGTATTTATGCAGCCTCTCTTTAGAGGCCACATTCCCACTGTCTGACCCTGCTGTTGTTGCCGAGAAGTTGTACAAAGTCGCGGCAGATCAAATATCTGCCCTCTGTTACATGTGTATACATACACAGACAGATCGCGTTTGCACGTTGGGGCCCTTGTGTTTCATACTAGCATTTTTGAGAATGGGGCCCTTGTGTTTCATAGTAGCATTTTTGAGAATGTAAAAAAGAAAAAGAAAAAAGGAAGATATAGAATTCTTCTGGTGGCACACCAGCACAGAAGCTTGGCACCTTATCACGTGCTTGGCAACTGGGTACTTTAGCATAGAGGCT
>CM060319.1:44772661-44775161 GCA_030674155.1 Stramonita haemastoma | reverse complement strand
GGTGCGTGTTTTGTATGTGTATTTGTGTGTGCGGTGTATGATATGTTGATGTTGTAGTATTCGTATGTATGTAGTATGTAGATGATGTGTTAATGAGGTATGATATGTATGCATGCATGCATGCATGCATGCATGGTATTTAATGTAGTAGTGAATTATGTGTGTGATGTTGAGTGTGTGTGTGTGTGTGTGTGTGTGTGTGTGTGTTGTGTTGTGTGTGTGTGTGTGTGTGTGTGTGTGTTGTGTGTGTGTGGTGTGTATGTATGTATGTATGTATGTATGTATGTATGTATGTATGTATGTATGTACATGTGTGTATGTGTGTGTGTGTCTTCTTCCTTCCTTCCTTCCTTCCTTCCTTCTTCTTCCTTCCTTCCTTCTTCTTTCTTTCTTTCTTTCTTTCTTTTCTTTCTTTCTTTCTTTCTTTCTTCTTCTTTCTTTCTTTTTTCTTTCTTATTTTTTTATACGGAATAACGGAATAAGCACTTATGTGCTTTTTCATCCAGTCCCCCGTGTGTATGCAGTTTTGTAAATATTGTCATCTGTTCCCACCGGCCACACGATGGCCTACTCTACGAAAAGCGGAACAGGATTTAATGTGTACACAAAATGTTTCTGCGTGAAATGTACCTCAAGACAAGCTACCAGTGAACCTGGCTTTTTCTCTCCACACTCACCACCACGTCAGTTCTGCATCCAAAACCATGAACCCACCCCCCCCACCCCATCCCCCAGCCCTTCCCCCCCCACCCCCCCACCCCCTCATGTCAAAAACCCGTGTGCGTTTCCCCAGACTTTAATTGCTAGACTTTGTGCCTGAGGAAACCCACAAACCCTTAGGGATCTACTCGGATCGATGAATCAATTGCTCCTTAACAGTCCTGTGCTGCTCCTGTTTCCTCTAGCCTCTAGCTCTAACAACGACTTGGTACTTCATTCAGCAAAGCTCTCCAACTCCCAACTCCCGTGCTCTGTTAGTCTGTTCATGTTGCCCTTTTAGTACTACCCCCCTAAGGCCAGAAAGTTGTGTCAATTAACCAAGAATGTTGAGAGAAATTTTTGTGTGTGTGTGATTTTACCTTTAGGTGCAGGTGATTGGGTTTTTTTGGGTTTGTTTTTTTTTAGAAGTATAATATTAGTTAAGGGGTAGGGGTGGGGGTGGAGGTGGGGTGGAGGAAGGAGGAGAGGGAGAAGAATTTAATGCGGTGAAGGCACACAATTTGGGTGGTTAATGTGAACTTTTCATTTTGAAGATATAGATATAAAAAGGTGTGAATTTGTGTACACAAGTACTGCGTGCATAAACGCGCATGAACGTGCACACATGCACACGTACACGCGCAAGCACACACATACATACACACACACACTCTCTCTCTCTCTCACACACACAAGCCCGGATGATAGAATTTACTTAACTGCATACAGATGGGGACTGGATGTAAAAACAAACACATAAGTACTTATTCCATTATCCTCGAAAACATGATAAAATAAACATACACACACACACATACACACACACTCAGCCGTAGTAGCCGCAGCAGTAGTATCAACAGCAGTAGCAGCATGCAGCAGCAGCAGTAGTAGTAGCAGCAGTAGTATTAACAGCAGTGACAGCACGCAGCAGCAACAGCGGCAGTAGCAGCATTAACAGCAGTAGCAGCATACAGCAGCAGCAGCAACAGCAACAGCACTTGTAGCCACAGTAGTAGCAGTAGTGGCAACAGCAGTACCAGCATGCAGCAGCATCAGCAGCATGCAGCAGCAGTAGTAGTAGCAGCAGTAGCAGCAGCAGAAGTAGCACCACCACCACCAGCAGCAGTAGCAGCTGTAGTAGCAGCAACAGTAGCAGCAACAGCAGCAGCAGTAGTAGTAGCAACAGCAGTAATATCAACAGGAGTAGCAGCATGCAGCAGCGTGCAGCAGCAGCAGTAGTAGCAGCAGTAACAGCATCAGTAGCAGCAGCAGAAGTAGCAACAGCAGTAACAGCAGCATGTAGCAGCAGCAGCAGCAGCATTAGCAGTAGCAGAAGTAGCAAGAGCAGGCAGTAGCAGTAACGACACCAGCGACAACAACAACTCTAGCAAACTTCTATTTGTCACCCTCCACCACGAAATGAGTCGCTTAGCACCTAACCCACTTTTCCGCTAGCAGCCATTAAAGGCAGGTGGGGTCAAGTTGGCAATTTTGAGATTTTGACTGATTATAAAACTATAGCAATCATTCTACCTTGTAATGAAATATCAAGTCATAATGTTGTTTCCTTTTGCTTTTAAACGTGTTTTAAAAACGCCCAAGCCCTCATTCTGACCATTTATTATTATGCTAAACTTGTCCATTTCCCGTTTTGTCATTTCCTGCGGGTCTATCATTTCAACTTGTAATAACTTTTCATAGAATTGTCCGATTTTCAATCTGTTTCCTGTATTGTTATAACCATTTCATTGTAAATTGATTGCATACCAATAACTAGAAACTGACCTCTGGTGCAATGCGA
>CM060319.1:44760161-44765161 GCA_030674155.1 Stramonita haemastoma | reverse complement strand
GATAGAGAGGTAACTTGAAAGGGTCACAGCTTCCTTCTTCCACTTTCAGAACATGAATCTTGCATGTCAACAATCTCTCTTTACCCCGTACAATCAGCTTACTACACTGTCCACAGAGCTTTAAAAAAAAAAACAACAACTGCTCTTGTTGAAATTTTCTACGAATCTTCTTTGTGTTCTGGTCTACATTCTTTTCTCGCCTTCTCTCCATGAAAGTGCATTTAGCCCAATAAGCTTATGTGTCAACTTGAGCTCATATATTGTACTTTCTTATCTGTTCAATCACTCCAATTTTGCATCTAAAAGGTAAAAGTGAAGATGTTTCAATAGCCTATCACGTTGTGGGGGAGGTAGGTGTCAGACTTCAGCTTTTCTTGGGGCCAGTATATTGAGGAAGGCGCTTATTTCATCTCCCTCGCTGCTTTAAACTTCGCTTTCCCAAAGAAGGCAAGTGCCCATTTACAGCTGGGTGAACTGGGGGACAGTATTGAAGCCAAGGGGCGTGAATTCTCGCCATCACTTTTGTAACCGCGCTCAACGCTGACAGGAAAAGAAAAAAAAAGTATGGGTGCACTGCTCTCATGATGATGTGCTCTGCACTAGGTGAGCAGTCTGAATTGTACGTAGAGAAAATCTGCTGTGACTTAAAGTGGTATAGAAATACAAATGAATACAGACACACAGACACACGGACACACAGACACACAGAACACCTCTACTCACTCACTCACTCACTCACTCACTCACTCACTCACTCACTCACTCACTCACTCACTCACTCGCACCGCGCACCACGCACGCACGCACGCACGCACGCACACGCACCGCACCGCACACACACACACACACACACACACAACACACACACACACACACACACACACACACACACACACACACACACACACACACCGAGTCTTCTGCAGACAAAGCGGTTGCAAGAGTTTCAAGGTGGATCAGGCAGGGAGAAATACAAAGCAACAACTGATTAGCCCATGCCTGGTCCACTGGGCTGATATGCAGGCACAGGCACAGGCACAAAGCACAGGCACAGGCACAGGCAATTAGCCTACCGCACAGGTAGATGAGTGAAAATGGAGGGAATTTTGACAAGAGGCTGACTGTTTAGGGATTGGAGTTCACCAGGCTGAATGGAGCGCTGTGTAAGTGTAGCCTAGCCTACAGAGATCAGGATTTTTTTTTTTTTTTTAGTAAATGTTCTTCAAATCTCTGGTCACTTTTCTTGACCAAAGCTGACCACACCACCAATTCCAGCTGACGATATGCATGTCACAGCCACTGTCATTGTACTGATGGATAGAGGGATCAGTCTGTGAGCAAACTCCGCCTCTCTCCGCTCTGCTCTGTAGTCTAGTGTAGACCTTTGGGGCACCGCTGATGATTTTACAACCATCTTCAGTGTACGTTTCTTGAGTTATTTCGTACATAATCACATAATTATTCAGCTACCTTCCCTCGTACAGGAGAATACAACACACCACACACAAACACAAAACACACACACACACCATACACACACAACACAACACACACACACACACACACACACACACACAACACACACACACACACACCACACACACACACACACACAACACACAGGGACCAGATGAAAAAAAAGCACATGATTGCTTAATCTGTTATCCTCGATATAAAAGAATATTAAAAAAAATCCAAACACACACACACACACACATACACACACACATCCGCGCGCTACACACACACACACACAATACACACACACGTACACACACTCACTCACACACACACACTCACTCACTCACTCACTCACACACTTTACTCACTAACTCACTCACTCACTCACCACTCACCCTTCACTTCCAAGCTAGTCTTATTATTGTCTCCATCTCCAAAAAATATTTCTCATCTCAACAGTCCAGGGATTCGAACCTCTACCCTCAGGCTACACTAACCACCACCACCACCACTCCAGCCTTATCCACTGTCGTTTAATTGCTTCAGCCCAACACTGCCTGATCCTGCCCAGAAACCATCTGAGGAGAATCAGAGCTGATTGTTGCCTAAGGCTTTTTCACTGCTCTCTTGGGAAGTTCTTGCCCACTTGCCTCCAACAAGTGTTGTTGGTTTCAGTTTTTGTATTCTTCCTCTCCTCTTAGTCTGAGACCCCAGCCCTGGGCTTTATACCTTTAAGAGACGTGCTAATTAAGTGAAAGTTAATAGCAAAACTTTAGGGGCTGGGAGAGAGAGAGAGAGAGAGAGAAGGAGAGAGGGAGATGGGGGAGAGAAGAGAGGAGAAGAGAGAAGAGAGCTTTGCAAGTTTGCCTTAGCCTACAGGCAGGTAGTTGGGACGATTAATTTTAAGTGGTTGTGTGTGGCAGGGCAGAGAGATAGAGAGAAGAGAGAGAGAGAGAGAGAGAGAGAGAGAGAGAGAGAGAGAGAGAGGAGAGAGAGGGAGGAGGGGGAGGAGAGGAGAGGGAGAGAGAGGAGAGGGAGGGAGGAGAGGAGGAGGAGAGAGAGAGAGAGGAGAGAGAGAGGAGAGAGGAGAGAGAGGAGAGAGAAGAGGAAGAGACGAGACAGAGAGAGAGACAGAAGATGAGAGATGGAGAGACAGAGAGAGACGAGAGAGAGAAGGAGAGAAGAGGAGAGAGAGAGAAAGACAGGAGGAGAGAAGAGAGAGAGAAAGAGAGAGAAGAAGAGAGAGACAGATAGGGAAGAGGAGGGAGAGAGAGAGAGAGAGAAGAGAGAGAGAGAAAGAGGAGGAGGGAGGAGAGAGGAGAAGAAGAGAGAGGAAAAGAAGGAGATGAGGAAGGACAGGCAGCAGACAGACAGACGACAGACAAAGGCAAACATAGATAGACAGGCAGTTAGAGCACACACACACACACACACACCACACACACACACACACAACACACACACACACACACACACACACAACACACACACCACACACACACAAACACACACACACACACACACACACACTTACACCAAACCCCCCAACCCCCCCTCCCCCCCCCCACCCCCTACACACACACACATTCACACACAAACCAGACCCCAAACTAAACCTGACCAAAACAATCGCACACACAGACACACACTATCATCACCACCACCACCACCAAGAACAACAAGAACATTAACAACAATAGCAAAACCAAAGAAAGAAACAATCAGCAAAGAACACAACCTACACCAAGACCTACTTTTTAGTTTGAAAGGTCACTTGAGAAGATGATGCTTCTTCAGCTTTTTACAACATTGGCCAGTCAGCAGATTCTTCTTTATTTTCTTTATTTTTCTGTATTTATTCTTTTATTTATTTATTATTCTCTTTATTTATTCTTTTCTTTATTTATTCTTTTATTTATTTATTCTTTTATTTATTTATTCTTTTATTTTGAGGCTAATGGAATAAGCTCTCATGCGCTTTTCTTTTTATAATCCAACCCCTCTGTGTATGCCATTTTTGTAAATGTTCTCATCTGTTTTCACCGTCACACAATGGTCTACTCTTTTGAAAAGTGGAACAGGATTTAACGTGTGCGCAAGATGTTCTGCGTGTGTTCGCATACAGGGCTTAGCCTTATTGTCTCATCTGAAGGACTTTTTTAGGAGAGTGGAGTCTGCTCTGATGCTAATTCAGAGAAGAAATCCCCTTGAACATGACTTGAACCTACGTCGTCGGATTGCGAATGCATGTTCTAACCACCAAGCTATCCTGTCAACTGATTCTTGCGTACAGTTCCGTTCAATATGCTTACTGCCCTTTCCTGGCCATGGTATTTAAAACTGCTTTTTTGAGGCCCTCGCCAATCTACTTATGGTCTTGTGTAAAACAAAAAGTGCTTTTTAAAGATCTCTCTCTCTCTCCCTCTCCCCTCCCTCTCCCCTCTCTCTCCCTCCCTCTCTCTTCTCTCTCTCTTCACTCTCTCTCCTCTCTTCTCTCTCTCTCTCATCTCTCTCTCTCTCTTGGCTGAATCAAGGTGTTGGTAGTGTAAGCAGTTTTGTTCAAGTTTGACGTCAACGTTTGATTGATACTAGATGGCAAGACTGGGATGATCACATTCAAAGAAGTGAACGATTTAGTCTGTACAGAACTTTTTTCCAGTTCACATGAATTGAAATTATATTTGACTCTTGATATGGATTTACACTTGAAATATATCATGACTAGATTTAGATTAGGTGTGTCTGATTTGACAACGCATTACTTTAGATATAAAGTCTTTTAACGATTGCGATTTGATTTGTCCATTATGCAAAACAGATAGGGAAGATGAAGTTCACTTTGTACTATGCTGTCCAGCTTATCAGATATTAGACAGAGATATATATTGCCAAAATATTACTTACAGCCATGTGTTTTCAAATTAAGTTTACTTATGTCATCTGTTCGACACAAGGAGTATGGAATTTGTCTCTTTTTCTGTTTAAGGCATTTAAGTTGAGGGAAATTGCCACATCATAGTCATGATTCTTGTCACAAATTTATTGTAACCAAATTATTTTGTTTTGTTTATGTGACATTTAACGCTTTTTCATGTGTATGTTTTGTTCACTATCCCCTTCATGAGGGCTATGGCCTAATGAATAAACCATCCGAATCCGAATCCGAATCCGAATCCGAATCTCTCTCTCTCTCCTCTCTCTCTCTCCTCTTCTCTCTCTCTCTCTCCCCTCTTCTCTCTCATCCTCTCTCTCTCTCTCCTCTCTCGTCTCTCTTCTCTGTGTCCCGTCCTACCTCTCCTCCTTCTCCCCCCCCACCCCCACCCTCGTCTCTCTCTCTCTCTCCCCCACCCTCACCACCACTTAAATCACCCCAACTACCTGCCTTGTAGGCTAAGGCAAAAATTGCAAAGCTCTCTCTCTTCTCACTCACCAGCCCCTAAAGTTTCTGCTATTAACCTTTCACTTAATTAGCACGTCTCTTAAAGGTATAAAACCCCGGGGCTGGGGTCTCGACAAGAGGAGAGGAAGAAATACAAAAA
>CM060319.1:44758631-44760061 GCA_030674155.1 Stramonita haemastoma | reverse complement strand
CATCACACCACATCACCACCCACCATCACCACCACCATCACCACACAACCACCACACCACCACCACCAACCACCACACCACCACACCACCACCACCACCACCACCACCACCACCACCATCATCATATCTTCATCATCATCATCATCATCATCATCATCTTCATATCATCATCATTTTGTTATGACCTCTTGGATGAACATCTTGCACACACATTAAAACCTGCTCTCCCACTTTTTGGAAGAGTAGGCCTATCCGTGCCGATAGGAAAGGACTGACAATAGTTCATAAAAACGCATGCACATTCGTGTCGTGTGTATAGAAACCATCTTTGAAGATGGATTGTGGCTACTGTTAATGGCTTGCAAAAAACGGTCGATACGCAATACCTCACTAGTGGTGAATCGCAGCTCTGCTATAGGAACGAAGGAAAAAATGCAAATAAAAGAGCAAGAAAATAGGAAACAATCAGACACATCAAAACTATACTAAAATTGACATGGGGGGGGGGGGGGATTTTTTTTGGGACCGTTTGGGCCCAAACTTTTCCCCCACCATTAGACCATGAGTGGTGATCTGGGCGGTAGTTTTCGGATGAGACAATAAACCGAGGTCCGTGTGTTAAATATTACACTTTATTATTTAGCGCTCGTTAAAGAACCCACAGCAACAAAAGGGCTGTCCCTGGCAAAATTCTGTGGAAAAAAAAGCCGCTCTGATAGGGAAATAAATACAGTTGCAGACAGGGAAAAGAAAAAAAAATGGGTAGTGCTGCATTGTGGCGACGCGCTCTACCCCGGGAGGGCAGCCCGAATTTCACACAGAGAAATCTGCTGTGACATAAAGTGGTTATAAAATAAAATTTAAAAAATTAAATGAAACCAACCTAAGCCAAAACCTATTAAGGCCAAGCCAATGCAAGGCAAACGAAATCAAATCCAAAGAAATCAAGATTAATTTATGAATCAGCGCCAAAAAGCACATTTAAACGAAAAAAACAAACGACAACGTTGCAACCCCAGCAACTATTAAATCTTTTTTTTTTTTTTCTTGATAGAGAGGTAACTTGAAAGGGTCACAGCTTCCTTCTTCCACTTTCAGAACATGAATCTTGCATGTCAACAATCTCTCTTTACCCCGTACAATCAGCTTACTACACTGTCCACAGAGCTTTAAAAAAAAAAAAAAACAACATGCTCTTGTTGAAATTTTCTACGAATCTTCTTTGTGTTCTGGTCTACATTCTTTTCTCGCCTTCTCTCCATGAAAGTGCATTTAGCCCAATAAGCTTATGTGTCAACTTGAGCTCATATATTGTACTTTTTTATCTGTTCAATCACTCCAATTTTGCATCTAAAAGGTAAAAGTGAAGATGTTTCAATAGCCTATCACGTTGTGGGGGAGGTAGGTGTCAGACTTCAGCTTTTCTTGGG
>CM060319.1:44738631-44748631 GCA_030674155.1 Stramonita haemastoma | reverse complement strand
TGCTTTTTAATTTTTGGTAGTTGGTTTGGGGTTGGGTTTTTTCTTTGGGGAGGTGGAGGGAGGGGGGCTGGCCATGGATATATGGACTCAGATCCATAGGCAAATCACACAGGTGATGAAATAACAGACCTCAAACACATTGGTGATGAAACAACAAACCTCAAACACATTGGTGATGATAGAACAGACCTCAAACACATTGGTGATGATAGAACAGACCTCAAACACATTGGTGATGATAGAACAGACCTCAGACATAATGCTGATGAAAGAATGACGGACCTCAGACATGATGGTGATTGTATGCAGACCTCTCTCTCTTAAGGTTTTATTGGTATTGATTAGTTTGAAAAACAGTTTGCTGCTTGCAGTGGACACCAAAGCCAGACTGATCCAGACAAAATCTGTGTTCTCACCCTCACTTCTCAGTGCCAATATATCTGCACCCTGAAGAAGGCTGTGAAGCAGAAACCTACAGTCTGTGAAATAAGATATGTCCACTCAAACAGAAAACAACATCTAGAAGAGAGTGGACAAGATTGACAGACAGACAGACAGACAGACAGACTGTACACGCCATATCAGTCACCCTGTGTGTGAAACGTTACTGTTCCAAGTGGTCTGGTCACTGGATTAGAATGCCTATTCACCAGCTGGCTTTGTTTGTTTGTTTTGCTTTGTAATTTTTGGTAGTTGGTTTTGGGTTGGGTTTTTCTCTTTGGGGAGGTTGGGGGAGGGGGGGGGGGGGCTGGCCATGGATATCTGGACTCAGATCCATAGGCAAATCACATTGGTGATGAAACAACAGGCCTCAAACACATTGGTGATGAAACAACAGACCTCAAACACATTGGTGATGAAACAACAGACCTCAAACACATTGGTGATGAAACAACAGACCTCAAACACATTGGTGATGAAAGAACAGACCTCAGACGTATTGCTGATGATAGAATGACGGACCTCAGACATGTTGGTGATTGTATGCAGACCTCTCTCTCTCTTAAGGTTTTATTGGTATTGATCAGTTTGAAAAATAGTCTGCTCCTTGCTATGGACGCCAAAGCCAGACTGATCCACACAAAATCTGTGTTCTCTTCCTCACCTATCAGTGCCAATATTATTATCTGGACTCTGAAGAAGGCTGTGAAGCAGAAACTCACAGGCTGTGAAATAAGATGTCTCCAATCAAACAGAAAACAACATCTAGAAGAGATAGGACAAGATTGACAGACAGACAGACAGACAGACTGTACACGCCACATTTGTCACCCTGTGTGTGTAACGTTAATGTTCCAAGTGGTCTGGTCACTGGATTAGAATGCCTGTTGACTAGCTGTCTCTGTTTTGCTTTTTTTATTTTTGGTAGTTGGCTTTTGGTTGGTTTTTCTTTTCTTTAGGGGGGGGGGGGGGTTGGCCATGGATATCTGGACTCAGATCCATAGGGAAAATCCCATTGGTGATGAATAACAGACCTCAAACACATTGGTGATGATAGAACAGACCTCAGACATAATGCTGATGATAGAATGACGGACCTCAGACATGTTGGTAATTGTATGCGGACCTCTCTCTCTCTCTCTTAAGGTTTTATTGGTATTGATTACTTTTAAAAATAGTCGGCTGCTTGCAATGGACGCCAAAGCCAGACTGATCCAGACAAAATCTGTGTTCTCTTCCTCACCTATCAGTGCCAATATGTCTGGACTCTGAAGAAGGCTGTGAAGCAGAAACCTACAGTCTGTGAAAGAAGATGTCTCCAATCAAACAGAAAAGATAGGACAAGATTGACAGACAGACAGACAGACAGACAGACAGACAGGCAGACAGACAGACAGACAGACAGACAGACAGACAGACAGACAGACAGACAGACAGACAGACTGACAGACAGACAGACAGACAGACAGACAGACTGTACACGCCATATCAGTCACCCTGTGTGTGAAACGTTACTGTTCCAAGTGGTCTGGTCACTGGATTACAATGCCAATTGACCGGCTGGCTCTGTTTGTTTTGCTGAGGTTTTTTTGTGGTTGGTTTTGTTGTTGTTGGTTGTTTCTTCTTCTTTTCTTTTTTTTGGGGGGAGGGGGGATGTTTTGCTTTAGGGAGGGGGGTTGACCATGGGTATCTGGATTAAGATCCATAGGCAGATCACATCGGTGATGAAATAACAGACCTCAGACATGTTGGTGATGTAATAACATCCCTCAGACATGTTGGTGATGAAATAAACCCCTCAGACATGTTGGTGATGAAATAACACCCCTCAGACATGTTGGTGATGTAATAACATCCCTCAGACATGTTGGTGATGTAATAACATCCCTCAGACATGTTGGTGATGTAATAACAGACCTCAGACACATTAGTGATAGGATGACGGACCTCAGACACATTAGTGATAGGATGACGGACCTCAGACACATTAGTGATAGGATGACGGACCTCAGACACATTAGTGATAGGATGACGGACCTCAGACACATTGGTGATGGAATAACAGACCCCAGACACATTCGTGATGGAATTATGGACCTCACATGTGTTGGTGATGGAATTACAGATGTCAAACACGTTGGTAATAGAATGGCGATTTTCGGATCAGTTGTTGATGGAATGATGAATCTCCAGCATGTTGTTGATGGAATGATGAATCTCCAACATGTTAGTGATGGAATGATGAATCTCCAGCATGTTGGTGATGGAATGATGAATCTCCAACATGTTGTTGATGGAATGATGAATCTCCAACATGTTGTTGATGGAATGATGAATCTCCAACATGATGGAATGATGAATCTCCAACATGTTGGTGATGGAATGATGAATCTCCAGCATGTTGGTGATGGAATGATGAATCTCCAACATGTTCATGGAATGATGAATCTCAAACTTGATTGAATGATGAATCTCCAACATGTTGGTGATGGAATGATGAATCTCCAACATGTTGATGGAATGATGAATCTCAAACTTGATTGAATGATGAATCTCCAACATGTTGGTGATGGAATGATGAATCTCAAACTTGATGGAATGATGAATCTCCAGCATGTTGTGATGGAATGATGAATCTCCAGCATGTTGTTGATGGAATGATGAATCTCCAACATGTTGTTGATGGAATGATGAATCTCCAGCATGTTGGTGATGGAATGATGAATCTGCAACATGTTGTTGATGGAATGATGAATCTGCAACATGTTGTTGATGGAATGATGAATCTGCAACATGTTGGTGATGGAATGATGAATCTGCAACATGTTGTTGATGGAATGATGAATCTCCAACATGTTGTGATGGAATGATGAATCTCCAACATGTTGGTGATGGAATGATGAATATGCAACATGTTGTTGATGGAATGATGAATCTCCAACATGTTGGTGATGGAATGATGAATCTGCAACATGTTGTTGTTGGAATGATGAATCTGCAACATATTGTTGATGGAAAGATGAATCTCCAACATGTTGGTGATGGAAAGATGAATCTGCAACATGTTGGTGATGGAATGATGAATCTGCAACATGTTGGTGATGGAATGATGAATCTCCAACATGTTGGTGATGGAATGATGAATCTCCCAACATGTTGCTGATGGAAAGATGAATCTCCCAACATGTTGGTGATGGAATGATGAATCTCCAACATGTTGATGGAATGATGAATCTCCAACATGTTGTTGATGGAATGATGAATCTCCAACATGTTGGTGATGGAATGATGAATCTCCAACATGTTGGTGATGGAATGATGAATCTCCAACATGTTGATGGAATGTTGAATCTCCAACATGTTGATGGAATAATGAATCTCCAACATGTTGTTGATAGAATGATGAATCTCCCAACATACTGTTGATGGAATGATGAATCTCCAACATGTTGGTGATGGAATGTTGAATCTCCAGCATGTTGGTGATGGAATGATGAATCTCCAACATGTTGGTGATGGAATGATGAATCTCCAGCATGTTGGTGATGGAATGATGAATCTCCAGCATGTTGGTGATGGAATGATGAATCTCCCAACATGTTGCTGATGGAAAGATGAATTTCCAACATGTTGGTGATGGAAAGATGAATCTCCAACATGTTGGTGATGGAATGATGAATCTCCAGCATGTTGGTGATGGAATGATGAATCTCCAACATGTTGGTGATGGAATGATGAATCTCCAACATGTTGGTGTTGGAATAACAGACCTCAGACGTGCTGGTGATGGAATGATAGACATCGGAAATCTTGGTGGTAGAAAAACAGACCTCAGACCTGTTCCGTTCCCATGGCCTAAGACAGCTTCAGGCCTCTTGTCTAGCCACAGATCACTCAGCTTCATTTCCCCATGGTGTTTTCCCAGAAGAAGCAGCTGGATGAAGTGATGTGGGGTAGACTGTATTAAGCAGGTGACTGCACACACCTGTCAAACCATACAGCCATTTCTTTTTTTTCTCCCTTTTCTATGATATGTCCAAAAGATCTGGAGGGTCATTTCAACAAGTGTCAAACATCGAATGTTGGTTTTACATTTTCATATGTCTTCATATAGATTTGTCAGCCTGAATGTCTAGTCAGTCTCATCTCTTTCTCTCTCTCTGTGTCTATCTGTCTGTCTATCTTTTTATTTCTTGCTCTGTCTGTATATCAGGTGTCTTTTCCTCTGTCTCTGTAACACACACATACACATACTCACTCACTCACTCACTCAGTCCCATGTCCCAAAGGAAGTAGGGGGGACATGAGAGAAGACGCAACAGAGATCTTTTTCCATGCTTCACGATCCTGTGTGGCTAGTAGGAGGTGTTGCAGGAGTTGGGCGGTCCACTCATACACATACACACATATGCAAATACACACACATGCACATATCCGCAGGCACGAACACACAAACATGCATGCACACGCATACCTACATCTGCTTCTCTCTGTCTTTCTCCCATTCTCTGTCTGTCTTTCTCTCATTCTCTGTCTGTCTGTCTGTCTGTCTGTCTGTCTGTCTGTCTGTCTGTCTGTCTGTCTGTCTGTCTGTCTGTCTGTCTGTCTGTCTGTCTGTCTGTCTGTCTGTCTGTCTGTCTGTCTCTGTCTCTCTCTCTCTCCTCTCTCTCTCTCTCTCTCTCTCTCTCTCTCTCTCTCTCTCTCTCTCTCTCTCTCTCTCTCTCTCTCTTTTCTTTCTCAGTTTTCATATCCTTGATGGCCAAAATAGCAAAGCTGCCATCTCTTTTCTAAACCACCCTTTCTCTTCAGCCTATCCATTGATGAAAACACAACACACCACACAACCAGCTGAATAGCAAAGAAGATGACAGGGGTAGACAACATTACAAAACATAAACTCTATTTCTTTGTGCGTATGTTGTTCCGACCTCCTAGAATTCCTTTTCTTCTTTTTTTACAGAAAAAAAGAATCAAACAGGGTGCTACAGAGTACTAGATTTATGAAAAGTAACACGAAAAAAAGAAGAAAGAAATTCTAAAAAAAATAAAAACAAAACGACATAAAGTGTGAAACAGCAGCAGCTGGCTAAAAGTACCTCAAGGCTGTTATCTGTCATAGATCATCGGACCTGTAGGCCTCTTTTATTATCACAATGGGTGAGTGAGTTTTGTATCTCCTTCTCTTCCCTTTTCCTGTCTATCAGTTTTTTCCCCCTCCTCTCCCCGTTGTTGTCTACTGTTCTGTAGTCTGATTCCACACAGATGTCGTTTTCCATGGTGTATCACTCTGTTTAGACTGTGCGTGAAACTGTTATGATATGGAAAATTATGTATGTGCATCTAAGTACTTTTTATTGCTGTTCAATATTGTCTCTGTCTCTGTCTTTGAATCTCAATCTCTCTCATTCTCTCTCATTCTCTCTTCTCTCATCTCTCTCTCTCTCTCTCTCTCTCTCTCTCTCTCTCTCTCTCTCTCTCTCTCTCTCTCTCTCTCTCTCTCTCTCTCTCTCTCTCTCTCTCTCTCTCTCTCTCTCTCTCTCCTGTCTGTCTGTCTGTCTGTCTGTCTGTCTGTCTGTCTGTCTGTCTGTCTGTCTGTCTGTCTGTCTGTCTGTCTGTCTGTCCGTCTGTCTGTCTATCTGCCTGTGTGTCTGTCTATCTGCTGTGTGTCTATCTTTCTGTTTATCTGATTGTCTGTCTGAATGTCTGTCTTTCTGTCCATCTGCTTGTCTGTCTGAATGTCTGTCTGTCTGTCCTCTCTGTCTCTGTCTCTCTCTGTCTCTCTGTACTGTCTCTGTCTCTATCTCTCTCTGTGTCTCTTGTCTGTTATTCTCTGGGGATGATGTTTATCATTTGGGGGAGCCCAGGTGTCTGAATAAACTGTCAGTGAAATTGGCTGATGGAGGAACTCCCCTAGTAGCTATTCAGCATTTGTTTTTGCTCATCCTCACCCACCCCTCTGTTACCTGTGTGTGTGTGTGTGTGTGTGTGTGTATCCAGTTATCTGTCAACGGCTATTTGATTGTCCCTCTAGGGCTATACCGTTATCTTTCTATGTCTGTCTTTACCATTATATGTCTATGGCTATACATGTCTCTGTCTATGGCTATCAGTCAGTCAGTCAGTCAGTCAGTCAGTCAGTCAGTCAGTCAGTCGTCGTCTGTGTGTCTGTCTGTGTGTCTGTCTGTGTGTCTGTCTGTGTGTCTGTCTGTCTGTCTGTCTGTCTGTCTGTCTGTCTGTCTGTCTGTCTGTCTGTCTGTCTGTCTGTCTGTCTGTCTGTCTGTCTGTCTGTCTGTCTGTCTGTCTGTCTGTCTGTCTGTCTGTCTTCTGTCTGTCTGTCTGTCTGTCTGTCTGTCTGTCTGTCTGTCTGTCTCTCTCTCTGCTCTCTCTCTCTCTCTTCTCTCTTCTTCTCTCTCTCTCTCTCCTCTCTCTCTCTCTCTCTCTCTTCTCTCTCTCTCTCTCTCCTCTCTCTCTCTCTCTCTCTCTCTCAAGGTTATATTGGTATTGATTATTTTCGAAAATAGTCTGCTCCTGCTAAGGACTTATGGACACCAAAGCCAGACTGATCCAGACAATCTTTGTTCTCATCTTCACCTACCAGTGCCAATATATCTGTTGTACCTTGGAGAAAGCTCTGAAGCAGGAGCTCACAGCCTGTGAAATAAGGTGTCTCAGGATCAAGCAGGAAGCAAAATCTATAAAAAGACACGAACAGATATGTCAGTCAGACTGAACATACACACCACATATATCATTCTGTATATAATCCCTTAATGTTCCAAGTGGGCTGGTCACTGGATTAGAAAGACTTTCAGCCAGACAGTTGTGTTTGGTTGTTTTGTGTTCTTTTTGATTTTTTGTTGCTTTTTTTCCTCAAAGGAGTGGGTGTTTAGCCTTGGGGATGTGGCTTAATAACCATAAGCAGATCACTTCGTTACGTGATGGAATGACGAACTCAGACATACGGGTGATGGAATGACGGACCTCAGACATACTGGTGATGGAATGACGGACCTCAGACGTACTGTGATGGAATACGGACCTCAGACGTACTGGTGATGGAATGACGGACCTCAGACGTACTGGTGATGGAATGACGGACCTCAGACGTACTGGTGATGGAATGACGGACCTCAGACGTACTGGTGATGGAATGACGGACCTCAGACGTACTGGTGATGGAATGACGGACCTCAGACGTACTGGTGATGGAATGACGGACCTCAGACTACTGGTGATGGAATGACGGACCTCAGACTACTGGTGATGGAATGACGGACCTCAGACATACTGGTAAATGGAATGACGGACCTCGGAATGATGATGATGATGATGATGATGAAGAATGATGATGATGATGAGATGATGATGGTGGTGTGGTGGTGGTGGTGGTGGTGTGGTGGTGGTGGTGGTGGTGTGGTGGTGATGGTGATGGATGGTGAGATGATGATGATGATGATGATGATGATGATGATAATGAAAAATAAATGGAATTTATATAGCGCTATATCTTGCAAAAACCAAATCAAAGCGCTTGCATTCAACCAAACATAACACAACACAATACACAACTTCATTGCTGCAGTGGTGTGAATCTCCTCTTTTCTGCTACAAATGTGTGTGTGTGTGTGTGTGTGTGTGTGGTGTGTGTGTGTGTGTGTGTGTGTGTGTGTGTGTGTGTGTGTGTGTGTGTGTGTGTTGTGTGTGTGTGTGTGTGTGACACTCTGTGTGTGTGACTCTGTGTGTGTGGACTCTGTGTGTGCGTGTGTGACTCTGTGTGTGTGTGTGTGTGTGTGTGTGTGTGTGTGTGTGTGTGTGTGTGTGTGTGTGTGTGTGTGTGTGTGGCGTATGTGTGTGTTTGTATGTACGATAAGCAGTAAGAGAAATTTCACTCAAAGGAAATGTATCGGTTTTACAATTTTAAATGACGGACCTCAGACTCAGTGATGATGGAATAACGAAACCTCAGACATGTTGGTGACATGATTATGGACCTCAGACTCATTTATGATGGAATAACGAACCTCAGACATGTTGGTGACATGATTATGGACCTCAGACTCATTGATGATGGAATAACGAACCTCAGACATGTTAGTGACATGATTATGGACCTCAGACTCATTGATGATGGAATAACGGACCTCAGACATGTTAGTGACATGATTATGGACCTCAGACTCATTGATGATGGAAGTAACGGACCTCAGACATGTTAGTGACATGATTATGGACCTCAGACTCATTGATGATGGAGTAACGGACCTCAGACACTTTGGGGATGGAATGATGGACTTCAGATAATCATGTTGGTGATAGAATGATGGACCTCGGACCTGTTGTTGATGGAATGATGGACAGACCTGTTGTTAATAGAATGACAGATGTGGATTCATTGGTGATGGAATAACAAACTTCAGACAAGTTGATAATGGAATGGCAGATCTCAGGCCTGTTCCGTTCCCATGGCCTAAGACAGCTTCAGGCGTCTTGTCTAGCCACAGATCACTCAGCTTCATTTCCCCAATGGTGTTTCCTCAGAAGAAGCAGCTGGATGAAGTGATGTGGGGCAGACTGTATTAAGCAGGTGACTGCACACACCTGTCAAACCATACAGCCGTTCCTCTTTTTTTTCTATTTCTATATGAGCTGTCCAAAACCTCTGGAGGGTTGTTTTAACAAGTGTCCAAAATCGAGTGCTCCTTTCACATTTTATTTTTTCTATCCCTTCATATAGATCAGTCAACCTGACTGTCTAGTCTGTCTGATCTTTCTCTGGGTCTATGTGTCTCCTCTCTTCTTGCTCTCTCTGTCTCTTGGTAAGTGCCTTTGTCTCTGCCTCTGTCTCTCTCTGTGTCTCTGTCTCTCTCACAGACATGCACAAACATGTGCGTGCACACACATACACACACCTACCTCCCCTCCTCTCTGTCTGTCTGTCTGTCTGTCTGTCTGTCTGTCTGTCTGTCTGTCTTCTGTCTGTCTGTCTTCTGTCTGTCTGTCTGTCTGTCTGTCTGTCTCTCTCTCTCTCTCTCTCTCTCTCTCTCTCTCTCTCTCTCTCTCCTCTCTCTCTCTCTCTCTCTCGTCTCGTCTCTGTCTCTGTCTCTGTTTTTCTCTCTCTCTCTCTCTCTCTCTCTCTCTCTCTCTCTCTCTCTCTCTCTCTCTCTCTCTCTCTCTCTCTCTCTCTCTCTCCTCTCTCTCTCTCTCTCCTCTCTCTCCCTCTCTCTGTGTTTTCATATCATTAATAGTCAAAATGGCTAAACATTTAAACTGCATGCCTCAAGTCTCCTTTCTAAGCCACCCTTTCTCCCCAGCCTATACACTTACTGAAAAGAGCACACCACAGAAGGAAATTAAATAGTAAATAATATGACAGGTGGTAAATGATGCGACTTAACCTAAACTTTTATTTTCGGTGTTCCTATGTTGTTCTAATCTCCTGTGATTTCTTGTATACACCAAACAGAATCAGACAGTGTGCGGCGGAAACCTAGGCTGAATGAAAGCATAACTAAAATAAAAAAACCAAAAAAAACAAAAACAAAACAAGAACACTGAAAGG
>CM060319.1:44716131-44728631 GCA_030674155.1 Stramonita haemastoma | reverse complement strand
TCTTTCTTTCTTTTTTTTACTCTATTTTCCTTTCTTTCTTTCTTTTCTTTCTTTCTTTCTTTTCTTTCTTTCTTTTTCTTTCTTTCTTTCTTTTTTTTTTTATTCTCTTCTTCTTTCTTCTTTTTCTTTCTTTCTTTCTTTCTTTCTTTTTCTTTCTTCTTTTTCTTTCTTCCTTCTTTCTTTCTTTCTTTCTTTCTTTCTTTTTCTTTCTTTTTTCTTTTCTTTCTTTCTTTTTTTTTCTTTCTTTTTCTTTTTTCTTTCTTTCTTTTTTCTCTTTTTCCTTTCTTTCTTTTCTTTCTTTCTTTCTTTCTTTCTTTCCTTTCTTCTCTCTTTCTTTCTTTCTTTCTTTTCTTCTTTCTTTTCTTTCTTTCTTTCTTCTTTTCTTGTCTTTCTGTCTCTTGTCTTCTGTCTGTCTCTGTCTGTCTGTCGTCTGTCTGCATAACACAGGGGATTAGATGTAAAAGTGCACATGAGTGCTCATTGCATTATCCTCGATATATAAGAAGAAAAAAAAAACGCGCGCGCGCGACACAGACAAAAAACTGACACACAAACAAAAACACACACAAACAGATAAATAGAAAGAGACAGACAACAACAGACAAAAACGAGCCAACAACAGAAAAAGACAACTGGTAAGACACCATAGACTCAGATCCCCCAAAAAACCCAAAGCAGCTATACTTTAAAAAAACAAAAAATCAAAACACCTTCGTCATTCCTCACGAGACAATTGCTCAATAAGTGATCAGACCCTCGACAAATCCAGACTGACATATCCTACAGTTCTATATGGTGGTTTGCCCCCACACAAACTAACAGCGCTAGATAGCAATCATCAAGGGAAGAAACATCAATACGAACCACTTTACCCTAGGGTTCAAGTCTTTGTGACAGCCGTTAAGGTAAAAACTGAGTGAATTAACCCGGCATTGTCAAAGTCTGAAGACTAACACAAAATGTGATATTTATGTCCTAGAATCCCTTTTGTCCCGTATGAGGTCTATGAATATCATCATTTCTGATTTGTAATCGAACAGTTGTTTGTTTTGACTAAATCATACATTGTGAATTGATATTAAACTTAGACGAAACAGTTGTTTGTTTTTACACATGAATTGATTTATAGTTTGTTTTTTTTCTCAAGTGTCACACACTGGATTTCCCACACTTCACTAACTTGCAGTTAACCCACTATCTTTACCCTTTCAAATCCTCTTCTTAGCCTTAAAATACCTGTTACAATTCCCTCCTATACTTTTAACAGTTTATTAGGACAATAACTATTCAAGCATCTTCAAAGCAAAGTAGCGTCATTTCAATCTTAATTACACAAAAAAATGAAAGGAAGCATCTACACACCCTAAAGTAAACCTTATGTTCAATACACGGCGTGCACCGCGTTAACTGCAAAGCAAAAGTAGGTCCTGATTGTGACCCATATGTCACGTGTCATACTATCCAGATCAGTTAATGTGACCCAATGTCACACACGTCAAACTATCCAGATCACTTAATGTGGCCCCAATGTCATATGTCATATTATCTGGGTAACTTTACGTGACACCAATGTCACATGTCACACTATCCAGATCACTAAGCTGAGTGTGACCCCAATGCTGCGTCATACTATCCGGGTCACTTCATGTGACATCGATTTCACAAGTCATACTATTCAGGTCACTAAAATTCACATGTTATTTATTTTATTTTATACCACTTTGTGTCACAGCAGATTTCTCTGCGTGAAATTCGGGCTGCTCTCCCCGGGGAGAGCACGTCGCCACCCTTTTTTTTTTTTCATCAGGGATGGTGTCTAAACACGGACACCTGTGAGCATGCTGGTTTTTATAATTTGTCATCCGCTCCTACCGGCACGCGATGGCCTGCTCTTCCGAAAGGCGGAACGAGGTTTTAACGTGTGTGCAAGATGTTCTGCGTGCGTTCGCACACAGGGCCTCGGTTTCTAGTCTCATCCGAATGATTTGGACATTCAGTTCGATTTTTTCGTTAAACTGGGAAGAAAGGGCGAAGGTTGGGTACGAACCCAGAAACTCACGGTTTACATATGGCAGGTGAACGTCTTAACCATCCTGCCACTGTCCTTCAGTCAGATAGATCATTCATGTCACAAGGTGTGACCCCAATGTCACATGTCATACTACGCAGGTCACATAATAATTATTACCAAACTGTCCCGTGTCAGACCATCCAGGCCACTTAATATGACCCCAATGCCACATGTCATACTATTCAGGTCACTGAATGCGACCCCCAGGTCACGTGCCATACTATCCATATATGCTGGGGGGGGGGGGGGGGGGGTTTCTTTACATGTTGAATTAAAAAACAATGTGCTTGCTTGTAACCCACATAAATTTTTGGCCTTTTTCTGAGACAGTAAAGAGTTGATAGATAGATAGATAGATAGACAGACAGACAGACAGACAGACAGACAGACAGACAGACAGATAGATATAGATAGATAGATAGATAGATAGATAGATAGATAGAAAGAAGATAGATAGAAAGATAGATAAATAGACACAGAAGATAGAAGACACAGACAGACAGAGAGACAGAGAGACAGAGAAGACAGAGAGACAGAGAGACAGACAGACAGACAGACAGACAGACAGACAGACAGACAGACAGACAGATAGATAGATAGATAGATAGATAGATAGATAGAGATAGATAGATAGATAGATAGATAGATAGATAGATAGATAGATAGATAGATAGATAGATAGATTAGATAGATAATTTAGGAGGAAAAAAATCAAAATTCAAGCTAATACTCTTGTAAATAAGCAAGCACGACATAATGTTCTACCGACAACGTTCCCAACAGTATTGAAACCACTCAGGAAAAAGAGAAGGACTAGTCGAAGTCTAGACAGAACTGGTTCTCCCTTGAGGTCTGTGGGGTCATCAGACGGTACCTCCTGATTGTCCTGATGGTCATTAGACAGTCTGTGGCTCTTAGCGAGCTCTGATAGAAGCCTCGGCATCTCCTTTCCTCCCTAGGACTGGATATGAAGGTATTATACATTGACAGCAATCAGTCCAGTTGGTGGTGGGTTTTTTTCCTTTTTTCGTTCCAACATCCTTCTCCTAATCAACTTCCAACCCCTAAGACTTTACAAACTAACTCACTACAGGTAGATATGTAAAAAGGGTAAAAGGTAAAGGTGTCCGATAATCTATGTGGTCGTAGCGGAGCAAAGCATCAGAAGACCTCAGCTTCTCTAGGGGCCAGCATATTGAGGGCGGCGGCATCATCTCCTCTCTCTGATGCTTTACTTTCCCTGACCCTAAAGAGAGCAGGTACCATTTACATCTGGGTGAACTGGGGGGACTATACTGAAGCCAAGGCCGCAAACTGTCACCCATCAGTTGGTAACCACGCTCGATGCTGTTTGACTTGACTGGGGGGGGGGGGGGGGGACGAGTGCTCTGACCACAGAGCTATTCCGTACTGAGGTACATAAGTACATGAAAAACTAAAACTGAAATCATCTTGACACGTGAGCAGCAATTACCACTAAATCAGAGACATATTTTCCTCTTTATTGCATGATAGTGAATGGTGATACAGATGATGTAATGGTGATAATAATGTGAAAAGTAAACTAGCTTAGAGGCTGCTTGACAAGGCTGCACTTTACATCTTCCTATCCCAGCATCAACCAAGGCTAAGAGATACAGACACCTGCAGTGTTGGCTCTGAATTGCATCTGTGGAATCCAAAAAAGCTCAACGGTGTGCTCTCAAATCTTCCCATTGAGCCATGCACATACTTACTTAAGATATCTCGATGCCGGCCAGAGGCCAAACACCCCCCCCCCCCTCCCCCCACGTTCCTTCACTTTCACCTATCCCGTAGTCCTGCGGACCGTCGGGGCACCACTGGAGATTTTGCAACCAGCTCCCTCCACTTCCCATGGTCCTCAGCCCTCTGTAGCAGATCGCTCTACCCAAAGCCAGTCCACTCTCTGATGTTGTTTTCCCATCGTTTTCTTCTTGTCCTGCCCTATTGGCCAGTCCAGATGTTCCGTATGACTTGCCCTAGCACTTTAGCTTGCGCTTTTTTCTCTGAAATTAGGCGTTCTTTATATCTTCATCCCCCTACCCACCCCCACCCCCAACACACAGACACACATACGAGAAGACAGTTCAGTGACTTTTTGAGGATTTAAACCTGCGAATATAGTACATCCAGAAACGCATCGCTTTAGCTACAGCACCAAAGCACCTGGCCCAACGTTTGACATAACTATTCTCTTACCCATGACCTGTCCTATTTTTGTCTTGACAATCATGAGGTACTGTTGGTTAAGTTGTTTCTTTGTGTATACACCTATCTGTCCATCTGTCTGTCTGTTTACCTGTTCTGTGTGTCTGTGTGACTATCGATCGTCGATCGATCGATCGATCGATCGATCGATCGATCTATTCTATCTATCTATCTATCTATCTATCTATCTATCTATCTATCTATCTATCTATCTATCTATCTACCTACCTACTTCCTACCTACCTACTCTACCTACTACCTACTTCCTCCCTACCTATCTATCTATTCATCTATTCTATAACTTACTATCTAATTATCTATCTTTTTTATCTTCTATCTATTATCTATCTATCTATCTATCTATCTGTCTGTCTGTCTGTCTGTCTGTCTGTCTAACAATCTGTCTGTCAGTCTATCTGTCTATGTATCTATTTCCATTGCTCAGATTCGTTGTAACTATTACCTGTGTTTTGAAATATCTATTTTTCTTTTGTATTATTCATTTTTTTATAGAGAGAATTTAGTAGAGTTGAGGGTGAGCTAATGCACACAGGATCAAGAACCCTTTTTATGCAGCATATACTCCCACATGCATTGCGAAACTGAGAGAGAGAGAGAGAGAGAGAGAGAGAGAGGAGAGGAGAGAGAGAGAGGAGAGAGAGAGAGAGAGAGAGAGAGAGAGAGAGAGAGAGAGAGAGAGAGAGAGAAGACAGACAGAGAGAGAGACAGACAGACAGACAGACAGACAGACAGACAGACAGACAGACAGACAGACAGACAGACAGACAACAGACAGAACAGACAGACAAACAGACAGACAGACAGACAGACAGACACAGCAGACAGAAATAGTATCAACCATTAGACATTAGAAAGAAACAGTGAGACATCAACTGCCCCACCCCCACCCCACCCTCAAAGAAAAAAAAGAAGAAACAATGTCACAGTAGTAGCCTAAACTTCAAAGCCGAAACAAAGCCAAAAAAACCCAAACCAAAAAAATTAGCTAAGCCACACGTGGCCAGACTGAGCTGGGATAACTTTTCTCAGACTGGCCACAAAATCCAAGGCATCGTTTTAACAACGCAGGTGGTTTGCTCCGGAATTGGTCGTGCCAGACAGTAAACAGTGCGAAGAAGAGAACGAAGCCATTGACATCACCCCTATATATCCCTCCTCCCCTATATACCTTAAAACTTAAGGTCTTTGTGTGGTGACAGTCAGAATGAGAATTCAAGGAGCTTGCTAGAGTATTTTCTATAGACTATAGTACCTTGGTAGACTGGTTCACAAATTCTCTCTTACTCATCCCTGGAGACCCTCTTGCAATAGTTAGTTATCAGCATGGTTTGTTTTGGATAACTACATCAAGTAAGTATGTAATTTCGTATGGGTACAGCATTTTTGTGTCTAGGTATTTTTCAATGGAGAATAACCACATATGGTAAGGTTTAGTTTTGAGAGAGAGAGAGAGAGGAGAGACAGAGAGAGAGAGAGAGAGAGAGAGAGAGAGAGAGGAGAGAGAGAGAGAGAGAGAGAGAGAGAGAGAGAGAGAGACAGAGAAGAGAGAGAGAGAGAAGAGAGAGAGAGAGAGAGAGAGAGAGGAAGAGAGGAGAGAGAGAGAGAGAAGAGAGGAGAGAGAGAGGGGAAGAGATTTTCGATTGCCTGACTGACTGATTGGCTTGCTGGCTGGCTGGCTGGCTGACTGACTGACCGACTGACTTTTGGATGAATGAATGAATGAAGTTTTCTTTGGCACTGTCTCATTTTCTGTGAATTTCCTTCCGGCTGTTTGTTATTGCTAAGAGCTTGTCATAATTGCACACAATCTCCAAAAGAAAAATTTTTATAAAAGTAATTAGATATTTGCACGTGTACTGCCATTGCTATTGGCTTTACATAATAAACGACAAACGTTTTGTTTGGCACAAATTGTAAAAAAATAAGGAGAGAAAGCAATAACAAACTTTAAATGTTTTGCACATTTTCGTAAAAAAATTATAAGCCTTGTTTTGTTTGCAATATAAGACCATAGAGGAACTGTTATTTTTCATTTGTCTTCTGCTTTCTTTCTGTTTTCCATCTGACTGTTTCTGATTTTCTGTTGTTTTGTCTTGTCTTCTGTTTTCTGTTTTCTGTATGTCTGTCTGTCGTCTGTCTTGTCTTTTCTCTCTTCTTCTCTTTCTTTCTATTCTCATCTTCTTAGTTCTTCTTCTTCTTCTCTCTTCTTCTTCTCTCTTCTTCTTCTTCTCTCTCTCTCTCTTCCTCTTCCTCTCTCTCTCTCTCTCTCTCTCTCTCATCTCTCTCTCTCTCTCTCTCTCTCTCTCTCTCTCTCTCTCTCTCTCTCTCTCTCTCTCTCTCTCTCCTCTCTCTCTCAATGAAGAACACTTTATACTGAATTGCCCTATCTATGAAGACTTGAGAATTAAGTTTCTCAAAGATCCAAAAGACTTCCTTTCTATGTACTACTCAAAGCCTCTGTACCTACTGATAGATACAATTTATCACGTTTTATCTTTCATGCAACCAATAGAAGAAATAGGATAACTTTCTAGAAATTGATATTTGTATTGATGAATAATACATCTAAAACAGTGTCGTTTACGATACGTGTGAATTGTTCCGTGATTAACGATTAAGAAATGGCTTAAATAACTTTCTTGCTTTATAATTACTCATACATTATTTCATATACATATACGTTGATAGTAATATGATTATAACACCCATGTCATATGCACACACTCTATGCCCACCACTCTTTTGTATTGTGGCCTAAGGCGGATGTACATTAAACAATTTCAGGTTCAGTGTTCAGTGTTCAGTGTTCGTCTCCTCTCTCTCTCTCTCTCTCTCTCTCTCTCTCTCTCTCTCTCTCTCTCTCTCTCTCTCTCTCTCTCTCTCTCTCTCTCTCTCTCTCTCTCTCTCTCTCTCTCTCTCTCTCTCTCGGTCGGTGGGTGAGCTCCCCTGGATAGAGGCAGGAGAAATTTTTGCTCTGTCAATTTTGCGTTTGAAACGTAAAATAATTCAGCACCATGCCAGTTGTTGGACTACCAACAGTTCTGGAAGTCACCATAGGTGCCCTGCTCCAAGACCATCACCTGACATCCTGGAAAGTGTGCGCAGAAGGCGACAACACCACCGTTGTACTTCGGCTGAAGACTGGCTCTGAGCACGAAGCAAACATGGCTAGCCAGCAAACATCTTCCACTTGCCAGCGTTACCGCAGGAAACCTCCCAGTCATCTGAACAGGGATAGAAGGCGGATAGAAGAGAAAGACAGGCAGAGGAGAGGAGACAGGTGGAGGAGAACAGAAAGGCAGAGGAGAAGAGACAGACAGCAGCAAGCCAAGAAGAAAATCAGGCAAGTGAGTGTTTCGCCTCGGAAAATGTACACGGTTTGTTTATGCCTACACCACCGACAAGCAGCGCTGTGGCACACATCAACACGCCCCTGTCTCCAAACAACACACCTCTGCACGTGCTGTCTTCTGCACGTGAATTCCACCCTAGACCACGTGATGTCACCGTGCTAGAAGCAGACCCAGTTCCTGACCAGCTGTGTGACATCGGCCTGGCTGACGATGTGTCTGCTTCATTCGAAACTACTGGGGACAACGACGATGACAGCCCTCTACGGAAAGCTGAGGAGACTGGCTGCAGTGTGGAGATGATCCGAGACTATGTGGCGGAATTAACAGACCGGTTCCTGCAGAGAAGACTCAGAAACACCGCTAGGAATCGGGACTTTGGCCACATGCTTGTCTCAGAGGACAAACCAGACGTTGTTATTTGTGAAAGTGATGACGTGGTGTTTGAATTTGGGGATTCCCAGGAACAACTCGATTTCTTCTGGTTCGTGAAAAGAGACACCAAGCACATGTCTGAGGAGGAACGGACCATCAGCTCCAGGCTGAAGCTGTGGACACCTGCTGATCGTAAGAGAATCAAAGACAGGATTGATGCTGGACTAGTTATGCTAAAAGTAATCATGGATGTTGTCAGATTCTTCATTGGATAACTGATCGTGATTGTGATTGCCTGCTTTTGAATGCCTTTGTTTGATGTTGTGTGTGTGTGTGTGTGTGTGTGTGTGTGTGTGTGTGTGTGTGTGTGTGTGTGTGTGTGTGTGTATGTGTGCGTGCGTGCGTGTGTTCATGTGTGTGTATGTCTGTGTGTGTGTGAGTGCATGTGTGTGTGTGTGTGCGTGCGTACATGTATGGTGTGTTAATGCGTGCAGTTGTGTGAGTGCATGTGTGTTGTGTGTGTGAGAGAGAGAGAGAGAGAGAGAGAGAGAGAGAGAGAGAGAGAGAGAGAGAGAGAGAGAGAGAGAGAGAGAGAGAGAGGAGAGAGAGAGATGGTCTGAAGGCGGTGGTTGATCATAGAGATAGATATAGAGAGAGAGCAGACAGGCATAACCCCTGGACAGCTTCGTGTGCACCCCAATCCACGTGTTTGTACCACGAAACAGTGCCAGCCAGTGAGCCTACTTGACAAAAGACATTGCGTGACATGGAAACCTTGTCACAGATCCAGTTATGTCAATGTATGATGTGTATTTGAAGTTTTGTGCCCAGTCCCCATCCCTCTGTCCCCTTGTGAATGGGCGTAAAAGCTTGTCACAATAAACTATTGTCATTGTCAAAGCTTGTCACAATAAACTATTGTCATTGTCATTGTCATTGTCATTGTCATTCTCTCTCTCTCTCTCTCTCTCTCTCTCTCTCTCTCTCTCTCTCTCTCTCTCTCTCTCTCTTCTCTCTCTCTCTCCCCTCTTCTCTCTCCTCTCTCTCTCTCTCTCTCGATCTTTTTAAAATCTATTTCTTTCTTCTGTTTTAATCGATCTTTTGTTCTTTCTTTCTTTGTTTCATTCATTCATTTATTTTCCCCTTTTCTGTTCTTTTCGTCTTCTTTCTGTTTTTTTCTTTCTGATTAATCCATTGCTCCGTATTGTTATTCATTCATTTTTTTTTGGTATTTTCTTCTTATTTTTCCGTGGCTTTGTTTCTTTCGTCTTTTTTGTTTTCTTCTGTCACATACCAGGGGAGAGATAGAGAGAAGAAAGAAAGAAAGAGAGACAGAGACAGACAGACAGACAGACAGAGAAGGAGAGATAGAGAGAGATGGGGGTAGAGTGAGAAAGAGAGACAGAGACAGAGAAAAAGACATAGACTGAAAGACAGATACAGAGAGACAAATCCATGAAAATAGAACGAGCACCAAAAAAAGGACATACACAAATTCAACAGGCTCACAAAAAACAGAAGAGACAGATAGACAGACAGACATCTAGACAGACAGAAAGGCAGACAGACAAACAAACGTCTAGATATCAAGACAGACAACTTTATAGACATAAATACATACAAACAACCAAAAATACCAACAGAATTAGGCAGGCAGACAGACAGACAGAAAGAGAGACAGACAGACATAGACAAAAAAGGGGACCCAAAAAGTCACCCATAGTTAGTTAAGACTTGGTAAATGCAGACCGACAATTCAGTGTGTGTAACTGTACCTCAAAACAAATGGCTTTAGTCACACATTGCCAGACAATCGCTGGATAACGAATGAGACTGTCTACAAGAAAACTATGCCCCGTTGTCAGACAATGCAGGTTGTTTGCTCCTGATTTCTGTGGTGCCAGACAGTAACCATTTCAACCAAAATGGATCACTAAAAGCAAACCAAAAAAACCACCTCTCTATGCCCTAAGGTTTGTTGAGTCTTTGTGGCAAGTTGTGAGAGTGACAGCAGAGTAAACGTTGCAGGGGTTGTGTTTGGATTTTTTTTCAAAAGCATTTAAAAGCGTAAATATGGCAACTGATTAATTAACCAATCCAGCCATCAACCAACTATAATTTCTTTTTAAATGACAGGGTGTGTGGAAGAAAATATCACTTTAAAAAAAAAGCCAAACCCCCCACCCCACCCCAGTCTCCCCCTAGAAATGTAGACCAGACCATGCCCAGTCAAATTTACCCAGCTGTCATTCTCACAGTCAAACCTTTTCTGTGAGTTAAAAAAAAAAAAAACCCTTAGGCATCCATCAAAGGTTTTTCTCTTTTTTTCCTCTTCTTTTCCATCGATTTATTTCCCTCCTCAATGCTTTTACTGACTACAGCTAGCCAGCTATCCATTGTAGGGGCAAAACCACCTGTCCTGTACTATACGATGAGTGAGTCAGACTGGAATTTTGTAGACTGTCTGTAAAGTTATAGAGCGATTGTCTCGCAAGTGTGACTTAACCCCAACTTTGTTCTTTCTTTTTTTTTCTTTCTTTGGAAGTGAAGTTACTGCCAGTATTTGTGTGGGGATGGGAGGGGGGGGGGGGTTAGGTAGGGGTTAGAGGATGAGTGAGAAGGGGGGGGGGGTGGAGGTGGGTGGGTGGGAGGGAGGGGGTAGGGGGGGAGGCAGGTGAGGGTAGGGGTTGTTGGGATTGGTGATGAAAGAGGGTGTCTGGGACTGTGAAACTTCTTGTAACTTGTGTTTCTTTTTTTTTGTACGTCCATCTCTTCTGTCTCTGTCGTTGATTCTTAGGTGGTCAGACTTTTAGATCTCGATCTCTGGATCTTTCCCTCTGTCTTGTCTTCTCTTGTCTTGTCTTGTCTTCTCTTGTCTTCTCTCTCTCCTTCCCTCCTCTCTCTCTCTCTATTCTCTCTCTCTCCTCATCTCTCTCTCCTCCTCCCTCTCCCTCTCTCTCCTCTCTTTCCTTCTCTCTCTCTCTCTCTCCTCTCTCTCTCCTCCTCTCTCTCTCTCTCTCTCTCTCTCTGCTCTCTCTCGTCTCTCTGTTTCTCTCTGTCTCTCTCTCTCTCTGTCCTCTCTCTGTCTCTCTCTATCTCTCTCTCTCTCTTCTCATCTCTATCTCTATCTCTCTCTCTCTTACTGAATTCGCAGCTCTGGTAAAAATAAAGAAACTGACAGCTGTCTTTACATACTGTCATTTGTTTTGTATCTTTGCTGTGATCACTTTTGTCATCTCCATGCTGTATGGGGCAGCGATCATTCGTGTGAATAGCTCATTCGAGTTGGGATTTAACCTTCTTTTTTTCTATTGAAAGATTAGGCTATTCTGTGCTGGTGGAACGGATGATATATATTTACAAAAGGGCATGCACACGGAATCTGTACGTAGAAAGTACCTGGATACGTATTTCATTGTCCTCGAAAATGTGTGTGTGTGTGTGTGTATGTGTGTGTGTGTGTGTGTGTGTGTGTGTGTGTGTGTGTGTGTGTGTGTGTGTGTGTGTGTGTGTGGTGTGTGTGTGTGTGTGTGTGTTGTGTGTGTGTGTGTGGTGGGGTTGTGTGTGTGTGTGTGTGTTGTATATATATATAATATATATATATATATATGTATGTATATATATATATACATATATATATATATATATATATATATATATATATATATATATATTATATATATATATATATATATAAATATATATAATTGTGGCGCTCCACCACGAAATGAGTCGCTTAGCACATTACCCAATTTTGCGCTAGGAGCCTTTAAAGGCAGGTGTGGGTCAAGTTGTCAATTTTGTGATTTTGATTGTTTATTAAACTAGATCTGTTTATTTATCTTATAATGAAATATCAAGGTATAATTTTTATTCCTTTTGCTTTTAAATGTGTTTTGAAAATACCAAAGCACTCATTCTGACAACCTGTTACTAAAATAAATTTGCCCGTTGCTCATTTTGTCCCATCCTGCAGTCTATCATTTCAATTTGTAATAATGTTGCACAGAATTGTCCGATTTTCAATCTGTTTTTTGTATTTGATAGCCACTTTATTGCATATTAATAACGTCAATAACTTAAAATTGACCTCATGTGCACTCCGTCTCATTATGTGGTGGAGCGTCACACACACACACACACACACACACACACACACACACACACACACACACACACACACACACACACACACACACACACACACAACACACACACACACACACACACACACACACACATATATTAATATATATATATATATATATATATATATATATACATATACATATATATATATATGCATATATATTTTTTTTAATTCTGTCTGTGCCTCTGACTGTCGTCTGTCAGTCCTACTTTCTCTTTTCTTTCATCTTTGTAATTCTTTATGTATGTTGTGTCTGGTCTTTATAGAAATCAGTCCTGGAGAAACATTAAACAAAGACAGAAAG
>CM060319.1:44691037-44693537 GCA_030674155.1 Stramonita haemastoma | reverse complement strand
TACAGTACTGTACTTTGCTCTAAAGCCAGCTTGCTCTTCAATTAATTTTTCTTCATTATCTGCCCATTGGGTTAATCTCTTATTCAAAACGTAAGTATACAGTTTACTTAAGATACTAGTGAGAGCTACTCCGCGATAGTTATCGGCATTATTAATATCTCCTTTTTTAAAAATCGGAATTATTACTGACTTGGCCCATTCTAAAGGGAAAGCACCACATTCAAACAGATGGTTAAATAACTGAACAAGAAAAGTAATTACAGTGGAGTTTGCGTATTTGAGCATTTCTCCAATTATTTTATCGGGACCGGCACTTTTTCCTGTTTTTAAATGTTTAATGGCATCAATAATTTCATTTTGAGTTATAGGATTGCTAAACAATGGTTCAAACATTTCATCTTCTTCTGGCACATCTACATTCTCTTGAGTTTCTGCATAATTAAAGTCATTAAAAACCTTCAAAAAATGATCATACCATTGCTGAATAGTTATATCGTTATATACTAATGACTTACGGTTAACAGATCTGATGACAGACCAGAATGTTTTGGAGTCCTTTGAGGATTCTTTAAGTTTCTCTAATCTCTTTTCGTCAAAGTCTCTTTCTTTTGTTTTTCTTAAATTAATGTATTCTTTTCGAGACACAAATCAAAACATGTTAACATTTGACTAGGAACAATAAAATAATCAATAACACTGCATCCATTAGGAGACACAAAGGTATACTCCCCCTCCCTATCCCCTACACAACAACCATTCAGAATCCCCATGTCAAACATAAAACATAAATCTAACAAGGATCTACCAAAATTGTTAGTTGTGTCATCCTTAGAGGCACGCACACAAGGCTCATCATTAATACCATCATACTCAAATCAATCAAATAATTTGACATCACCTCAAGGTCGGCTTGTTCTTGACCTGTCCTGGCATTTAAGTCTCCAATAATCATAAAATGAAAATCGTCTTTTTGAAAATACTGTAATAAAGTTTCCTCTAATAATATAACACCATCTTTAATCATTTTTTCATTGTAAATAGGGCCACCTTCTGGCACAATATAGCATGATATCAAAATAACATCTTTATCTAAATTGAAAATACATTTGTTTACTCTAATAGCAATAGTATTGTCACACTCTATTTTAATTTCTGTTACATAATTTTCTAAAGACTTTCTTACTAATAAAAGCACTCCCCCAGAATTCCTTCCATGGTGTGAAAGTTTTTGTGCAGGCACATGAAACTTAATATAATCAAGAAAAACACAACTGTAGTCAAAACTAGAATCAAGAAAAGTTTCTGTAAGACAAACAAAATCAAACTTATTAACATAGTTTATAAAGGATACATCTTTTAATTTGCTGTACAGATTTTCCACATTATAGTTTAAAAATGACAGTTGACTTGGATGGTCGGGCCTGTCCTAGCTCTTTCTTAAGCTGCTCGGTCGCTGACTTCTGCGACTGTTTTTGTTGTCACTCGCCACTTTGCCACGAGCAGACGACTTGCGCGGTGGGTTACGCAGGAAATCCCGCATACCCGTCTGCTGGTAGGACAGCGGCCCGTCACGTGCAGCACGCCCGTCATTAGCTGTAGGATGCGCCACGTCACAGCGAGGGGAACCCCCGCCAACCGCCGAGCTGTGACGACCGCCCCGCGGAGTCGCCCCGTGGTTGCCATGGTGACGCCCGCCTGCGCTGCCTCCGGTGACGTCACTCCTGCGCTGTTCCCGAGTTGCACGTGCCCCAGAGGAAGGAGAAGGGGGCCTGCCGCACGTGGTCGTCTGTCGGCTGCCAGGCGGGACGCGCTCCTCTGACGCCACACCCCCTCTCTGCCGGTGAGGAAAGGGGAATCCCCATGTTGACTGGGCTGAGAGGAGGGGACAGGGGTGGAGGACTGCTGTGCACCCCCACTCTCCACCACCTCTGCGTAGGATCGGGGGTCTGGAAGGCTGGGCCCGATCACCATCTGCCCCCTGTGGAAGTAGGCTCTCTTCCCCTCCCTGCGTGCTGCAGCCACCATCTGCGCCTGGGCTCTGGTCAGGTCGTTGGCCACCCTGACACCTTCATCTTGCAGTTTCTGCCGCAGGTCTTTGTCGGTCAAAATGTTCATTTTGTCCTTCCATCGACTGAATTTGGCGATCAAAGGCCTGGGTTGAGAGAGAGAGAGAGAGAGAAAGAGAGAATGTGTGTGTGTGTGAGTGAGAGAGAGAGTGAGAGAGAGAGAGAGAGAGTGTGTGTGTGTGTGTGTGTGTGTGTGTGTGTGTGTGTGTGTGTGTGTGTGTGTGTGTGTGTGTGTTGCGTGTGTGTGTGAGAGAGAGAGTGTGTGTGTGAGAGAGAGAGAGCGAAAGAGGGAGAGAGTGAGTGAATGAGAAAGATAGAGAGTGAGTGAGAGAGAGAGAGTGTGTGTGTCAGAGAGAGAGAGAAAATGAGAGAGAGAGAGAAATAGAGAGAGAAGGGGAGTGAGAGAGAGAGAAATAGAGAGAGAGAGACAGAGA
>CM060319.1:44671037-44673537 GCA_030674155.1 Stramonita haemastoma | reverse complement strand
CTCTCTCCTTCCTCCTCCTCCTTTCATCCTCCCTCCTCTTCTTTTTCCTCCCCTCCCTCCCCTCCCTCCCTCCTCCTCCTCTTTTTCCTCCTCCTCCTCCTCCACCTCTCCCCAAGTATTGTACACTCAGCACAAACTCCATCCATAAAAAAATGAAATGAAATTCTTTTACTTGATAAAAACAGGCTGCATGCAGCAGCCAAAAACTTTTTCCTCCCAAACCCCCGCGCAAAAATCCACAAGAAAGAAGAAAGAAAAAGGGTTTTCTACTAAACCCTGTTTTTTTTTTTTTTTTTTTTCGTTTTGTCTCAAAATTTTTTAGTGCACCCCGCTGCTACGTCGTACACACGCGTGTGTACACCTGTGTCTGCGGGGTATGTAAAAAATCCCCGGTGCTCACGATCACGTAAAATGCATGCACGCACGTAGTATTTACGTACGCTGCACGACAATACCTAAAACTCATGCACAAAAAAACCAATGCAGACATCGGTCTGTCGGTTTTGTTTTCTGTCTGTCTTTTTTTTTGTTCTGTCTTGTTCTGTTTTTGTCTGTCTGTCTGTCTGTTGTCGGTCTGTTTTTTTGTTTTTTTGTCTTGTTTTTTGTTTTTTTTGGTCCACTTCCCTTTTTTTGTTTTCTTTTCCCCTCCTTCTCTCTCTCCCCTCCCCCTTCCCCCTCCCCCTCTCCTCTCTCTCTCCCCCTCCCCCCCTCTCTCTCTCCCCCACCCCCCTTTCCCTCTCTCCCCTCTCTCTCTCTGTGCCTTTCAAAAAAAAAAAGGCACTTGAAATGAAATAAAAGTAAATTTTGCTATTTCTTTTCTTTTAAAAAAATGTGTTTCCAAACCCAGAAAAATATCTAAAAAATTATTACCGATAAATGGCCAAAGATTGAATTATGCAAAGATAAGGGACTAAGAACACTGGGTTTTAATGCAAAATAAAGTTTGGTTCCAGTTTTGACATTCCCATGCATTACGTGTCCCCTATGTGGCCAAAAATGTGACAATAAAAATCCACTTTTGATTTCAATGTAAAGCAAAACGAAATGTTACGAATAAGCATGTTCTTAACTTTTGCAATCAGCAGAAAGTTCTGATATTTTTTTCTATCTTGTCGTTGATAATGAACTTTTTAAACAAATCTTTATTAAAATTTATATTGCATAAGCACAGAAAAAAGACAAAAGCCAAGCCAGTATAAAATGGTATCAATATGCTTAGCAAAATAATAACTATCAAGCCCCAATGCACATTTTCAATTTTCATGTTAAATGACGTTAATTTTTTGTGTGTGACATTTCTTTTTAAAGAGGTGGTCGTTCCCAAAACCCAAGTTTTGAAGTTTTTTTTTTCATTTTCTTGAAATTGATTTCAAATGGATTGCCCGCCAATACGATTACTTTTTTTTTTTCTTCCCTCCCTTCTCCTTTCCTACTTTTTGCATTTCTATATTACCCCTCCTCTCTCTTCCTCTTCTCCCTACTCGCTCTCCTGCTCCGGCTCTCCTCTTCTTCATCTCCTCCTTCTCCCTCCTCTTCCTTCTCTCTCGCGACACTCCTCACCTCCCCCATCCCACCCCTCCTCTCGTCTCTCTCCCATCCCCTCGGCCTCTCCTCTCTCTCTTCCTCTCCTCTCTCTCCTCTCCCCTCCTCCCTCTCCTCTCCCCTCTCTCCTCTCCCCATCTCCTCCTCTCTCTCTTCTCCTCTCTCCTCTCTCTCCTCTCTCTATCCTGTTCCCCTTTTCGTAAGAGTAGGCCCTCGTTTTGCCCGGGGGGAACAGATGACAATTTTAAAAAAACTCAAAAAGCCACACGGATACTGGAAAGAAAAAAGCACAAGAGTGCTTATTCCCCTTATCTCGATATAAAAAAATAAATCAAAATCAAATCAAATCAAGTCAAACCAAGTCAAATAATCAAATCAAATCAAATCAAATCAAATCAAATCTATCTATCATTTTATCTATCATCTATCTATCATCATCTATCTATGTTTTTATCTTGAAACTATCTATGTATCTATCTAAGTATCTATCTATGTACTAACTATGTAAAACTATCTATGTATCATTCCCATGATATCTATCTAGAAAAATCTATCTGTTATCTATCTGCTGTCTATCTATCCCATCTATCTATCTATCTAAACTATCTATCTATCTATCTATCTATCTATCTATCTATCTATCTATCTTTTATCTATCTATCTATCTATCTATCTATCTAAAACTATCTACCCATCTATTATCTATCTACTTTTCTATCTAACTATCTATCCTATCTAATTCATCTATCTATCATAAACCCATCTATACGTCCCCTTCCCCCCCCTCTCTCTATGTCTCTCTGTCTATCCAAACTCCCCTCTCTCCCCCCCCCCTCCTCCTTCCCCCCTTTTTTCCTTTTCTCTACGCCCCACAAAGAAAAAATCTCTCAAAAAGGGTTTCTCGCGCCAAACGAAATAGAATTAGTTTTAAAAGAATAAGTCTTGTAGGAAGGGCCCA
>CM060319.1:44639730-44642230 GCA_030674155.1 Stramonita haemastoma | reverse complement strand
GTGTGTGTTGTGTGTGTTTTTGTGTGTTTGTGTGTGTGTGTGTGTTTGCGTGTGTGTGCGTATGTGTGTGTATTTTACTGTCTATCTGTCGGTCGGTCACTCTTGTCTGTCTGTCTGTCTGTCTGTCTGTCTGTCTGTCTGTCTGTCTGTCTGTCTGTCTGTCTGTCTGTCTGTCTGTCTGTCTGTCTGTCTGTCTGTCTGTCTGTCTGTCTGTCTGTCTGTCTGTCTTCTCTCTCTCTCTCCTCTCTCTCTCTCCTCTCTCTCTCTCTCTCTCTCTCTCTCTCTCTCTCTCTCTCATCACACACACACACAAGTGTCAAGTGTCCTACATACATGCATACACACATATCCACAAACACAACGCACACACACACAACACACACAAAAACAAACACACACACACACATCACAACACACACACACACACACACACACACACACACACACACACACACACACACACACACACACACACACACACACACACACACACTCATGCAGAGCAATACACTAATAACAACAATAACATCATCAACAACAACAACAACAACAACGACAATCACGACAACAAGGAAGCAGCCCCCCCACCCCCCACCCCCACCCCTCTCCATCCACACGAGGAGAAAGAATCAACGGCAACAAGCAGCGGTTATCAAAGATAACTGGCATGTTGGAGAAAGAGATAAGAAGACATGTTCTCCACCCCACCCCACCCCACACATCCCCCCACCACCTCCCCCACACCCCCATTTCCATTACACACTCCCCCCCCCCTCTATTCCTCCCGACACCAACAGTCAGCGAGCAGGGGGTGGGAGGGTGGGGGAGTATTTCTTTCTTGTTTCTTTTTTTCTCTGCTTTCCCCCCCGAAACATGAATTGACGTAGATTTGCAGCTGCTATAGTATCATCTTTCTTCTCATTGTCTTTCATTAATTTTCGTTCCTCGGCTAGATCCCAAAGGTTTACACCAATGGTGAAATTTTGCGTATGTGACCGTGGTTTTTGTTTGTTTGTTTGTTTGTTTGTTTTTTTTACTTACAATTAAGGTAGCGATATTCCTACTTCAGGGATGGTGTGTGTTGTTTTTAAAACTTTGTCATCCGTTTTTCCTAGTGGCAAAAAATTGGCCTGCTCTTCCGAAAGTCAGAACGGTTTGGATCGAGAGCGCGTCGCCACAAGAGCAGCGCTACCCTTTTTTTTTTTTTCCTGTCTGCAAATGTATATTTTGTTTCCCTATCAGAGTAGCTTTTTTTTTTCTACAGAATTTTGCCAGAGACAATTCTCTTTCTTGCCGTGGGCTTTTTTTTTTTTTTACGTGCGCTAAATAATCATGTATCCCCACACGGAACCTCATTTTATCGTTTCATCCGAAAGACTTGCACCCAGACATCCACTCATGAGGTGATGAACGGGGGGAAAAGTTTGGGGCCCAAACGGGGATCGAACCATCACTGCACACTTCGAACCTGGACTTTTCGCTTTGTAGGCAGGTGTATTACATTTAGACTACCGGGATCCTTTGTGCAAAATGTTCTTGTGTGCGTTGGCACACGGGTCTCTGTTCATGGTCTCATCCACAGGACTTTTTCTTGGGGGAAGTGGAGTCAGTACTGATGTTTTATTTATTTTATTTATTTTATTTAATCTTTTATATCGAGGATAACAGAATAAGCAATCATGTGCTTTTTTTCATCCGGTCCCCGTGTGTATGCAGTTTTTGTAAATATTGTCATCTGTTCCCACCGGCACACGATGGCCTACTCTTACGAAAAGCGGAACAGGATTTAACGTGTGCGCAAGATGTTCTGCGTGCGTTCGCACACGGGGCCTCGGTTTAAAGTCTCATCCGAAGGACTTTTCGGGAGAGTAGAGTCAGCACTGATGTTAACTCCAGGAGAAAAATCTCCTCGACGGGACTCGAACCCGGGTCGTCAAATTGCCAGCGCAATGTTCTGACCACTAGGCTATCGTCCCCCCCCCCCCCCCCCCCCCCTGTTAACTCCAGAAGAAAAATTCCCTAAAACGGACACTTCTGCGGTGGCTCGATCTCAGACCGTCAGATCACGAACACAACGCTCTAACCACTAGGCTATCTCATCCCCCCCCCCCCTTTCCTACAGTATAGCAAACCAAAAGACAAGATCAGGAACTGTAGTGCAGATTGTTTGTTTGCAGTAGCTCTGGAATAGCTACAGCACTGCTCTTTTTATTTGTCTTATTTTTTATCTTTTTGTGTGCTTTATATCGAAGATAATGGAGTAAGCTGTGATGTGCTTTTTTTTTTTTTTTTTTACATACAGTCCCTGTGAGTATGCAGTTTCGTAAATTTTGTAGTTTGTTCCCATTGGTACTCAAAGGCCTACTCTTCTGAAAAGGGGAAACAGGTTTTAACGTGCGTGCAAGATGTTTTGTGTGGGTACGCACGCGTGACCTCGGTTCAGAGTCTTTTCCGAAGGATGTGTGTGTATGTGTGTGTATGTGTGTGTATGTGTGTGTAT
>CM060319.1:44617230-44622230 GCA_030674155.1 Stramonita haemastoma | reverse complement strand
GGGAAAAAAATCCCCTTTTCCCAAAAAAACACCCGATAGGAAAAAAAATTTTTGGGTTTTTTTTCGATCCTCGGGTAAGCCCGGGTTAAAATGGGGTGACATTTCTGCGTAAAAAAATTTCATATTTTTTTTTTTTGATCCCGGCAGAAGTGTTTTTTTCCGTATATGTTTTTTCCCCAAAAAAAAAAATTTTTCCGGGGGGGGGCCCCCCCCCCCCCCCCCCCCCCCCCCCCCCCCCCAAAAAAATTTCCCCCCCCCCCCCCCCCCCCCTTTTTATTGGCAGCACATTTGTTTTCGGGATTTATCTATCCGAGTGACATAAAAGTTAAGGTTTGAAAAATACAGTTTTTTTTTTAAGACAAGAGTAAATTTTTTCGTCCGTAAAAGCCATGAACTGATATAATTTTACAGTTAAAGTTTTGCCATTTAAGTGATCATAAAAAATTTCAAAAGTTAACGTTTTTTTGAAAAAAAATTCTGAATACTTAAATCAGCCCCTTTTATCTTAAAAAAAAAATTGGTTGGATTTGAACCAACCTACCCCTTAATCTTTATTTCCAATTTTTTGGGGGTTTTATATATGTAACATAAAAAAAGTTAAAAGAAAACAAAAAAAACTGAAATAAAAATAAATTTAAAAACCGATGTTTTTTTTTTCTGAAGACCAAAAAAAAAAACTGAAAACATTAAAAAAATCAAATGCAAAAAAGCGACAATTAGAACACCATAAATGGAAAAAAAAAAAAACCCACCAGTTTTTATGACAGACCATCACCCCACCACCCCACCCCCCCATACAAACTACAAACTCAGCATCCAGGAAAAAAATCTCAACATTTGAGCTTGCCAAAAAAATTCTAAAGGTGTCAAATTTCCCACTTTAAAAATTAAATCTCGCTGCTGTAAATCCTTCAGTGCAAGGGAAATGTCAGATTATAAATAAGGGGTTAACCCATATGCAAACAACAGGGGCATATTTTTCACCTTCAGGAACGGACCTGAGCCGGTAAGTAGGCCTTTATCTTATTTTTTTTTTCATTTTTTTTTATCCCCCAAAAGGTGGGTCGGGTGGTAACGCGAGCCCCCCTTTCCCTAGAAAGCAAAATGTCCGGGTCGTATGGGATGGTTTTTTAAACCCCCTTGGGCCCCCAATTTTTTTCCCCCTCCTTTTTAAACCCTAGTAGGTGGTTTGGGCGCAGCTTTGGATGAGACGAAAAACCCGGGGGTCCCATGTGTCACATCACTTTTTAGGCACGTAAAAAAACCCACGGCAAAAGGGGGGTTTTACCCTAAAAAATTTTTCTATAAAAAAAAGATTGGGTAGGGAAAAATTTATTGCACGCGGAAAAAGAAAAAAAAAATAGTGGCGCTGACTTGGGCGACGGCTCCCCGGGAGAGCACCCTTTTTTTCGCAGAGAAATCTGTTTGAAATAAAGTGGAAAAAAAACAAAATGTACAGCATATTTTTCCCGCGTGAAATTTGGATTCCTCTCCCCAGGGAGAGGGGCGTCCCCACAAGAAAAACGCCACCCTATTTTTTTTCCTGTCTAAAACGTATTTTTTTCCTTTTTCGGGGAATTTTTTTTGCCGGGGTTCTTTTACGTCCAAATATTTATGTTAACACAGGGATTTTTGGGTTTTTCGTCTCATCTAAAAAACACTCCAGACTAACACCAGGTAATGGATTGGGGGGGGGGGGTTTTTTGGCCCAAAAAGGATTCGAACCACCGCACATCCGTTACCTGAGCCCCCCGTACAACAAATAAAATCAAGATTTCCACTTCCATCCGTTTTGGGTTCCTGAAGCGGGGTTCAAATTCGGGGCGTGGGGATTTAAAGGGGGGGGTTTTTTTTAAATTTTTTTTACGTCCCCCAGGTCAACTTTAAGGCAGACTGCTTTTCAGTGGCTTAATTCCTTTCGTGTATAACTTATGCCATCGTAATCAGATGTACACGTTAAAGATCCCCCCTCACCCACCACACACACACCACACAAAAAACACACACACACACACACACACACACACACCCACACCCACGACCCCGTGCACGACGCCGCACAACGCAACCCCCCCCCCAACAAACCCAAAACCAACACATCCCACACAAACAACACACAAAACCACACACACAACCAAACAACACACACACCACAAAACACACATACAACACTACACTCACACACACACCTTCCAATCATTTTTTATAAGTCATAGAGGCCAATGTCACTTTTTGCGGGGTACTTTCGCACTGCAGTACCATTTCCAAAAAGTTAACGGTTGCACCAAAAAACGGAAAGGCATTTCCAAACCCGCATTTTTTGATATTTCCTAATCTATTCATAACAAAGTTAATCGAATGCACTGGTACGCTGGGGAAAAACAGACATGCTGTAATATACTCTTGGCAATCCTTTTTAGTCAACCCAAACATAATTTTTTTTTTTCCCAATTTTTGGACATTACCATTAACTAAAAAAAATTTGGTCTTTTTCCCACTCCCCCAACTCACTCAGCCCCACCCCCCAAAAGGATAGGGGGACATGAAAAAGACGAACAGCGATTTTTTCCATGCTTCACGATCCTGTGTGGCTAGTAGGAGGTTTTTGGGGGGTTGGGGGCCCAGTCTTTTTGTTTTCCAACCCTATTTCCTTTGGGGGGCCCTTCTTCTCTTGCCCTCGACCGTTCCTTAAAGATGGTTTTTGCTAGGGGGTTTTTCTTTTTTGTGACCAAACCACCGCTTTTCCCCTTTTTTGGGGAGAGCAAAGGCCTTGGGGCACACAGCTTTTTATTTTTTCTTTCCATAGTTATTGGCTTGTGTTCTTTGATTTTTTAGGTTCTTCTGTGGCACTTTTCCGTTTTTCTTGGATTTTCTCTCAACTGGGGGTTAAGTCCATGTTCCGCCTATAGAGGTAGTATCCAGGGGTTTGTGAGGGGGTTTTTGGGGGGAAAACTGATTTTTTGCTTCGATACCCGGGAGTCTGAAACAATTTCGTTCTGCGAGCTTTCATTTCATTTTTTTTGTCCATCTTTTGTTAGGATGGACCCCCCAAGTATTTGAATTGGTCCCTCTTCCAATATTTCCCATTCCTTTTTTTCCCCTGCGTCTTTTTCCCGCTGCGACCATACTTGATTTCTCTGTACTGACCTCCATCCCGTATGCGCTCGTCGATTTTTTTAACTGCCCCTTTGGGATTTCAGTTTTTTTGGTTTGCTCCCCCCAAAGACCCCAAAGTCATCTGAAAAACTGGGGGTTAAAAGGGGGGTTTTCCCACCAAGGGAGGGGAAATGTGGGGTTTTGCGTGTCCCCTGTCAGGGTTTTTTTGAGGAAGAGTTAAAGAGTACAGGGAGAAAAGGGAAAAACCCTGGCGGACTCCAACCCCTTTCTTGAAGAACTCGCCCTTTTTATTTTTTTCATGAAAACTGCACTTCTTGCTTTCTGTACAGGCCTTAGATTCAATTAGGCATTGTAATTTTAAATGTAGTACTTGCCAAAAGGGGCCTTGCCATCCCCTGCAAAGGGCCTTTTTAAATTTAAAAATTTTTTTTTCAATCTTTTTGGTTTGGAGATGCTTCTATCAGAATTTCGGTTGAAAATTTTTCCATTGGCTGCGTTTTTTGGTTTAAAACCCCTTGTTCTTCTGCCAGGTTTTTTCTGCTTTTTTTTTTCGTGTTGAGGATACCTGCACATACTTGCAGGGGGCTTATGAACGAGGTTTTTGTATTTGAAAATTCTTGTTATTCATAAAAGAAATTAAACGCGTTCAGGCAAAATTTGCTAGGAAAGTGATTGCTTTTAAAAAATAGTTCAAAAATTCATGAGTGTTTTCCATTTTTTCGTATAAAAAAAAAAAATAAAGAAAGAAAATTTTCTTTTTTAAACCAAATTAAAAAAAAAAACTTTCTTGACTTTCATAAATTTTTTTGGGAAAGGTTTTAGCAAGAATACAATTTTGCCATTAAAAACGTCTTGGCGTTAAAGCAGTGTCCCCTAGAATGCTTGTCTACAAGTATGATATTCAAAAACTGGCTTTCCGAACAAAGACATTTATTTGCCCCTGCCTCTTACTCAGTAGGATTTGTTGACTTCGTATTCGAGTAAAACTTTCTTCCTGATTTTGTACAGTAATAACACGATATGTTTTATAGTTTTTCAGCTTTGTTGCTTATTTTTTCTTGTACTTTTTACCCCCTTTTGTTCGGTTTTTTTTTTTTTTTTTTTGGGGGGGGGTGCTAAATACATTATAATAAACTGAAACAAAAACCCACACATACACCACCCAACAACACACACACACACAACACCCCAACACAACGCCGCACGCCAGTAACACATACAAAACCACCGCACACCACGAAAAACCACACCACACACCACAACACACCAACAACACACACCCCCATACAAACACACACCCCCCACCCCAACCCCAAAAAAACACACACACACACCAAATACACCACAAAAAACCCCCCCAACCCCCACCCCCCCCCCCCACACACCCCCCCCCCAAAACCCCCCAAATTTCAAACACTTCTTCATTTTAGACGCATTCTAAAAAAAATCAATTTTCCGAACAGAATTCAAGCCGGCCAAAAAATTTTTTTAACCCAAAATTTCCCCCGCTGTTTAAAAAAATTACCCATATTAAAAATCTAACAATTTGCAATAAAAAGGTTACTTTTTTAAATTTTTTCTCACTCTCTTCGGTGATGGGGGAAAAAACACTCCCTTTAAGCAATTTGATAAAAAGGGTAGTTTGACTCGAACCCCATGTGCACAGACAACAGACAGACAGACAGAGAGAGAGAGAAGAAGAGAGAGAGAAGAGAGAGGAGGAGAGAGAAGAGAGAAGAGGAGAGAGAAGGAGAAAAAGGGGGGGGGGAGGGGAGGGAGAGAGAGGAGGGGGGGGGGGGGAAAAAGGGGGGGGGGGGAGGAGGAGAGGAGGAGGAGAGAGAGAAGGGGGGGGAAAAGAGAGAGAAAAGGAGAAGAAGGAGGAG
>CM060319.1:44615067-44617130 GCA_030674155.1 Stramonita haemastoma | reverse complement strand
ATATGAACAAACTGTGAAAATGTCAAAAGTTTGACGTTAGGAATGAATAGATTTTGCATCCCATTCCCTCCCTCCTATTTCTCCCCCTCCTCCTCTTCCTCCTCCTCCTCCTCCTCTCTCATCTCCTCTTATCCTCCTCTTTCTCCTGTTTTCTTCCCCTTCCTCCTTCTCCTTCTCCTCCTCCTCCTCCCTCCTCCTCCTCACTACCGCCCTTACCACATATGTCTTGAATTTTAACTTTCCGCCAAGAGGTGTGTGTTAAATAATTATGAACGGTGAAATGTCAAAGGTTTCGTGTTAGGAATGAATAGGTTTTGCATCCCATTTTCGTTCTCCTCTTTTTCTCTCTCTCCTCTCGCTCCTCTCTCCTCGTCTCCTCCTCCTCCTCTCCTCCTCCTCCTCCTCCTCCTCCTCCTCCTCCTCCTCCTCCTCCTCATTCCTGACTCTTACATGATATATCTTGAATTCTTACCATTCCACCAAGAGGTGTGTGTTACATATGAACAAACTGTTTAATGTCAAAGTCTTGACGTTAGGAATGAATAGGCTTTGCATTCCGTTTCCTTTTTCGATGTTGTCTGTTATCCTAGGCCCCTACGGAAATGGAATGAGAAAAAAAACTATTGTAGTGTTTTGGGATGGTCCAGGTATGATATGCACCAGGTAGATTGTGTGTGTCTGTGTATGTGTGTGTGTGGCGTGTGTGCGTGTGTGCGTGTGCAGTGCGCGTGGTGTGTGTGTGTGTGAGTTAGGTGGAAAACTCTAGACATAACGATGATATTTATAGACGAAAGAAGGAAAAAAGAAAGAAAAGAAGGAAGGAAGACGTGAACTACAGAACAAAAGAAAGAAGAGAAGAAAAAAAAAACTTAGTAACAAAGCACGTCAAATCGACATTAGAAACTGTTCGATAAATCAATGAACGATGCATGGATGGAGAATCAATAAATTGATTACGAAGAGCAGAAGAAGAGGAAGATGGAGGAGGAGTAGGAGGGGGGAGGAGAAGGGGATAATACAAAGAAGAATGCTAAGAGTGAAAAGAATGAGAAGAATGCGAAGAAGAATGCGAAGAAGTGTGCAAGGAGAATGCGAGAAGAGTGGAAGAGAATGCGAAGGAAAGATGCAAAGAAGAATGCGAAGAATGGAAAAGAATGAAGAAGAATGCGAAGAAATGCGAAGAATGAAAGGAAGAAGAAGAAGAAGGAAGAAGAAGAAGAAGAAGAGAAGAAGAAGAAGAAGAAGAAGAAAAAGAAGAAGCAAGAAGAAGAAGAAGAAAAGAAAGAAGAAGAAGAAGAACAAGAAGAAGAAGAAGAACAAGAAAGAAGAAAGAAGAACAAGAACAAAACAACAACAACAACAACAACGACAACAACAACAACAACAACAGCAACAACAACAAACAACAACAACAACAAGATCAAGAGCAACAACAAAAAAGAACAAGAAAGAGTGCAAAGAAAAAGAATGAAAGAGAAAGAAAAAGAAAGAAAGAAAAGAAAAAAGAAAAGAAAGAAAGAAAGAAAGAAAGAAAGAAAGAAAGAAAGAAAGAAAGAAAGAAAAAATGAATGAAAGAAAAACAATAACGGTAAGAAAACAACAACAACAAAAACAAAAACAATAACAACACAAAAACAGCAACAACAACAACTATAACAAGAAACAAAAATAATAACTAAGAGGGCAGCAAAAAAAGGAAGAATAAGAAGCAAAAAAAAAAAAAAAAAAGAAGAGACGCGAGGAGATAAAGGGAAAGAAATATAATATAAAAAAGAAGAATATGACGAAGGTAAAGAAGGAAAGGAAAAACAAAAAAAAGATCAGAGGAGACAGTAAAGGCAAAGAGAGAGAGAGAGAGAGAGAGAGAGAGAGAGAGAGAGAGAGAGAGAGAGAGAGAGAGAGAGAGAGAGAAGGAGAGAGAGAGAGAGAGAGAGAGAGAGAGAGAGAGAGAGAGAGAGAGGAGAGAGTCAGACAGAGAGAGTCAGACAACAGAGAGAGAGCGAGATAGAGACAGACAGAAGAGAGAAAAGACAGAAAACAGAGAGAGAGAGAGCGAGAGAAGA
>CM060319.1:44565067-44575067 GCA_030674155.1 Stramonita haemastoma | reverse complement strand
GAAAAAACCGTCCGGGAAACCAATAGAAATGTAGCAGTAATGTTGATATATGAGGTGAATGAGGGATGTGATCCGGTACTTAGACTTATTCTACAAAATCTAGACTAGGGACTAGGTAAAGGTAAGGAGAGATGGGGAAGGGAATGATCGTAAGACTTATGGAGTAATGGAAATTGTGCATACTCGAGGAGTGGTAAGCACATACTAAAAGGAACGTGGTAAATGAGACATACGAAGGACGATGAATATAATTATTAGGAAGAGGAGAGGGAGAAAATATCTAAAATAACTTAAAGCTAGGGTGTTGATTAATGTTGTTAGGTATTGTTGAGATAAAGAGTAGTGAAGAGTGAAGGAAAACAAAATGCAGGTAATCATTGCAACTCCCTCCTAATTGCAATAATGCTTCCTAAGATTTTTTAAATGAAAGAAAAAAACTCCTATAAATGTAAAATGCTGGTGACAGCATTGAACGCTCATTTGCAGTAAGGACCTGCCTCAAGTTTGGACTCCTGGTGAGCCATTATCAGAGGTCACAGCGGTAAATGTACGTAACCATCCCTGTTACCTTGAGGAGAAATCTCTTTCTAAAATGCATAGGTGATTATATATATATATATATTATATATAATATATATATATATATATATATATATATATATTTTATATATAATATATATATATATATCGTATGCCATTTTGCTACTGTCGGTGTCACTTGACGCTGTTACTATTGTCATTGCTGTTATCATGCTAAATCCTGTTCCCTTTTCGAAAGTGTAGGCCTTTGTGCGCCATGCCAGTGGGAACAGATGACAAACTTTACAAAACTGCATACACACAGGGATTGGATGTAAAAAAAAAAAACATGAGAATTTTTCATTATCTTCGATATAAAAGAAAGATAAAATAAATACACACGGAGACTGGATAAAAAAAAAAAAAAAAAAGGATTTTTTTTTCCATTATCCTCGATATATAAAAGAAATAATAAAAATAGATAAATGATTCTCTTTAATGCCTTCCATTGTTGGCAGAACATTGTATAACAGAGATCAGGGCATAAGAAAAACAGTGACACTCCCTTCAAACATTCTGTTGTCCACACTTTCACCAGATGTTCACTTTTTTTTTGCCACGAGAATAAGGTAGCATTTACCATAATTATTTTTGTTACTGTAAATACCACAAGGAAAAACCATACCCTCCCCTTCTTCCAGACCACTAAATCTAACACGCAAACACCATTGAAATGTCACAAATCTTAAGACTTAATCTCGTGCTTGGCTTGACAGACTATAATCTACAGAAAAAAAAATGTGGGTGGGGGGGGGAAACTATTTGGGGTTTTCCAGCAGCAGCAGCAACAACATCAAAAATAGCAGTAGCAGCAGCTGAGCAGCATATGTTGATTATTATAACATGTGATGCAGGGAATTAGAGAGAGAGAGAGAGAGAGAGAGAGAGAGAGAGAGAGAGAGAGAGAGAGAGAGAAGATGATGATGATCTTGATGATGGAATGATGAATGAATGATGAATGCAGATGAATGATGAACATGTGAATGACTTTTTTCAGGTACAGAAGGAGAGGGATAGGTGTGAGAGAAAGAGTGTGTGTGGTGTGTGTTGTGTGTGTGTGTGTGTGTGTGTGTGTGTGTGTGTGTGTGTGTTGTGTGACCCAAATAAAGTCTGAGATTAGCGGGATAAGTGCAGGGGTCTAGCTATCTGATGCTCTCTGGCATTTTCACAATGGTCTCTGTATGCATGAAAATCAGGCTGTGGGCCAGAGCAAGAAAGTAACTGTGACTGTCCTTTCGTTTTCAATGCATTTTATCTGTAGTTTGTGTGATTTTTAAACTTAGTGTATGTGTGTGGGTGGGTGTGGTGGGGAGTGGGGATGTGTTATTAGTTTGTACTGATATTAGTTGTGTGTGATGTTGTGTGTGTAGAGGGAGTGTATATATATATCTATATATATTATATATCTATATATATATTATATATTATATATTATATTATATATATATTATATATATTAATAATCAATACATACATTATATATATACATATAATATATATGTATGTGTGTGAGCACGTACATAATGTGTATGTATGGGTCTACGCGGGTGCGCGTAGCCCACGATGGTGTGTGGCACAGACATGCGTTTGCACATGCCTGTCATCACTCTGTAAACGTGCACATGTATACTTTTGGTTTGTATGCATCATGTGTCTGCACACAGTCAAGCGTGCATGCATTACTCTTTCAATACTGAACATGTGTCCCCCGAAGCTAAAGGTCTTTTTTGCAGGACATAAATCGCATGAAAACTAGTAGATAATGATGCCCAGTATTTCGATTCCCTCAGAAAGAATAGAGCAAGGCATAGCCATCAAAGACATCCGACCCAAAGACTAGCAGACAACAAATGAAGTCTACTATTACCTGGGTGATTGCACAGGGGATAGGTGTGTGTGTGTGTGGGGGGGGGGGGGGGGTAGGGGAAGGGTTTATATATACTGTCTCAGTGGCACAATCACATTCGTCTGATATGTATATATACACGAAATTAGCCACTGATTCAGTCTTAGGTGTGCTGGGAATATACGTATACATGTTTATTATGTGTGTGTACATCTACATGTACATATGTCTTTTTTGTTGTTGCTGTTGTTTGGATGCTTTGTTTTGTTCCTTTCTCTTGTCCTTGCCCAAATCAATACTCTGAATATCATTTTCCGTTTATTTTTTTTCCTTGTTCCGAGTTAAGTTCTTTCGCTTTTATTCAGACAGTTCTTTCTATTTATTTATTTATGTTTGTATGTGGTTCGATGGTCTAGAGGTAACGCCCTGCCAAGAAGGCGAACAGTCCGGGTCGGAAATGTGCGGTGGTTTGATGCCCCGTTTTAGGGCCGGAAACACACTCCCCCCACATCCATTAGACAGTCAGTGGTATATCTAGGTGCTAATCTTTTGGATGAGACGACTTTTTCTTTTTTCACTCTTTTGAAAAGTTCGGCTTTGTGTATGATATTCTCTTTTCACTTATGTGTCATTTATGAGGTTCTCCCACAATGCAGTGATCGTCCTGGGTTGACCCTTCATGTTCAGTGAACAGTACGTCATTTTCAATCCTGTCTCAATCTGTACGTGTTTGCGCAGTTTTAGTTTGATTTTTTTTTTTCGAGAGACAGCCACGGTGTGGCTTTTGGGGTCAGCGGGGTATGTAGACAACATAATTGGGATTGGACAGGATTCTTTTTTCCACCATATCATCTGTACCAGAACGCTGGCTTGCATGCACCTGATCACATACCTTGTGCAACTACTATACTGTATATAAACATGCACAGTATGTATGCACATGTTCCTCCCCCTACCCCCCCACCTTTCTTCACTATCACACTGAAAAGACAGGGTCGACTTACTAGAAAATTGGTGATTGTTGTGTTCCTGCTACGATACTTCAGAATTATAATGCATAAACTTTGTTTTTTAACAGATGAAAAAAAAAGTCTGGAAAAGCTTCCATATTTTATCAGTTAAAGGGGAAACAAAACACCATCCGCCCCACCCCCCCCCCCCCCCCCCCCCCCCCCCCTCTCCCAATTTTGCCATGTTTATGAGACAAGGGAACTCACCATCATTGTAAAAAAACAATAAAAAAAACCAAGGGAGACAGTTCTCTTATATCTTGCGCTGAGGATCGGACCGAGGCTGGTGACAAACGACTGTTTCAGCCGATACAAGCAGCACAAAGACATATCCATCTAGCAAAAACAGCTAGCCACGGACTTTGGGGCCATGCTTGCAGGCCGTATTCTCAGCAAGTACTGCAAAGATGTATTGGCACTTTGCATACATTTTGGGATAGAGTGGTTGGCAAGTACATTAGCAGACACCACGTTGTGGGTGGCAGCAGAGAGGACTATAGTAATGGTTGTGAGGGTTGTGAAGAAACTGTTAGTAAAGTAGTGTAGATGTATGAGTTATGAATAATAATAATAACATTAATACATGTACACTACTATAATTATTGTAGCATAGGAGAAAACAAAGCAATTACAGCAGTGCTCACACCTATCCTGTAAAACTGAGAGTAAGAACGCGTATATAGAGAAATAAAATGGATTGCCTCTTGTGGATGCCAGGGTGGGTTCTTTCAGTATAGATAGCAACCTCCACTTTCTGGAAATTCTGTGCTAGAAATTTCTTCATTTCCTATCACTCCACATTTTGTGTCTCAGTTTTCTTCTTCTCTGTCTCTCTGTGTCTTCTCTGTGTCCTTGTCTGTCTCTGTCGGGTCTTGTCTGTCTGTTGTCTGTCTGTCTGTCTGTCTGTCTGTCTGCTGTCTCTCTCTCTCTCTCTCTCTCTCTCTCTCTTCTCTCTCTCTCTCTCTCTCTCTCTCTCTCTCTCTCTCTCTCTCTCTCTCTCTCTCTCTCCTCACTCATCTCCTCCTCTCCTCTCTCTCTCCTCTCTCTCCTCTCCTCTCACTCCCATCATCCCTCATACACACTCACTTCTCTCCTCCCTTCCCCCTCCCTCCCTCCCTCACGCAGTCTGTATACCTATACATAACTTGTACTTTGATCTTCGTCTAGCAATAGACTTTTATCACCATAGTACTGGCCGGTCAGTATGTACAGTCTGTTATAATGTCTGTCTGGATGTTATCCTGCTGCATGCAATAAATAAAAAACCTTTTAGATGCTCAGATCTCGGATTCCATCTTTTCATTGTACATTGTTATGTACAAAGGGATGAAAGTGGATCGGTGATCTTATAATAACGACCTGCTAGAATCGTGTTTATATATATATATATAGTATATATAATATAATATAATAATATATAATATAATAATAATAAAATAGATATGATAATGATATGTATGTAGAAGAGTAGATAGAGATAGATAGATAGATAGATAGACGTAGATAGAAGATAGATAGATAGATAGATAGATAGATAGATAGATAGATAGATAGATAGATAGATAGATAGATAGATAGATGATAGATAGATAGATAGTATAGATAGATATAGATATAGATATATATGATCTGCAGTCTGTAGGTAACGCACCTGTCTAGAAAGCGAAAAGTCCGGGTCGGAGTGCGCGGTAGTTCGAATCCCGTTTGGCCCGAAACTATTTCCCCCATCCCTTAGACCATGAGTGGTGGTCTGGGTGCTAGTCTTTCGGACGAGACGATAAACCGAAGGTCCCGTATGTTAACACAGCATTATTTAGTGCACATAAAATAACCCATGGCAACAAGAACGTTGTCTCTGGCAAAATTCTGCAGAAAAAAGTCACTCTGGTAGGGAAACAGACAAAGTTGCAGACAAGAAAAAGAAAAGAAAAGAATGGGTGGCGCTGCACTTGTGGCGACGCGCTCTCCTCGGGGAGAACAGCCCGAATTTCACGCAGAGAAATCTGCTGTGACATAAAGTGTGATATATATAATATAATATATAATAAATAGTATATATATTTTTAGTATATTTTAAGATGTATATAGTTATATATAAACACACACACACGCACACGCACGCACGCGTGTGCACGCACGTTTGGATGCCATAAAAAGATACAAACACTATATTTTTTTTATCTTGTCATATAGAAAGCCCATTCACAACTTGTGTTCGTCACATTCAGAAAGCCTGGTCAGATATTCTTTCCATGTGTGACACGTGTGACGTGACCAGTATGACAGAGAAAGTCCCCGATTTTACCCATGTTCATTAACAACGTGCTGATAACAACAGACATAAAACAGAAATAAAAGCTGTTAATGGTAATGACGGGCTGCTTTTCCTTCTAGGATTGTACCCTCTTTTCCTCTGTGTGTGTGTGTGGGGGGGGGGCGGTATGTGTGTGTGTGTGTGTTTGTGTGTGTGTGTGTGTGTGTGTGTGTTGTGTGTGTGTGTTTTGTGTGTGTGTGTTTGGTGTGTTGTTGTGGTGGTGGTGTGTGTGGTGGTGTGTGTGTGTTTTGTGTGTGTTGGTTGTGTTGTGTGTGTGTGTGTGTGTGTGTTGTTGTTGTGTAGTGTGTTTGTGTATGTTGTGTGTGTGTGTGTGTGTGTGTGTGTGTGTGTGTGTTGTGTGTGTGTGTGTGGTGTGTGTGTGTGTGTGTTGTGTGTGGTGGGTGTATTGTGTCTACTACATACATGCATCTGTCAAATGTTCTGTAGATCATATCGTGTTTTTCTGCCCCCTTCCATACCATCATCTTTAAAACAACAACAACAAAAAAACAACACAAAAAACTTTATTCTTAGAACTGCAATCACCCCTCTGTGATGTGGAGACTTGTTATTTATTAGAAATAACCATTTAAACATTCATTCATTCATTCAGACAGTGTTTTTCATCTCCTTTAACTCAATGTTGACAATCTTCACGTCGGTGAAAAGTTGATAATATGTAGCAAGAAACGTTGACAAAATCTTGAACTCTGTCAAAATATAATCTTTAAATTGATGGTTGTCACAAAAGAAACGAAAGCAGTTACTTATAATGGCGATGGGCTGCTGGTTGCATTTGGTTTTATTGGAGCTACATGCATTGAACCAGAACTGTACGTGATCGAGAATAGTGCAAGATCTTGAAAAATCGTCATACTGTCATTGACGTAAGTAAGAAATGACATCATATCGGTTTACGGCGACATCGCCAGAGAAAAAAGACTAAATAACAATACAAGAGAAGAAGGGGAGGGAGAGAGAGAGAGAGAGAGAGAGAGAGAGAGAGAGAGAGAGAGAGAGAGAGAGAGAGAGAGAGAGAGAGAGAGAGAGATTGTGGGGATGGGATACCGGGTGGGGGATGGATGGGTGGGGGTGGATTGTTACTATATTGTTTATGCCTGAGAGCCCATGATGCTTAGAGTTCAAGCGGGTATATGTGAATTTTGCGTTTTTAAAGGTTGTTTTGATTTGTTGCTTGCTTCTCTATTGTTACTGTGCTGTGTTTTGTTAAAAGCAGCAATGTCAAAATGACAGATAAAGATTTGTTTAGAATACACGAACAAAAACTTGAAAAACAAAAAAAATGCACAAACCAAAAACTTAACTAAACTAAAACCAAAAGCTTTTGAGAGAGAAGAGAGAGAGGAGAGAGGAGAGAGAGAGAGAGAGAGGAGAGAGAGAGGAGAGAGAGACAGACAGAGACAGAGAGACAGAGAGACAGAGAGAGACAGAGAGAGACAGAGACAGAGACAGAAACAGAGACAACCGTTTAGTTTAATCACAGCATGTGACCAACAACAAAAAACCCCACAAAAGTCGGTCAAATTGTCAGCTGCATAAAATTACATTTTTCTCTCTCCACTTTTAAAAGAGGCCCCTATCGATCTAATCGCCTCAGCGGGCGTGTTGATCCATACGATAGCACGAATCACTGTCAGGCAAAGAAGCTGTTTCCCTTGCAACCATATCTCTCTTTAGAAATCAGTTCCGATGATGCCTAAAGCGACATGCTCTATACATGTCTCTCTTCCTGCAAGCTTCAGAAGATATGTTGACGATTTCAGAATTCCCACCCTTTCCTCGTCACGTCCAAGTTTTCGTCCCAGCATGCAACAGAGATGAGATCAATGGCGCCGCCCTGTCGTCACAATTAACAGCTTTCTTTTTCCTTGTTCCAAGCACGATCTTCTTTCCCCACAGCAACAGATTAAAGGCTTTTCCGTCTGTTGTCGCTGGTTGTTTTCAAACAGCGTGAGGATTGTTGTGTGTGGAAAATGGAGGAATAAGGGAGTGGGGTGGGTGTTAGGCCGCGGCCATAGTAAACCCGTCGTTTTGACGCCGTCAAAACGCCGGGCCGGGTGAAAAATGCTGCCCGGCTGAATTACTCTGTGACGTCACTGAAAACGGCTGTGCGTGGCCATAGTAGACCCGGCCGGCCCGTTCTTTTTAACCCGTCGTTTCGACGTTCGAGCAACACGTCCGTTTGCCGGGTCGACGGAAAGGAAAATAATCAAGAAAAACTTATTGATGGTGCTTCAAATATTCTGACTACACAAACTAGTAAATTGACCCTTCCCGATTACATTCCAATGGTTTTGATAAAAGTTTTGGGGGGAGATTTTACATAAAAACACTTTTTATGTCAAACTATTTTCTTTCGATTTGCGTCACCGCGGCAGCCTCATTTTTGCTTCACTCGCAGTCTCGGGGTGACCATATTGTCAGAAAGAGACGGGCCGGGTTGACTATGGCCGCTTTGACGGATCCGTTCTACCGTCAAAGAGACGGCCGTCAAAACAACGGGACGGGCCGGGTTTACAATGGCCGTAGCCTTAGTGTCAATATTTCAAGGGAGAGCTACTGTTTTTAAAAAGAAAGTGAAAGGAACCTGTCTGAGCTAACTATAATATATATGCATATCTGTATATGAGATACATGTATATATAGATATAGATATAATTATAGTTAGTAGGCATCCGCCAATCTCGGAGACTGGAGATGAACACCAGACTCTAGCGTGCAAATCCTGGGTACCTATGGAGGGCGAGCTGCTACCTAGCTACTACCCATGCAGCAGACTCCCCCCTCCCTTTACCCCCCCCCCCCCCTCCACCCACCTCCACGTCGCTGGATTGATCCAGTGGAAAGGCAGTCACCAACACGCATGGTTCCAGTGCAGTCACAGGAGCCGCCAGAACGTTGCCATATACAACCCTGAACTGCTCTGGGGACTCCAATTCTGTTTATTTACACACACACACACACACACACACACACACACACACACACACACACACACACACACACACACACACACACACAATATATAATAATATATATATTATATATATATATATATATATATATATATATAATATATATATATATATATATATATATATATATATATATATATATATACACACACATATATATATATACACTCTCGATCATTTATTAAAAGCGATACATCAAATATCCAGTATTATAAAAGTCCCTAGAAAATAAAATCCTTTAACGACAACATTGTAATCTGTGTATATAGGCTTATGAGCGTATGTACGCATTTAGGTCTTTTTTATGTAATATCTGTATTTAGTTGCAGAATTTTAATCTCAGATTTTATACTTCACGTGGTAAAAGCTCTGATATGGCCTTAGTGGTCCGCGGGGCTTTTAACAACATGATTGGATTGGATTATACTGTATTCTTTAATCAAACACCAAAAAAAAAAATTCCTACAGGCAACAAGGCTTCAAGGTAACTGGAATTGTGCTTTCAAATTGTCATCTGATGAAGTAACCGACAATGTAAAACCTGATATGTTCCGCCTTCTCTTGGGCATCAATATCTCTCCATTACACGCAGGCTACTTTGTCATCTAGGAAACGTGAGTTGTTAGCATATTTCTAGCTAGGTTATTCATATATTTCTTTATTTTTAACTTGTTTGTTTTTATTTATTCTATCTTACCATTATCTTTTCGAGGATAATGAAATAGGCACTCGTGTGCTTACTTTTAACATCCAGTCCCGTGTGTATGCGGTTTTGTAAATGCTGTCATTCGTTCCCAAGGCACACAATGGCCTACTCTTCCGAAAAATGGATAGACTTTAACGTGTGCGCAAATGGTCTGCTGCATTCGCACACGGGACCTGGGTTTATAGTCTCATTGAATGACTTTTGGGGGAATAGACCCGTGTGTGTGCATTTTCGTCTTCCTTGTCACTTTCTTTCCCTTAACTCCTAGAAGAGTCACTGGGGCATGGTGCTGATTTTTTCAGGCCGTGTCTTTTGGGCAAGTTAAGCCTGGCGGAGCCCAGCCGTCCCCAGTTTCAAGGTGCATGCTGGGTTTGTGTATATTTCAGTAACACGTCAAACACTAAATGGATTATGGAATCTTCAAGGTAAAACATTTGATATCTTATATGCATGTATACATGAAATAAATTACGGCAGGCAATGCCAGGTCTGCACTTTCACCTGACCCCGGAAATCGTTAAAGACAAAAAAACAACTAAACAAACCCTC
>CM060319.1:44557957-44564967 GCA_030674155.1 Stramonita haemastoma | reverse complement strand
TTTCTTGTTTTTCTTTTCTCTCCTTCCTTCTTCTTTCTTTACATATCCTTTCTTCTTTTTTTTTTCTTTTCTTCTCCTTTCTTCTTTCCTTACATTTTCTCTTTCTTGTTTTTTTCTTCTTCCTTCTTTCCTTTCTTTTCTTACATTTCTTCTTGTTTTTTCTTCTTCCTTTCTTCTTCTTTACATTTCCTTTTTCTTGTTTTTTTTCTTCCTTCTTTCTTCTTCTTACATTTTCTTTTCTCTTGTTTTTTTCTTTCCTTCTTTCTTCTTTCCTTACAATTTTCTCTTTCTTGTTTTTTCTTTCTTCTTTCTTCTTTCTTTTTTTCCTTACATTCTTCTCTTTCTTTTTTTTTCCTTCCTTCCTTCTTCTTCTTTCCTTACATTTTCTCTTTCTTGTTTTTTTTCTCCTTCCTTCTTTTCTTTCTTTTCTTACATTTTCTCTTTTCTTTGTTTTTTCTTTCTTTCTTCCTTTCTTTCTTCTTTCCTTACATTTTCTCTTTCTTGTTTTTTCCTTCCTTCCTTCTTTCTTCTTTCCTTACATTTTCTCTTTCTTGTTTTTTCTCTTCCTTCTTTCTTTCTTCTTTCTTACATTTCCTTTCTGTTTTTCTTCTTCTCTCTTTCTTTTTCTTATTTTCCTTTTTCTTTTTCTTCTTCTTCTTTCTTCTTTTTCCTTCATTTTCTCTTTCTTGTTTTTTTCTTCTTCCTTCCTTTCTTCTTCTTCATTCTTCTTTTCCTTCTTTCTCTTTCTTTTTTCCTTCTTTCTCTTCTTTTTTCTTCTTCTTCTTCTTCTTCTTTCTTTCTTTTTTTCTTTTCTTTCTTTCCTTTCCTTTCTTTCCTTACATTTTTTCTTTCTTGTTTTTTCCTTCCTTCCTTCTTTCTTCTTTCCTTACATTTTCTCTTTCTTGTTTTTCCTTCCTTCTTTTCTTTCTTCTCCTTACATTTTCTCTTTCTTGTTTTTTCCTTCCTTCCTTCTTTCTTCTTTCCTTACATTTTCTCTTTTTTTTTCTTTCCTTCTTCCTTCTTTCCTTCTTTTCCTTTCTTTCTTCTTTCTTTCTTGTTTTTTTCCTTCTTTCCTTTCTTTCTTTCTTATTTTCCTTCTTTCTTTCTTTCTTTCTTATTTTCCTTACATTTTCTCTTTTCTTTCATTTCTTCTTTCCTTCTGCTTTTTCTTCTTTTTCTTACATATTTTCTCTCTTGTTTTTTTCTTCCCTTTTTTCTTTCTTCAAATTTTCTCGGTCTTGTTTTTTTTTTTTCTTCTTTTCTTCCTTTACATTTTCCTTTTCTTGTATTTCCTTCCTTCCTGTAGGTGAAAGCTTCTGGCGGCTGTTCCCATGTGAGTCCTAAAACACTTTCAGTCTGTTGTTTCTCCCCTAGTATCAGGTGACGTGGAAATCGATTATTTTCCTCTAGACTGTCTTTCATTTTTCTATCTTCCTCCTCTTTTTTATATTTTTTTTCTTGTTTTATTTCGTTTGGTTTTTTTTCTATCTATTTGATTCGTCCTTGTTTTCATTTGTCTAAATTTTATTCTTTTTTTGGTTTAGTTTTCTGTTGTTTGTACATTTTGTCTATTCTTCTTCGTTCATTATTTGTTCCTTACTTTTTTTTCTTGTTTTATTGGTTTGTTCTTCCAGTCTACTATTTTTTTTCATTTTGTGTCTCTTTCTTTGGTTGTTCTCTCTCTCTTTCTCTCTCCATCTCTCTCTCTCTCTCTCTCTCTCTCTCTCTCTCTCTCTGTCTCTGTCTCTGTCTGTCTGTCTTCTTCTGTCTGTCTCTCTCTGTCTCTGTCTCTCTCTGTCGTCTGTCTGTCTTCTCTGTCTCTCTGTCTTCCTTCTGTCTGTCTTCTTTCTCTCTCTCTCTCTCTCCTCTCTCTCTCTTCTCTCGCTTCTCTCTTCCTCTCTTCTGTTCTTCTTCCTTTCTTCTTCTTTGTTCCTTTCTTTTTCTTTCTTCGCTATCCCTTTGCTTTCCTTTTGTTCTTCTTCTCCATTCCATTCCTTCCTTTCCTCCTTCCTACTACAATTCTTTCTTTTTTTTCTTTTTTTTTTATTCATCCACACCACTTCTTTTTCCTTTCCTTCAGGCAAAAGGTTCTGAAGGCTGTTCCCACGTGGCCCTAAAACCCTTTCAGTCTGATCCTCTCTCTCCTCTCTCTCTTCCCCTCTCTCTCTCTCTCTCTCTCTCTCTCTCTCTCTCTCTCTCTCTCTCTCTCTCTCTCTCTCTCTCTCTCCTCCTCTCATTCTCTCTCTTCTCCCTAGTACTACCACCAGCTGACGTATAAATCGATGCTAACGGTACTGTCTGTGTCTGTCTTTGACACTCTCACTCCACACTGGGGATGGGTGAGTTAGCTAAGACACATCATTTAATATTGAATTGAATTGAAACCTGTCCATCATCAACAGTTGACTATGGAGACTGGCCTTGTCTGCTTCACTGCACATTGGTGGATTTTGGGGTGGGTTGTTTTTTTTGTTTTGTTTTGTCTGTATGCTGATCCAGTCTTGAAAAGGAAAATTAAAGGGTGTGTCAGGTAGTGTGTGTGTGTGTGTGTGTGTGTGTGTGTGTGTGTGTGTGTGTGTGTGTGTGTGTTGTGTGTGTGTGTGGGTGTGTGTGTGTGTGTGTGTGTGTGTGTGTGTGTGTGTGTGTGTGTGTCGTGGGGGTGGGGTGGAGGGGGGGGTTATTCTATTCAGCCTATGAAATTCAGTCTTTGCCAAAGAAAAATGACGGAGGCTTTTTATGTAGCTCTGTTTGTTAGGTATTTGGTTTATTTTCTTTTATGTTTAAAAAGAATTTCTTCAAAAGGTTACGGGAAAGCAAACTGTTGTGTAGTTTATTCCCAAATAGACCTGTAAGCACTTCCAGACTAATGCCTCTCTCTCTGTGTCTCTGTCTCTCTGTATCTCTCTGTGTCTGTCTCTGTCGCTGTCTCTCTCTCTGTGTCTCTCTCTATCTCTCCTGTCTTTCGCGTCTCTGTCTGTCTGTCTTCTGTCTGTCTGTCTCGTCTGTCTGTCTGTCTGTCTGTCTTCTGTCTGTCTGTCTGTCTGTCTGTCTGTCTTCCTTCTCTTCTCTCTCCTCTCTCTCTCTCTCTCTATCATCTCTCTCTCTCCTCCTCTCTCTCCTCCTCTCTTCTCTCTGTCTCTCTCTCTCTCTCTCAGCATTTTTCTCTCTCTATCATATTTACAAACTGCATACACACGGATCCGATGAAAAAGCACATGATTCTTATTCTGTTATCCTCGATATAAAAGAATAAATAAAATAAAAATAAAATCTCTTCTCTCCTCTCTTCTCTCTCTCTCTCTCTCTTCTTCTTCTCTCTCTCTCTCTCTCTCTCTTCTCCTCTCTCTCTCTCTCTCTCTCTCTCTCTCTCTCTCTCTCTCTCTCTCTCTCTCTCTCTCCCATCTCTCTCTTTCTCTCCTCAGGGCTAAGTGACGTGTAAATCAATGCTGTCATTAGTGCTGTCTGTGTCATATAAATTCTGACATCAGAGACTGGGAATCCGTCCAAGATCTGCTTCCCCTGTCTCCTGTTTAGATACCAGGATGAGGGGCTGGAGGACACAGCTGGAGGCTTGGATCGTGGCCCCCTGTTAAAAGCCAGGCTAGAGCACACCTCCTGCACACCAGTGGCCAGGCCATAGACCAGGAGCTTACTTAGGATTATCCTAATCCTCATGGTACACCAGACATTAGTACGTAGATGGAGAACTGGCCTTGGGAACTGTAGATAGGCTGCTATTCAGTTGGTAGTGTAGAAGTTGATGGCATACATACTCTAGGATTCTAAAACGCTCTTGAATAGAGATGATCAGGTGGTTAACTGTCTCTTTTTTTTTTTGGTTTTAGTTATAACCATTTTTTTTAATATTTCATTTTTCTTTCATTTCTTCTTTCATTCTTTATCGTTCTTCCTGTCTTTTGGTTGTAATCATTTTTTTTTCTGTCTTTCGTTTCTTTGTTTCTCTCTCTTTCTTCTGTTTCTTTCCTTTTTTCATCTCATTTTATCTTGTGTCTAGTTTTCTTTAAATGTCGTGTATTCCTTTCTGTATTTTCATTCATTCATTCATTCATTCATTCATTCATTCATTCATTCATTCATTCATTTATTCATTCATTTCATTCATTCATTCTTCATTCATTCATTCATTCATTCATTCATTCTTCTTCTTGTTTTTCTTTTCTTGTTCTTGTTTTGTTTTGTTTTGTTGTTGTTTTCTTCTTCTTCTTCTTCTTCTTCTTCTTCTTCTTCTTCTTCTTCTTCTTCTTCTTCTTCTTCTCTCTTCTTCTCTTCTTCTTCTTCTTCTTCTTTCTTCTTCTTCTTCTTCTTCTTCTTCTTCTTCTTCTTTGTTGAATGTCCATCCTTTCTCTCCATTTACTGTCCTTTCTGGTCCCTTTTCTTACTGTTGGGGGATGTTTCCCCTTTTTCTTAAAGAGGCCGGTCCTACGTGAGCCCTTGAACACTTTCAGACTGTTGCCTTTTCCCCCAGTACTAGCCTTGGTGACGTGTAAATCAATGCAGACTGACTGTCCCTGTCTTTGTGGCTCCAAGACCAGACTGGGCATTGGTGCTTGTTGAAACCTGTCAGAGAAATTGAGTTTAGCCTCTATCATTTTTTTGTGTGTGCTAATATATATATATATATATATATATATATAGCACGCGCGTGCGTGCGTGTGTGTGTTGTTTGCGCACGCATGTATTGTGTGTGTGTGTGTGTTGTGTGTGTGTATGTATGTATGTATTATGTATTAGTATGTGTGTGTGTGTGTGTAGTGTGTGTGTGTGTGTATGTATGTATGTATGTATGTATGTATGTATGTATGTATGATATGTATGTATGTATGTATGTATGTATGTATGTGTGTGTGTGTAGTGTGTGTTGTGTGTGTGTGTGTATGTATGTGTATGTAGTATGTATGTATGTATGTATGTATGTATGTATGTATGTATGTTGTGTGTGTGCGCGTGCGTGTGTGTGTGTGTGTGTGCGCGCGTGCGTGCGTGTGTGTGTGTTTGCGCACGCATGTTGTTTGTGTGTGTGTGTGTGTGTGTGTGTGTGTGTGTGTGTGTGTGTGTGTTAGGAGTGTTCACGTACCTGCATGCATGCTTGGAAATATGCGCACACGTGTTTTTTTGCCATTTTAAGAGGAGGTGAAAGTAAGGGAGATGAACGCTACACTCAACCTTTCAGGAAACAAATTCAAAGTGAATTGCTGCTAAATTCCAAGCAGTTTCTAATTTGATCAGCATTTTATAGGGGCAGGGTAGCCTGGTGGCCAGAGCATTGAGTTTACAATCTGACGGTCTGGGTTGGAGCCACTACCAGGACGCCACCCGTTTTGGGAAATTTTCTTCTGGAGCTTACATTACTACTAACTCCACTTACAAAAGTCCTTCGGATAAGACTATGAACAGAGGCCAACGTGTGCGAACGCACGCAGAACATCTTGTGCACATGTTAAATCCTGTTCCGTAAGGGTAGGCCATTGTGTGCTGGTGGGAACAGATGACGAAATTTACAAAACTGCATACACACGGGTACTGGATGTAAAAAAGCACAGGAGTGCTTATTCCATTGTCCTCGATATAATAGAATAGAATAGATAAATAGATAAATAGATAAATAGATAGATAGATAGATAGATAGATAGATAGATAGATAGATAGATAGATAGATCGATAGATCGATAGATCGATAGATACATACATACATACATACATACATACATGCATGCATGCATGCATGCATGCATGCATCATGCATGCATGCATACATACATACATACATACATACATACATACATACATACATACATACATACATACATACATACATACATACATACATACATACATACATACATACATACATACATACATACATACATACATACATACAACATACATAATGAATTATTACTGAATATTTCTCAGATGGGACCAAAAAGTAATCAAGTCCTAAGTGCAACTACATGCAGAAAATCATGTGACGCATGTAAAAATCCGCTCTGCATTAATTTTCATTGTTTTAAATTATTCTATTTCACCGATAATAGACTGGCGCTCATGTGTCTTTTTTTTTTTACATGCGTTTATGCGTTTTTGTAAAATTTATCATCCATTTCACAGGAACAGATGAGTAGCCCATTCCACGCCAGTAAAAATGGGGCACATTAAAAAAAAAAAACTAATGCATGCACATTGATGTCTTGTTCAGATACCATCATCCTTGAAGTGGAAATGGGTTTTACATCAAAAGGGGCAGAAGGGTGCCAAAAGCGGTCCCATACTCAAAACATTTTCACCATTGGTGAACTTACGAGCTTGTAGCCAAGGAACAAGAAAAGAAGAATACATTTTATAGAATGAGACGTACCCTTCCTTAACCTAGAGACAGGAAGACCTTCTCAAACCAATTTCTTTATCAACCACAGGACATGTTCAGACTCTCACCTCTCTCCCAGTGCCCAGTGAGGGGTAAACTGATGCAGACTATCTCTCTGTGTCTCTTGAATTCTCAATCCCTACTGGGATTTTGCCGCCGCTGTGGCCTAGTGGTTAGGGCGTTGTACTCGTAATCTAAAGGTTGCGGTTCGATCCCAGCTATTCCGCTATGGCGTTGTGCCCTTGGAAAAGGCACTTTACGGCTATTTTCTCTACCCCACCCAGGTGTAAAAAGGGTACCAACCTTGTGTTGGGGGTTAACCCTGCGATAGACTGGCGTCCTATCCAGGGGGAGTCTATGACTCTCAGTCGCTTAACGCCACAGAAACCGGGATAAGCACCGGCCTGATGAGCCTTATGGCTCGGACAGACTTAACCACTGGGATTTTACTGAAATATTCATCAAGTTGGTTTTGTTTTTTATTTTAACCTGTCACCATAGAATTGCTGATTACGTTTCTCTTTTATTTGGAATTGATTTCTCTGGTGAATTGTCTTCATTACTTTCAGCTCGGGGTTTGTTTGTTTTTTTTTCATTTCGATCTGTCTTTTTCGTTTGCTGTTTT
>CM060319.1:44550457-44552957 GCA_030674155.1 Stramonita haemastoma | reverse complement strand
GTGGTTATGTCTATGTGAGAGAGTGTGTGTGTCTTTGTGAGTGTGTGTATGTCTTGTGGTGTGTGTTTGTGTGTGTGTATGATTGTGTGTGGTGCGTGTGTTGTGTTGTGTGTGTGTGTGTGTGTGTGTGTGTGTGTGTGTGTGTGTGTGTGTGTGTGTGTGTGTGTGTGTGTGTGTGTGTGTGGTGTGTGTGCTCTTCTAACATTTTGATTGAATGCTTTTACTCCTGAAAATATGATTTTTTCAACAATGACATAACTTTGCATGTTAAAGTTCTATTGAGACAGCTGCTAACTCCTCTCTTAGAAAATGAATTACAGGGAGAATACCTAGTATTATGAAGATTAACTGAAAAATAATTCTGTCAGAAAGACAGTTTTCATCTGATTTTTTTTTTTACTGATATGTCTGGATCGATAGAAATTCATTTGAAAATGCTGTTGTCATCTCAAGTTTTGTACCGATGATTCTGCATCGATCAAATTCTGTTTCAAAAGACTCTTTTCTTCTCAAGTTCTGTACTGATACTTCAAGATCGATTGACCGTGTCACTGTTCTTCTTCCTCTCTTTCATACTGTCACCTCTGGCCCAGTCCTAAGTGACGTTTAAGTCGATATGGAAGTAGTGCTTAGGCCTCTGTCTTTTGAATGCTTGTCACTGGATAAAAGGGTTAGTGGCTCATATGCCAACTTAGTGAAACTAGACACAGATCGACCAAGTCTGGTTTGTTCTTCCTGTTGTTAGGTGGGAATAAGTGAGTTCGAGTGGGTGAGAGGAGAGAGAGAGAGAAGAGAGAGAGAGAAGAGAGAGAGAGAGAGAGAGAGAGAGAGAGAGAGAGAGAGAGAGAGAGAGAGAGAGAGAGAGAGAGAGAGAGAGAGAAGAGAGAGAGAAGAGAGAGAGAGAGCTTTGTGCTGTGTGTATGTTTGTGTGTGTGTGTCAAGTCAAGTCAAATTTTTATTTCCAGGTGGTACATTGAATAGGCATTGTTTTGCTTTTTTTTTTCATTGATGCATCTATCTAGGGAAAAAAGTGTGTGTGGGTGTGTGTGTGTGTGTGTGTGTGTGTGTGTGTGTGTGTGCGTGTGTGTGTGTGTGTGTGTTGTCTGTGTGTTGTGTGTGTGTGTACGCACACAATTTTTTTCTCTGTGCTTGTTTTGGACATTTTCTTTGTTTCTTTGGCTTTGTTTTGGTTTGTTTGATTTTGTTGTTTGTTTACTTTGTTTTTTTACATTAATACGTCTGGTTTTATGGGGCGAGGTGGGTCCGTTTTAGTCTTTGGTTGGTCATCTGGTTGGCTGGTGGCTGGTTGATTTTAGTTGATTTTTGTTTGCATGCTTCTCTCTCTCTCTCTCTCTCTCTCTCTCTCTCTCTCTCTCTCTCTCTCTCTCTCTCTCTCTCTCTCCTCTCTCTCTCTCTCTCTCTCTCTCTCTCTCTCTCCTCTCTCTCTCTCTCTCTCTCTCTCTCTCTCTCAAGCACCTACCCCACCCACCCACCCCACAAAAAACAAAAAATGCTACAATTCGTTTTGTCTTTGGCAAGAAATAAAATTATGAGGCTTCTATAGCTGGAATTTCTTTAATTAAATAGAACATAATGGGCTGTGGTGATTTGTCTCATAGGGCTTGGAATGGAGATTAATTTAATAACACACAGTCTTTGTTTTTGTTTTTCTTCTCTCACTCATGGTTTGCTAGTGATGTAAAAAGGGGTATCTAGTGCAAACCGATTAATCCTTGCTTGGGAACAATGTGAGGAATTGAGGGGGGGTGGGGGTTGTTTGTTTTGTTTTAAAGACCAGTGATTTGGAAATGATGCTTTATAATAATTATTATCGTCTGTTTATAGTAGTGTGTTGAGTTCTTAAGAGATTTTTTTTCGACGTCTAAATTTTGGAATTTGTCTTTGTTTGGAGTCAATTGTGTGATAGTGAAATATAAGTCGGGTAACAGTTTTTGATATCTCTAAGTTTTGCTAGATGTGTGTGTATGTGTGTGTTTGTGTGTGGTGTGTGTGTGTGTGTGTGTGTGTGTGTGTGTGTGTGTGTGTGTGTGTGTGTGCGTGCGTGTGTGTGTATGTGTGTGTGTGTGTGTGCGTGCGTGCGTGCGTATGTGTGTGAGTGTATGTGTAAATATGTGTGTGTGTATACCTGTGTGTGTATGTTGTGTGCGTGCGTGCGTGCGTGCGTGTGTATGTATCTGTTAATCTCTCCGTCTGTGTGCTCGTGCATGCGTATAATGCGCTCTTCCATGTAGTTCTGAATTTCAATCTGCTTGATTTTATCGATCAATCTATTCAGCCATAGATTATTCTTACCAAAGCCATTATAGAAAAAAAAAGACAGGTCATGATTGTACTGCCCTCCGTGAGTTTGGAAAAAAGATTGAGCAGAACAGAGAGCCTGTTTGAAGAACAGAATGAAGCCCTTCTCTGCCCCTGAGAAACTGTTTGAGGGAGATAATGTCAAGGTGTGGCTCTCTGTGTCTGTCTGTCTGTCTGTCTG
>CM060319.1:44517957-44540457 GCA_030674155.1 Stramonita haemastoma | reverse complement strand
TCTAATTTTTTTTATAATGATTCTGGCACGCTTTAGACAGCCTTCACTAATTGTAAAGCTTTTTTATATTTAGATTAACCACAACTATACAACAAAAAATATCAGGATTAAAAAACAGACAAATAAATCAGATAATAATCATCACGAAAAAAAAAACAACCGTCACCGAATATAAAAAAAACACACATACAGTTCAAAAGTGACAGAAATATGGATCTACCAAAAATAGCAATGTGAGAAGAAGAAAAATCATATTCTCTGATGTGGAAATGATATTATAGGAATTTTCATTTCCGTCATATTGATCCAGATCTCCAATCTGTCTGCAATCTTCCCGAGACATCAAAGAGACAGCCACCTTGACTCAGTGGCCACATCAGCGTGAAGGTCTGACTGTTTTCCATCTGGATAACAGGGACATCACAGAGATTCCAGTCTCATCCTTCCAAACCAGACCGTATATCTTCTTTGTGTGTGTGTTAATCTCCTATCCGCTAAATTCATGACTGGTGGTCTTGAGGTCTGGCCTTCTGGATGAGACGATAAGCCGCTAAAAAGCCTAGCCCCTTGATAATGCGAATTAATGTGCAAAGTAAGAAGAATTCAAGGCATCATAAGAGAGAGATGGTTCTGGTAAAGTTCTGTGGAGACGCGTTCTCTCTCCTAGGAAGAAAAAAAAAAGGAGTGGTAGGGGTGGAGGGGGGAGTTAAAATATAACAGTCCATTACACAAGGGCAATGACTAAATGAATGAATCCCCTATCTACTTTTTGTTACAAGATAGTGTTAGACAACAATGGGTTTTTTTTAAATAAGAAAGCAACAAAACTACATACACGACAAAAATAGAAAATAAAGAAAGCAATAATAACTTGCTCTTGGCTTCAGCTTCAGAACTTGTTGTTTTGAGCTGGATTAAGACATTACAGTGCCTCACTACCTTCACCTTCACCTGTCCCATAGTCCCGCAGACCATGGGGGCACCGCTGAAGATTTTGCAACCAGCTTCCTCCACTCCCCTCGGTCCTCCGCCCTCCGTAGCAGATCGCTCTCCAGAAGGCCTGTCCACTCTTTGATGTTGTCTTTCCATGGTTTCCTCTGTCTGCCTCTTCGTCTCCGCTCCCTCCCCGAACTGTTCCCTGTAAGACAGTCTTGGCCAGTCCAGATGATCGTGTGACGTGCCCGTACCACTTTAGCTTGCGTTTTTTTCACTGAAGTTAGATCTAAATATGGTCCGATGGCACCTGCATCTTTCAGATGTTGTTTAGGATTTAGAGGAGGACATTTCTCCTACTGACTTCTAGAGATGAGTTTACCAATGATTGACAGGGACATATTATTGGGATCGTGTATTCAAGTCTCTCTCAATCTTGAGTATTGTGATTTGAGTGTATTGTTAGTATTTTGGGGGCGTGGCTGATTCTAAGATGTAATGCTTTATAAATATGCAGTGCAATTTAGTATCTATAGCTGCATGTGTACAGCACTATTGTTGTTATTACTATATCCACTGACCTTCATTCTTTAGTCTTCGGATGAGAAAATATACCAAGGTCGTGTGTGTGAACGCATGCAGAACATCTTGCACACACGTTAAAACCCGTGTTGCCTTTCGGAAGTGTAGGCCATTGTGTGCCAGTGGGAACGGATGACATTTACAAAACTGTATATACACGCTGGGACTGTACCTAAAATACATGAGTACGAGTGCTTATTCCATTATTTTTGACAGAAAAGAATCTCTGTCTCTGTGTCTCTGTATCTCTGTCTCTGTCTCTCTGTCTCTCTGTCTCTCTGTCTCTGTCTCTCTGTCTCACTGTATCTCTCTTTCTCTCTCTCTCTCTGTCTCACTGTATCTCTCTTTATCTCTTTATCTCTCTCTCTCTCTCTCTCTCTCTCTCTCTCTCTCTCTCTCTCTCTCTTCTCCTCTCCTTCTCTCTCTCTCTCTCTCTCTCTCTCTCTCTCTCTCTCTCTCTCTCTCTCTCTCTCTCCCCTCTCTCTCTCTCTCTCTCTCTCTCTCTCTCTCTCTCTCTCTCTCTCTCTCTCTCTCTCTCTCTCTCTGCCTCACGGTATCTCTCTTCTCCCCCTCTGTCTCTGTCTCTGTCTGTCTGTCTGTCTGTCTGTCTGTCTGTCTGTCTGTCTGTCTGTCTGTCTCTCTCTCTCTCTCTCTCTCTCTCTCTCTCTCTCTCTCTCTCTCTCTCTCTCTCTCTCTCTCTCTCTCTCTCTCTCTCTCTCTCCTCTCTCTCTCTCTCTCTCTCTCTCTCTCTCTCTCTCTCTCTCTCTCTCTCTCTCTCTCTCTCTCCCTCCCCCCTCCCTCTCTCTCTATCCCCCCCTCCCTCCTTCCCTCCCTCCTATCCTCCTTCCCTCTTCCTCCCTCTCTCTCTCTCCCTCGTCCAAACCTCTCTAAGTGCATGCAGCTCACTCAGTGACATCGGATTAAAGACCACCCAAGATGACAAACAATAGCGTGAAACTTGCTGATAAACCTGTCTCAGAAGATGTAGCCGCCCTTCCAAAGTGTCTGCAGTGCAGGCACTATCATTTTCTATATGACTGTCACTTGTCTGCACCGAACAAGCTTCTTCGATAGAATCGTTCGTGTCCTGACATATCTGGCATGTCACATCGCTATGTAATTTTAAACCTTGCTTGGCACAAGAAGCCTTTTTGGACAAGGAAATCGTATCTTTTTTTTTTTTTTTTTTTTAGACATTAGTATATTTTTTCTTCTCTTTTTTATATCTAGAAGCCAACTAAGGTTGACGTAGACATCACGTGCACGTGTGAAGGTGAATATGCGTACATTTTCACGCACACGCACTAACACACACACGCGTGCGCGCACACGTACGCACGCACACACACACACTCAAACAAGGACACACAAACAGCTCCCTCAACTCACGCACACACACATACACACACACACACACGCGCGCGCATACACAAACACACAAACACATACAAACAAGGACACACAAACGTTAAACAGCTCCCCAACTCATGCACACACACATATACACACACGCGTGCGCGCATACACACACACTCAACACCCCCCCCCCCACCACACACACACACACACACACTCAAATAACTCTCCCCCCACCCCACACACAAACACCACACACACACACTCCCACGTACGCTTCTACCCGCATTGAAAAAGACAAAGTGTACAAATCGCTTTACGAGACAGGTATGGAGTGGTGATAGATAGGGCTGGCACAAGACAAGACAATACAGTTCTGGAAACCGCTGCTGCTGCTGCTGCTACTGCTGCTACTGCTGCTGCTGCTGCTGCTGTTGCTACTGCTGCTGCTGCTCCTGCTGTTGCTGCTACTGCTACTGCTGTTGCTGCTGCTGCTGTTACTGCTGCTGCTGTTGCTGCTGCTGCTACTGCTGTTGCTGCTACTGCTACTGCTGCTGCTGCTGCTGCTGCTGACTGAATGTCTGTGTGCTAAATGCACCGAGAAGTGGAACTGAACTATACTGTGTCTGGCACAACTAAAGCATCGGAAGAAAAGCATGAAGGTAACCAACCAGAGGAGAGATGTCTTTACCGTCTCAGTAATACAAACACATACCACACACACACTCGACTCCGCATACGCACGTAAACATGTAGTCAAATTCGCCTGAGCATGTGCGCGCGTGTACACACACACATACATACATACACACGCTCGCACACACTCACTCACACACACACACAATCAAACACACTTACTCACACACATATGCACACACAATACAAACACACACACACACACACACACACACACAAACATGCATGCATTCATACATACATATACATACATACATACATACAGACAGACAGACAGACAGACAGACAGACAGGCATGCATGCATACACACATACATACATACATACACACATACATACATACATACATACATACATACATACAGACAGACAGACAGACAGACAGACAGACAGACAGACAGACAGACAGACAGACATGCACGCATACACACATACATACATACATACAGACAGACAGACAGACAGACAGACAGACAGACAGACAGACAGACATGCATGCATGTATACATGCATACATGCATACATACATACATACATACATACATACATACATACATACATACAGACAGACAGACAGACAGACAGACAGACAGACAGACAGACAGACAGACAGACAGACAGACATACATACATACATACATACATACATACATACATACATATACACACACGCTCACGCGCGCGCGCGGGAACACACAAACACACACACAAAGACACACACACACACACACAAGCGCGTGCACACACACACTCACTTACATACACACACATACGTATTTTGAATATACGCATGCATGCATGCATGCATGCACGCACGCACACACACACATACACACACACAACACAACACAACACAACACAACACAAACACAAACATAAACGCAGACACACACACATAATTATAACACACACACATACACAAACTCACGCGCGTGTGTGCCACGCAAGCACGCACACATGTAAACTAAGAAAAACGCAGTCTAAAAGTATAAATGCCTGCATAACAGGTATTGAGTGCAGTGGTGATAGATCTATCCAAACTGCCACACCACAAGACTGTCCTTAACACTGCTCTGTGTGTGTGTGTGTATTTTATTTTATTTTATTTCTTTTATTTTATTTATTCTGTTATATCAAGGATAATGGAATAAGCACTCATTTGCTTTTTTTTACATCTAGTTCCTGTATGTATGCAGTTTGGTAAATCTTGTCATATGTTCCCACCGGCACACAATGGCCTGTCTAAAGAAAAGTGGAACAGGATTTAACGTGAGGCTGTGTGTGTGTGTGTGTGTGTGTGTGTGTGTGTGTGTGTGTGTGTGGGGGGGGGGGGTGGCGTGCGTGTGGTCTGTATGTGCTGTATGTGTCTGCGTGTGTATGTGCGTGTGTGTATGTGTATTGCATGTGTGTGTGTGTGGTGTGTGTGTATGGTATGTTAATGTCTGGCAAAGCTCAAGTATGTGGAGAAGTACATAAAGATAACTGTGGATAAACATCTCAAGTCTCAGGACACACAAATCCATTTCTTATGCGTTGTAAGCATCGCTTGCCAAACCCACATATGCACGCAGGCAAGTGATATAAAATTACGTACTCTAAGGTTTAAGGACAAACATGCAGACACTCTGAGAGAAAGACAGACATACAGACATACATACAGACAGACAGACAAACAGACAGACATACAGACAAACAAAGAGAAGAGAGAGAGAGAGAGAGAGAGAGAAGAGAGAGAGACGAGAGAGAGAGAGAGAGAGAGAGAGAGAGAGAGAGAGAGAAGAGAGAGAGAGAGAGAGAGAGAGGAGAGAGAGAGAGAGAGAGGAGAAGAGAGAGAGAGAGAGAGAGAGGAGTAGAGAGAGAGAGAGAGAGAGAGAGAGAAGGAGGAGGAGGAGAGGAGAGAAAGAGAGAGGAGAGAATGAGAGAGGAGGAGAATGAGAGAGAGTCAGAGAAACATTGAGACAGACAGACAGAGACAGACAGTCAAGACAGAACTAAAGCAAAGGGGAAACTGTACCAACCACATTGGCACAATAGTTAGCCTACTGGGTTCCTGGCTATGAGGTCGCAAGTTCGAATCCCATAAGATTCATAGGATTTGTTTTTGGGTTTTTCTTTTAATCTGCAGCCAGTTCCTTGAGACACAAATTGAAAAGAGACAGACAGAAAAATAGCAAAGAACGGGAAGAGCAAGAAGATAAATAAAAAACGCGTACTCTCCTGTTCTGTATCTGCCTTCTTATAATATAGGTTTACAAATCTCAACAACAACAACAACAACAACAACATCAAATAACATCAACGAATAATTCATTACTGCCACCGTAACTCAGAACAATACCTTCTTCCCCCCTCCCTGATAGACAAGACACTGGCATTGCAATCCTAAGATCTCTCCAAACATCGTCTGCAAAATCTCTGGCTGTTTTCTGTGCTTAGTATAAAGAACAAATCACTCCTCTTCTTTTCTTTCTTTTTCTCTTCTCTTCTCTCTGCCGTCTTTGCAAGGACACCTGATCTCTCTCTAATGGAAAGAAAAGGGAGTACATCCCCCATTCGTCTTCGGCCATTGATCCTAGCTCAGGCCAAAAAGCCTCTTTGGCTTTAACCGTGCGCGCATCTATCAGCAAACACCGCCCTTGATTCGGACTGATCCCACAGTGTATGTTGGGACAAACGGCAAAAATAAAACAAAAAAGAATCACCATCCTCCCCCCCCCCCCCCCCCAAAAAAAAAGGAAAAACCCGCTCAAGAAGGCCGAATAGCGAGCAGTTAAGGCTAAACAGAAAGGTTAGCTTCCGGAATCATGTAGTATCTTCTATGGAGTGGGTGCCAGTCAAAAACAGGTTTCTTGGTTTTCACAGATTGTGTTTTTTAAGTATGAAAAAATGCACTGTGCGCTTTGTTTTGGGGGGTTGAAGGCCAAGATCAACACCAGGTATAGGGTTGAGAAAGTGGGAAATGATCCTCAGATGAGGATTTCTTGTGTTCCTACAGCGTTGACTCCGCTGCATGAATATTGTTGTGGTGAGGCAGCCAGCAGACGACAAAGGACTGAGGGGGTACAGTGTTTGCTGAAGAATTAAAAATAAAAAGTTCAAACCTACCAAAGTTGTGTGCATTGTTCTGATTTTGAGCAGAGGCTGGTTTTTTGAAGAAAGGGGTTTTCTTTCTGTGATGCCTTATGCATGCAGTACAAATGCAAGTGTGCTATATGAAAACAGAAGGAAAACTGCCAAAAATAAAACCGTTATGTGTAGCCTAACCAGAAACATTGATTGTATTGTAGTGTGTGGATGTTAAAATTGTATTGTGTTGTTCTATTCTATAGTCCAATGTCGAACATAAGTCAGTAACTATACTTGTTGTCTGTCATATGAGCAAAAATACGTTGCGCTGCAGTTAAGCGCCTGACAAGTCAGGCCCAGCACATCCGACTTCGGTGTAAAAGAGAATGATTAAATTTTTTAAGATTTTCAGGAAAAAAATGGCAGAAGCAAGCAGGACGGCATAGCATAGACAAGAAGACAAGAAGAAAAGACAGCAGGAAAAATATTTGATGAAGAGGAATTCCTAAACAGAATTTCCATAAGGTGGGGATGCTGTTTATACTTAGAGGTCCGCGATATTCCCACGAAGTGTTGGGGTTGCTGTATTGTTTTGTATTGCATTTTATTGAACTATGATGGGTACCATTAACAGTCAATGCAGATTTCTCACCAGATATTTCGAGCTGCTCTCCTTGGGTACCATTATCAAAGTGCCGTTCCTATTTTTGTTCTTGTGTACATTTTTCCTTGTGTTATTATTATAGGTGGCTTTAATAAGGTAAAGGTGTCCCATAACCTATTTTGGTCGTAGGGGAGCGAGGCGTCAAAGACCTATGCTTCGCTAGGGGCCAGCATATTGAGGGCGGCGCCCATCTCCTCTCCCTAGCAGCTTTACCTTCCCTGACTCTAAAGAGGGCAGGTACCATTTACAGCTGGAGTAAACTGGGGTAATTGTACTGAAGCCAAGGCGCGCACGCAAACGGTCACCCATCGTATTGGTAACCATGCTCGATGCTGATTAACCTTGGGTGGGGAAAGCGAGTACTTGACCACTGAGCTATCCTGAGGTTTTACGTACATTAAAAGTGTATAGTACATGGGACCTTGGCCTAAGTCTCATCCGAAACATTAGCACCTAGACCACCACCAAAGGTGTGATGGAGGGAAGGAGTGGGGGGGGGGATGGTTCCAGTTTAGTTGGGAACCGCGATCTTTCGGTTTCTGCACGCTTACTACTACTACTACTACTACGCTGCTGCTGCATCTGCTGCTCTACTGCTACTACTACTACTACTACTACTATACTACTACTACTACTACTACTACTACTACTGCTGCTGCTGCTGCTGCTGCTGCTGTGCTGCTGCGCTGAACTCTACTCTATACTATACTATACTGCTGCTGCTGTACTGCTGCTACTGCTGCTATGCTATAGTACTAGTGATAATAATAAAGTAGTATACTAGTGAATGGGAAAACTACTACTACTACACTACTCACTACTACACACTACTACACTACTACTACTACTACTACTACTACTACTACTGTTGCGCGTACTACTACTACTACTACTACTACTACTACTACTACTACTACTACTACTATACTGCTGCTGTGCTGGCGCGCTACAACTATTTCTACTACTACCACCCCCCACACTACTACTACCCCACACCACCCCACCACCCACACACTACTACTACTACTACTACTACTACTACTACTACTACTACTACTACTACTACTCATACTTCTACACTGCTTGTTACTTCTACCACGACTTTGCCACATGAGGCAAAAGCGTTATAAAAAAACAACAACAAAAAACCAAACAAACGAAAACCTCCACAAAGAAGACCTCCCATCTGTTTCAACGATGGATGTTGCCACTCTGCTCTCAAGTGACATATCTCTGTCGACAGAGCAATATTACTTCTGTCAAGATCGTCCAAGACAAGAACTCATGCAAACAAATCAACAAAGCAACAGAAAACATAAAGGAAAAACACAGAACACAACCTTTAAAAAAAAAAGACAGGAGGAGGATGGCAAAATTGGACGATAAATTTGTTTGGGGGGGGATGGAGTTAGGAGCAATAACCGAAAACAGATAAACGTGATCAGGTTTTGTCCCCTGTCATACTCTATTCGACTGTTTTGTTTTGGTTTTGTTTTGTTTGTGTTTTATTTTGTATTGTATTGCGCGTCGTCTGTGGTGTCTCTGCTTGTCTGTGTCTGTGTCTCTGTCTTCTTTCTCTGTTTCGTCTGTTTCTGTTTCTGTCCTCTGTCTCTGTCTGTCTGTCTGTCTGTCTGTCTGTCTGTTGTCTGTCTGTGTGTCTGTCTGTCTGCTGTATGTCTGTCTGTCTGTCTGTCTCTGTTCTGTCTCTGTCTCTCTCTCTCTCTCTCTCTCTCTCTCTCTCTCTCTCTCTCTCTCTCTCTCTCTCTCTCCTCTCTCTCTCTCTCTCTCTCTCCTCTCTCTCTCTCTCTCTCTCTCTCTCTCTCTCTCTCTCTCTCTTTTCTCTGAGTTGGAAAGTGGCTAAACGTACGTAGTCAAAGAAAACACAATCATCAACAGTTTCTAAAATATACATTTCAGAAAAAGACATTTCTGAAAAACAAAAACAAAAAAAAGAACAACGCTGGGTGGTACTCACTCTCCTCACGCTGTCTCCTTTTTTCAAAAGTCATTTTTTTTATTTTAAAAAAAAAAGGGGGGGGGGGGGAAACAACTGAAAATGAACATGAAAGACTGAAACCCGGAAGAGAAAAGAAGAATCCTCCCAATAGATGGCTGAAAACTACTGGACTAGAGAGTTGTCAGAACACCACCAGTGCTGGGGGAAAGACAGTTCCTGGAATTGTTGTCAGTTCTCCAGACCGTCTCAAGAGAGGCTTAGCATCAGATCATCTACTTTCATAGAACCCCCCCCCCCTTTACCCCCCTTACACATCTGGGCTGTAGTTTACAGGCTTCTTGTGCAGACAAGTTGGAAGTTGACTGGAACCAACCCTGCTGGGTATCAAATTAAAATTATTAAAACTGGGCTGGCTTTTCTTTTTGGTTCCAGTTTTGTTGTTTTTTTTGTTTTGGAGGTACAATTTTTTTTTGACCTGTTTGTTGGTGTGGGGGGGTGGGGTGGTGTGTGTGTTGGTGGTGTGTGTGTGTGTGTGTGTGTGTGTGTGGTGTGGGTGTGTGTGTGTGATTGTGTGTGTGTGTGTGTGTGTGTGTGTGTTGTGTGTGTGTGTGTGTGTGTGTTGTGTGTGTGTTGTGTGTGGGTGTGGGTTGTGTGTGTGTTCTGTGTGTGTGTCATGTGTGTGTGTGTGTGTGGTTGTCTGTGTGTGTGTGTGTGTTCGTGTGTTTCGGCTAGAGATCCAAAGTTCACCATGGTCAGATTTTTGTGTATGCGACCGTTTGTGCCCACCATTAAAGGAGCTACATTTCGACTCGGGAATGGTGTCTAAATACACCTGTGTGCATGAGTTGATGTTGCATTTTTAGAATACGTTTTTTGTGTCATACACACAGGAGAAGATCAGCCTCCACATAGCCTACCCAATACTATACGGAACACAAAGAAGAGAGAAGCAATGAGCGTTGACCTTCTATGGGGACACCTATAAATTAACACATAGAGGGGGAGAGGAGAAGAGAGAGAGAGAGAGAGAGAGAGAGAGAGAGAGAGAAGGAGAGAGAGAGAGAGGAGAGAGAGAGAGAGAGAGAGAGAGAGAGAGAGAGAGAGAGAGAAGACGGGGAAGACAGGGACAGACAGACAGACAGACAGAAGACAGACAGAACAGGGAGAGAGAGAGAGAGACAGAGACAGAGACAGAGAGACAGAAAAGACAGACAGACACACACACACAGACACACAGACACACAGAGACACAGAGACAGACAGAGACAGACAGAGAGAGAAGGGAGGGAGTGGAACATACAGGACACAACTAGACGCGTTAATGATTACCTCTACCGTAAAAAAGGGAGATAATTTCACGCCAGGCGGAGCTTACACCAAGAGAGAAGAAGAGTGAGAAGAGGAAGAAGATCGGAAGAGAGTAAAAAGACAGATCGGAAGAGAGTAAAAGACAGATCGGAAGAGAGTAAAAAGAAAGATCGGAAGAGAGTAAAAAAGACAGATCGGAAGAGGGTAAAAAGAAAGAGGTGAGATCCTCAAGACTCAATTGTTCACACTGTGTTAGCCATCAACTTCTTTTTTTTTTCTTTTTCTGATACGATAAAAAAATATACCATAATTATGATGTGCGTATTTTGTAAAGAACTCTTTTTTTTTTCAGATGAAACTTTCTCTCAAGCTGTCCGAAAAGACTTTAGCATCAATGTAGAGATTTAAACTAACAGAAAAACGAACCTTTCTTTTGATGGAGACTGTAGATAATAGTTTCTTCTTTTTCTTCTTTTTCTCCTCCTCCTCCTCCTCGTCGTCATCCTCCTCCTCCTTCCTCTCCTCCTCTCCTCCTCTTCCTCCCTCCTCCTCCTCCTCCTCCCTTCTCCTCCTCCTCCTCCTCCTCTCCTCCTCCTCCTCTCCTCCTCCTCCTCCTCCTCCTCCTCCTCCTCTCCTCCTCCACCACCAATTCTTTGCGATTCTTCTGCGTATTCTTCTTCTTCGCATTCTTCTTCGCATTCTTTTTCTTCGCACTTCTTCTTCTTCGCAATTCTTTTTCTTCGCATTCCTCTTCTTCACATTTTTTCCCTCCTTCTTTGCGTTCTTCGCATTCTTTCTCGCAACTCATCCTCATTCACCTCTTCCTTTATAAGGACAATGGACTAAAACGAATTGTAAACTTTGGGTTCTGAAGTTGTGGCAGTCTTTTAGCAGAACCCACCCAAACCTCCCTTAAATCTCATCATCTCTTTACAAGGGCAATTTTCTGTACAGCTTTGAGTGAAGCAGACTTTGACTGTTGCCATGCAGAGACAGAAAACAGGCTGCTAAGGATGCCAGCAGGCACAGCTTTTATTGGCATATCCCCCAACCACAAGTCTGAGTGACATCAGTAGTCACAGGAGTGCAGTTTAGTCTGTAGACGTGTGTTAAAAGATAGTGACATGGGATAAATCGTCGATTGCTTATCTCAATTTTCGTTGTCTAGCATGGTATTAAATGTACCGATGAAAGAAAATTGAGGGACGCTGAACGAGAGAGAGTGAGAGTGAAAAAGGAGAAAGAGAGAGAGAGAGAGAGAGAGAGAGAGAAGAGAGAGAGAGAGAGAGAGAGAGAGAGAGAGAGACAGACAGACAGACAGACAGACAGACAGACAGACAGACAGACAGACAGACAGACAGACAGACAGACAGACAGACAGACAGACAGACAGACAGGACGAGACAGAGAGACACAGAGAGAGAAACAGAGAGAGAAACAGAGAGAGAGACAGAGAGAGAGAGACAGAGAGAGACATAGAGACAGAGACAGAGAGAGACATAAGACAGAGACAGAGTCAGAGACAGAGACAGAGTTATTCTTTTATATCGCGGATAATAGGATAAGCACTCTCGTGCTTTTTACATCCAGTCCCGTGTGTATGCGGTTTTGTAAATGTCATCGTTCCACAGCACAGAGAGAGAGACAGAGAGAGACAGAGAGCGAGAGAGACACAGAGAGAGACAGACACACAGACAAACAGAGAAAGACACAGACAAGCAGACAACTGAGATAGACAGACAGAGACAGACAAACAGACAGACATGTAGATAAACATACATATACACATACATACACGCGTACGCCTATACATCAAAGCAAACTTTCACAAAATTGCATACACGCAGGGACTTGATGTTAAAAAAGCGCGATTGTTTATTCCATTGTACTCGAAATCAATTTTTTTTAAAGTACATAGATCCATAGATATCTACATAAATACCTGCATAGCTACATACATACATACATACATGCATACATACATACACACATACTACACATACATACATACATACATACATACATACATACATACAATACATACATACATACAACACACACACTTACACACACACACAACACACACACACACACACACACCACACACACACACACACACACACACACACACACACACACACACATACCGCGTTCACTCAGTCCAACCCTACTTCTATGACTGTGGAGACTTGACATCAAAATATACACAGGCAGGAAAGATTAGTGTCTAGAAAACTGCTCCTGAAAACAGCTTTTATTTCTATCACACCCATGTGGGCCTAGCACTCATTGACTCCAAAAGTTAGCCATGTATGTCCCCAGTCAAAATGTTTTTTTTCAGTTTAATGTCTGTTCTCTTGTCGGGGGGGGGGGAGAGGAGAGGGAGGGAGGAGGAAGGGAGAGAGAGAGAGAAGAGAGAGAGAGAGAGAGAGAGAGACAGACAGACAGACAGACAGACAGACAGACAGACAGACCAGACAGACCAGACAGACAGACAGAAGAGACAGAGAAGAGACCAAAGAAACAGAGAGCAGAGAGACAGAGAGAGACAGAGAGAGACAGAGAGAGACAGAGAAGAGAGACAGAGACAGAGACAGAGAGACAGAGACAGAGACAGGGATACAAGAGAGACAGAGAGAGACAGAGAGAGACAGAGAGAGAGCAGAGAGACAGAGACAGAGACACAAGAGATACAGAGACATAGATAGAGAAGAGACAGAGACAGAGACAGACAGAGACAGACAAAGACAGAGACAGACAGAGAGAGAGAGACAGAGACAGATAAGATATATATATATATATTTTTTTTTTTTTTTTTTTTTTTTTTTTTTTTTTTTTGGTACGTGTATACCACTCTAAGTCACGGCAGAGTTCTCTCTGTGTGAAATTCGGGCTGCTGTCACGGGAAGACGCCTCACCACAAGAGCAGCGCCACCCATTGTTTTCCTTTCTCTGTCACCATGTAGATTTGTTTCCATATCAGAGTGATTTTTTCCACATAGTTTTTTTTTTCAGGGCAACTCTCTTGTCACCGTGGGTTCTTTTACGTGCGCTGTATGCGTGTTGCATACAGGACCTCGGTTTATCGCCTCATCCAATATGCTAGCACCGGTATCAAGTAGATGGAGGATGGGGGGATGGGATGGAGTTTCGGGAAACAAACCGTTTTTTGGTGATTCATGTACTAACTGAGATGGATCAAGTACATGTTTAAAGAACCCACGGCAACAAGGGAAAGTTGTCCCGGCAAAAATTCTGTAGAAAAAAGTCACTCTGATAGGGAAACAAATACAGTTTTAAAAAAAAATAAATATATATATATATATATAAGTGGCGCTGCACGTGTGGCGACGCGCTCTCCCTGGCGAGAGCAGCCTAAATTTCACGCAGAGAAATCTGCTGTGACATAAAAGTGGTATAAAAAAAAAAAATTTAAAATACACAGACCATTAAACAGACGAGACTCAGCATGAGTGCGCGACCTCTTTCTTACCAGAGGCCCTATGGAGGCGACACACTAATGACTCTCTCGACACTACTAACTTTCAGGAAGCAATCTGACCAAGTCTGAAAGCGGTTTTAGATAATATATGGTAGGACAGGGATTAGCGCAGTGGGAGTAGCAGCACTTTGCCTGTACATCTGAGAAATAGATCACTGATCTAACGGGGGGGAATAGCCTGGCCGTGGTGGTTAGAGTGATGCGCTCCTGATCTGCCGACCCGGGTTCGAATCTCGTTCAAGAGGATTTTTCCTGAGGAGTTAATACCAGCCGACTCCTCCCCCACCTCCCCCCCAAAAAAAAGTCCTTCGGATGGACTATAAACCGAGGTCTCGTGTGTGAACGCGCGCAGAACATCTGCGCATACGTTAAAACCCGTTCCCTTTTCGAAAGAGTAGGTCCATTGTGTGACGGTGGGAATGGATGACAAAATCTACAAAACTACATACACACGGAGACTGGATTGAAAAAGCATATATGAGGTTTAAATCCATTTTCCTCGATAATAAAAGAAAAAAAAATGAAATACAGAAAAAAATACATAACTCCAAAACACATTCTACCACAATAAACGTAACTCAACACAACATATTATATATCCAACACAACACGATACAAAAGACAAAGTAATTAATAATAAGAACAAAAAATGGTTGTTCTTGAAGGCCTTCCTTACAAAATAATGCGAAAGAAAATCTAAAAAGTACAACAAAAAAAACACCCTCAACCTATCTAAATCATGGGATCGATGTCCACTTGAGGAGAGATTTCCTGCTACAAATTGCCGACAGAGCAATGAAATAATCGAACACGGGAACGGTTTCAAGCAGTTATACCAATCGGTAACGGGAGATTTCTCTCTGTCTCTCTCTCTCTGTCTCTGTCTCTGTGTCTCTGTTCTCTGTCTCTGTCTCTCTGTCTCGTCTCTGTTTGTCTCTGTCTCTCTCCCGTCTCTGTCTCTCTCTGTCTCTGTCTCTCTCTGTGTCTCTCTGTCTCTGTTTGTCTCTGTCTCTCTATCTGTCTCTCTGTCTCTGTCTCTATCTCTCTCTGTCTCCTCTGTCTCTGTCTCTGTCTGTCTCTGTCTGTCTGCTCTGTCTCTGTCTCTGTCTCTCTCTCCCTCTGTCTCCCTCTTTGTCTATTTGTGTTGCTGTGTGTGTGTGTGTGTGTGTCTATGTCTTTGTCTCTTTGTCTGTCTGCCTGTCTCTGTCTTGTGTCTGTGTGTCTGTCTGTTCTGTCTGTGTGTCTGTCGTTGTCTGTTGTTGTCTTGTGTTGTCTGTCTGTTGTTGTCTGTCTGTTGTCTGTCTGTCTGTCGTGTCTGTCTGTCTGTCTGTCTGTCTGTCTGTCTGTCTCTCTCCTCTCTCTCTCTCCCCTCTCTCTCTCGTCTCCTCTCTCGTCTCCTCTCTCTCTCTCTCTCTCTCTCTCTCTCTCTCTCTCTCTCTCTCTCTCCTCTCTCTCTCTCTCTCTCTCTCTCTCTCTCCTCCTCTCTCTCTCCTCTGAACGTCTCACCTATTGTCTGAACATGTTTACCATCCATATTGAGAAATGTTTTATTCATGATTTTGTACTCGCTATTTCAATAATCACGTGTGTCGAATGTAATTGATTTTGTGTAAAGTTTTGATTAATGATCTTTTCAAGAAAGCTGAAAACATGTCCATCATGAATATGATATGATTATGAACGTGATTTTTAGGACTATAATCATAAGATTGATTAAAGTATTACAGTACATTTGCCCCAAAATATATGCCATACAGCGGATAATAGTTTCTTGTTCTTGATATTTGGATCATTATTGTTGTTGTTTAAAGGAGGCTTTTTTTAAAAAAATCTTGATCTTATTCCTGATAAGGGCGGGACTGGTTGTAAAAAAAAGCAAACAAGTGCTTATTCATTTATGGTGTGCATTTTCTGTGGTGCTAAACCCTACCCCCCACCATATTCTCCCCAACCCCAAACCTCCTCCATCTCCGCTAACCCCCACCATAACCCTCCCCCTAAACCTCCTCCCCTAACCTCCCCCCCACCATACACCTCCCCCTAAACCTCCTCCCCTATACCTCCCCCCCACCACACTCCTCCCCTAACCTCCCAAACCTCCTCCCCCCAAACCTCCCCCCCCACCATACCCCTCCCCCTAAACCTCCTCCCCTATACCTCCCACCCCCACACCCCTCCCCCTAAACCTCCTCCCCCTAAAACCCCCCCCCCCCCACCACACCACACCACACCACACCACACCACACCCCTCCCCCTAAACCTCCTCCCCTATACCTCCCCCCCACCATACCCCTCCCCCTAAACCTCCTCCCCTATACCTCCCCCCCACCATACGCCTCCCCCCTAAACCTCCTCCCCCTAAACCTCCCCCCCACCATACCCCTCCCCCCACCATACCCCTCCCCCTAAACCTCCTCCCCCTTCCCTAAACCTACCCCCACCATACTCCTCCCCCCCATACTCCTCTCCCTCCCCTACACCAACCCCCACCATACTCCTCCCCCTTCCCTCACCATACTCCTCCCCCCTCCCTACACCTACCCCCACCATACTCCTCCCCCCTCCCTACACCTACCCCCACCATACTCCTCCCCCCTCCCTACACCTACCCCCACCATACTCCTCCCCCCCATACTCCTCCCCCCCATACTCCTCTCCCTCCCCTACACCAACCCCCACCATACTCCTCCCCCTTCCCTACACCTACCCCCCCCCATACTCCTCCCCCCCATACTCCTCCCCCCCCCCCTACACCAACCCCCACCATACTCCTCTCCCTCCCCTACACCTACCCCCACCATACTCCTCTCCCTCCCCTACACCAACCCCCCCATACTCCCTCCCCCCCATACTCCTCCCCCCCCCATACTCCTCCCCCTCCCCTACACCTACCCCCACCATACTCCCCCCCCCCCCCCCTACACCTACCCCCACCATACTCCCCCCCCTCCCCTACACCTACCCCCCACCATACTCCTCCCCCTCCCCCACAACAACCCCCTACCGTACTCCTCCCCCTCACCATACTCCTCCCCTTCCCCTACATCTCTCCCCCACCACCATACTCCTTCCCTTAAATCCCCTTCCTAAAGCTAACTCTCACCATTCACCACCACATTTTTTTTTTTTTTTTTTTTTTTTTGGCATAATTTTCACAACCAACTCTCACTGAAATTCGAACCCATGACACCAAGTCATGACACACATCACAACTTCGTCGTCTTATCCAACAGGCCACCGTGCCTGTCTGTTAGCAGACTGAAAATGGGAAATGATATATTATCTAAATTCAGGCTGAGAAGCAGAGAAGATATAGACAATTCATATTGTGCTGTATTATGTTCTATTCTACCACAAAATAATCTTTAAAAAATATTGTTTTTCTTCTTTTTATTTATTTTTTTTAATTTAATTTTAGTTTTGGTTGCTTCCGGTAATATCCATACTTCCGTAGATTTCTATAAATAAACGGGAAAAGCCATGATCTATGACCTCTGTATTATACTTTTTATGTGAATAGTCCTCAGTTGTTCGGTTGATGGGGCAAAAGGTAAATATTGTCTAACGTCCATCATTCCTGTTCCTGATGTATGTATATATTTTGATCGTTGGCATTGTTGAATACTGAATGAATGAATGAATGAATGAATGAATGAATGAATGAATGAATGAATGAATGAATGAATGAATGAATGAATGAATGAATGAATGAATGATCTTTAATACACAAGTCGCTTCTTGTTGCCTATGATGGTTTTGAAAAGAGAGGCAGAGTAAATGAATTTGACTATGCCAGTTTCGATATTCTGTGTGCGCCTTTTGTAATCTCTCTCTCTCTCTCTCTCTCTCTCTCTCTCTCTCTCTCTCTCTCTCTCATCTCTCTCTCTCTCTCTCTCTTCTCTCCTCCTCTCTCTCTCTCTCTCTCTCTCTCTCATCTCTCTCTCTCTCTCTCACCTCTCTCTCTCTCTCTCTCTCTCTCTCTCTGTTCCGCTTTTCGTAAGAGTAGGCCATCGTGTGCCGGTGGGAACAGATGACATATACAAAAACTGCATACACACGGGACTGGATGTAAAAAGGCAAAAGAGTGTTTTATTCCATTATCCTCGATATAAAAGAATAAATCAAATGGAATCAAATCAAATCAAATCAAATCAAATCAAATCAAATCAAATTCTCTCTCTCCTCTCTCTCTCTCCTCTCTCTCTCTCTCTTCTCTCTCTCTCTCTCTCTCTCTCTCTCTCCTCTCTCTCTCTCTCTCTCTCTCCTCCTCTCTCTCTCTCTCTCTCTCATCTCTTCCTTCTCTCTCGTCCACCTCCACTTCTGTCCACTCTCTTTCTCTCTGTCTTCTTTTCTCTCTATCTGTCCATCTCGATTTTCTTATTGTTTATGTTTTTTTCTTATTTGCAAATACATTTTTTAGAATTCAAGGCTATAGAATTTCTCTTTTCTTCTTATCTTTGGAGGGAGGGGGGAGGCAGAAATCAAGATTTCTTTGACCCTCTGAAAATGGAATTTCAAACGCAAGTCTCATGTAGACGGGTGAATGTGAAAATCAACAGACCATCGTCTGAATCCGTGCTCCCACTGAACAGAATCCTGATACAGCCCATCACACTTTTCTCTCTTTTTTCTGTTTGTTTTATTTCTTTTAATTTCCTGCTTTAAAATTTCAATGGGACTGTTGAGAAGTTTACCCCCCCCCCCCCCCCCCAAACGTTAGAGGAGTGGTGACTTGATAAATGGATTAAATAGAATAGATAAATAAATAAAAAAAGAAATGAAATATAATTATAGAGGAATGATGAATATATGAATAAATATGAACTTATGTGGTTAATCTCTCTCTGTATCTGCCTCTGTATGTTTCTCTCTCTGTCTGTCTGTCTTTTTCTCTCTCTCTGTCTCTCTGTCCTCCCTCGCAGTCTCTCACTCCTCTATCCCGAATCTCCATCCCCACTATACTCATCAAAAAACTTGTTCAGAAACTCTCCAATACTCACATCAGTCGATCCTCTCATCATTCTGCCTCTCTCCTCTTCCCTCCCTCAACTCACATCTCTCTATCAACATTCTGTCCTTATCAACTCCCTCGTCTCTTGTTCGACCTCCTCTCAAATCCCTCCCCCGTCTTCACCTGTCTCCACGTCGCTCTTCATCTCTCTCAGCCACTCCCTCACGCACATCTCTCTCTCTCTCATCTCAATATCAGACTCTCTACCATCCCTCTCCATCTCTCATCTCACTCTCGCACACCTCCTCACTCACACCGCTCAATCAGATCTCGCTTCCTCCCCCTCCCTCTCTCCCCTTCTCGTCTCACTCTCCACATCTCTCCCCTATCTCACCTCCCCTTACCGTCATCGTACGTCATTCCACGTCACTCCACCTCTCCAGCTCCTCGTCAATCTCTCCAACCTCATCCTCTCTCATCACCCTTCCAACCGCTCCCTGGCCGTCGATACATCTCTCACTCATTCCCATGATTTCCGCTCTCTCTCAACATCCCCTCCACGCCTATTCTCCAAACCCCGTCCTCCAACACATCCTCATTCCTCATAAAGTGCCAATCACTTCCCCCGACACACTTCTCCTCTCCCTCTTTCTCCCCGTATCTCTCCGCATCGCAGCAGCAGCCTACCTCACTCTCTCCGTCATCACTTCACCACCGCTCCAGGATATCCTCGTCCACTCCCCCCTAATCTCCTTCTCCCATCACCACACCTCTCGCGTCTCTCGGTCCTTCTACCCACCCTCTCCAGTCTCTCAAACTCTCCATCGCAATCATCTCCTCATCTTTCACTCGACCGAGCTCCCCCCCCCCCATCTCTTCCTCGTCCTCTCCACCTCACCAGTCATAGATCTCCTCCCTCCCCGAGCCTACTCTCGTCCCTCCTCCCTACTCATACTCTCCTCCTCTCCTCGCTCCTCACTCATCGTCCTCGAACCTCATCGCTCCCCTCGTTCTTCTCATCATACTCATCTCTCTCATCTCTCCGCTATTCTCCTTCCTCTTCGTTCTCTCATCTCAACTCCTGTCATCTATACTTCTCACGCCCCACTACTCACACCACCATCTACCCCTCCCACTCACACTTCCATTCCTATCTACTCTGTCTATCCAGCACTTCATCTCCTCTCTATCTCCTCTATCGTCCTCTCTCTCTCCGTCCCCCTCCTCGCCCTCATCTCCTCCCACTCTGCACAAGCTCTCTCTCCAATCTCTCTCTCTTGCCAACTCCACCCGCGTCTCTGCCTCTCTCTCTCAGGTCTCTCCCCAATTATCCCCCTCTCTTAATTACAACCCTCCTCCTCCACTCTCGACCTCCTCTCATCTCGTCCTCACGCCCTCCTCTCCCCTCATCTCCGTAACCTCAACTCGCTCTCTTCCTCCTCTCTCCCCCCCCCCTCTCTCATCCTCCTCGCTCCCATCCTCCTCCTCACCTCTCCCCTCAGACTCAGCTCTCTCTCAGCTCTTCCCCCCTCAATTCTCCTCATCTCGTCCCTCATTCGTCAACTCCATCTGGATCTCCTCCTCATTAAAACTCTCTCTCACTTCACCTCTCTTCACATCTAGCCGATCTCCCAGGTCCTGCTCCCTCTCTCGTCCACTCTCCTCCCTAATCTCTCGCTCCTCTCACTCTACTCACAATCTTCCTCCTCTCGCATATCACCTTACTCATCAACTCCACACTCTTCGCCCTCATTCTGCCTCACTCGTTCTCATCTACTCCTCTCTCTCCTCTCTCTCATCTCCTCACAATCAATCCTTCCCGCCCCATCTCCTCACTCACTCCACATCTCCGTCTCACTCTCTCTCTCTCTCTCCTCTCTCAGCTGCGTCGTCACCTCCTCCTCTTCCTCCAACTCACTCTCTCCATCCCCCTCTTCAGGGTGCCTCCCTCCCACCTCCGCTCATCCACTCACCCCCCTCCCTCCATCCCCACTACTCTCTCCTCACACTCCTCTTCTCCCAAAAACATCTGTCCACTCTCTCTAGTCCCACCTACCTCGTCCCTCCCTCATCACCACTGCCCTCTCGCTCTCGTACTCTCGCTCCAACTTCTCTATCCTCATCTCACTCTAAACCCTCCCCTGTCTCACTCATCAAATCTCTCCTCCTCAGCCATCTCCCCCACTCTCGCACCTCCCACTCCTCGCTTCCCTCATCCTCTCGTAGTCCAAAACTCGCTTCCATCTCAGGACTTCTCCTCCCTCTGTCATCTCTCATCCCACTCCTCCCTCAACCCCATCACCTCTCTTTCCCACACCCATCTTCCTCTCCCTCAATCTCGACGCCCTATTCGTACCTCTCCTCCCTCCACCTCATCTCATTTCTCCTGACTATCTCCCATCTCCTCACGAACTCACCCCCAACAACCCGCCCCTCCCACACTCCTCTCCTCTCTCATCCATCCCCCTCTCTTATCCCACTTCACCATCCTCATATGTCCTCTCCCTCCCAATCCAACTCTCTCTCCTCACAACTCATCTCCTCTCAATATTACAACCTTCTCTCCTTTCTCCTCCTCCTCCTCTCTCCACTTCCTCTCTCTTCACTCGTCTCTCTCATCCCCCTCCTCTTCTCCCAACACACCTCTCCAGTCCTCCTTACTCTCCTCGTCCACGAACTCACCCTCCACCAGATTCATCTTCAATTGCTCTCATCGTCCCCCCGGCCTCTCCCCTCCACCTACGTCTCTCCATCATCTATCCTCATCATCTCTCTCCTCTCTCATACCCCTCTCTCCTCTCTTCTCAAATCAACATCCTCTCTCTCGCTCATCTCTCGCCCAGTCTCTACTCCATCACAACCTCTCTCTCGTCCTCCCTCTCCTCTCCCTCTCTCGCTACTCAGCGTCCTAGCTCTCAATCATTCGCCCCTCTCTCTCCAACATCCGTCAACTCCTCCTCATCCCACACCCTCCAATCTCTCCTCTCTCTCTCCTCTCCGTCGCATCACACCTCTCTCTCCCCTCCCAGCGTCACAACCTCTCCTCTCTCCTGTCCCGATCCACCGTACCACTCCTCCTTCTCCACCCTCACTTCGCTCTCATCATCTCTCTCTCCTCCTCTGAAAGCCTACCTCTCTTCTCCTCCCTCCCCCTCTCTCTCTCTCATCTCACTTCACGATTACTACACATTCTCGTCTTCTCTCATCTACTCTCCTCCTCCTCTCTCCCCTCTCTCCCTCTCTCCTCCTCTCTCTCCTCCAGTACTCTCTCTCTCTCCCTCCACCACTCTACTCTCCTCGACATCATCCCAATCTCTCCCTCTCCTCCAGCCCTCTCCCCCTCTCCTCTCATCCCTCACTCAATCTTTACTCTCTCTACTTCTCGACCCGACTCTCACCTCTAAACTCGTCTCTCTCTCTCTCTCCTCTCTCTCTAGGTGTCGTCTCTCTCCGTCATCTCTCTCTCTCCTCCTCATCCACCATCG
>CM060319.1:44510585-44513085 GCA_030674155.1 Stramonita haemastoma | reverse complement strand
TAGGGGCCAGCGTATTGAGGGCGGCACCCATCTTCTCTCCATCGCTGCTTTACCTTCCCTGTCCCTAAAGAGAGCAGGTACCCATTTATAGCTGGGTCAGCTGAGGAACTGTACTGAAGCCAAGGTGCGCAAACGGTCACCCATCCAATTGGTGTCCACGCTGAATGCTGCTTAACCTTATATTATTATACCTAGCTCTGTCCATTTCACAAACTATGGACTCTACACGTTGTAAATCTGTGCTGCTGTTTCCCTTGATTTTTACTGAGGGAATGGCTTATCATCCTTAAATCAGTACACTTTCGAAACATCTTGAATCAAAGAAAACCATACTGGCATTCATTCATGTCTGTTGAAACCTCAGGCTTCTTGCAGTCTAGCTGCAGACTGTAGTTTTGTGTGTGTCTGTGTGTGTGTGTGTGTGTGTGTGTGTGTGGCGTGTGTGTGTGTGTGTGTGTGTGTGCGTGTGTGGTGTGTGTGTGTGTGTGTGTGTGTGTGTGTGTGGTGTGTGTGTGTGTGTGTGTGTTCTAGTGCAAAAAGGTTGCACGTTTCGTGATGATAAAGCAGCAAAAATTGGAACATCAAAGCTGACAGCATATGGAAGCAAGAAAGGGAGGTGGGAGCCATGAAATCGGGACATCACCGCATGCAAGAGAAAGATGAAATATTTGGTTGGGTGTTTTTTTGGTTGAGGTTGTTTTTGTGTTTTTTTTTTTGGGGGGGATTGGCTTTTTATTTTTTGGAATCCAAGCGCCAAGTTTCACTTGTCTTCGCTTATCGTTGATGAATATGGGAAAGGGAAATGAGGGCTGCTACACAGTCACGATAACGCGGAGAAAGTTGACAGTCTTGTAATTTGAAAATGTGAAGTATAATCTTAAGATCTGCTCCCCCGAAAGATAAAAAAGAAAAGAGAAAGCTGTCCGAATTTACAGAAATGGCATGCCAAGAGAAGACCGTATGGTAAAAATTGCAGTTTTACTTTCTTTTTCCTTTGATTTGATACAGAAAAATAGTTCTTATAGTTTCACATGCATACTTTCAACTGCACGAGTGTGCGGGATAGCCCCTTCGAGCGCGTGCCCCCCCCCCCCCCCCCCCCCCCACACACACACACACTCTCCTCCCACACACACACACACACACACACACAACAAGTGCATGCACACACTCGTTCATAAATTATTACACATATATTCGTATGTACATATACATACACGCATATATGCATACAGACAGACAGACATACACATGAAGAGAAAGACAGACTGGTAAAGAACTATACACAAAGAAAGAAAAAGAGAAAGCAATGGAGAGTAGTGGAAACAAAAGAAAAATAGAACAAAACTTCAGAAGAGACAGAGACAGACACATTAGAAGTAACACACTCAAACGATAACCCTGAGACAGACACGACAGACAGACAGACAGACAGACACAGAAATTGGGTGAAGGGAGGAGGAGGAGGAGGAAGAAGACGAGTGAGGAGGATCAGATTGACAGACCGACAGGCAGACAGAGACAAACAAACAAAAAACCCACTTAATCAGACACAAAGAGAAAGACAGAAACATAAAAAAACCAGACAGAACAAAAATACTGACCCCACATCATGACTTACAAGTAGACAGACACGGGGTCTTCTCAAACTGTCAGGCTCACTTCTGACAATTCTTGACGCTATCTGTCAAGAGCAGACTCACTCGAGCGTGGCACAGGTGCTCACCTCACGACTCCTCTTTGCATGCCATTGCCACTCCTCTGCTGCCAAAGCGTGCCAATTCCGCCTGCTGTGTGTCTGACAATCTGCCATCCCGGATTTGGCATGTTAGAAGAAGTTTGGTTGGTGGGGAATAGGGGATGAGGGACCCGAGGAGGGGGTGGGGGTGGGGGCGGTTAGGAAACGATGTATAAGAAAAGGAGAAAGAAATCAATGATCACGTATCCAGGTGAACCATACACTCAATTCACACACACGCGGGCGCGCTTGCACACGCGCGCGCACACATGTAAATACATTCACACACGCTCACACACACACAAACACACTCACACACACACACACACACATAATACAACTATTTTCATAGATACACACACACATATATACATACATATCGGGCACACAAAATGTGTATACAGAAGGACACACACACACAAACACAACACACACACACACACACACACACACACACACACACACACACACACACACAACACACACACACACACTCCATAATTTAAAGTCTTGAAAAGGAAGTTACTCTCATCTTATCCAAGTAAATGACCTTGACCTGAATGTCTCTACGAGTATAAGCTATGAACTCTCGACCCTGTCTATCTGAAGAAAGAAAAAAATAATAACAAAACTGTAAACTTTAAGATCTACACAATTTTGGAGTTCTGAGATATAAAATCTGTAGATCTTCAGAGCTATAGAACATAAGGTTTTCCGACTCTGGGATCTATCACTTTTAAATCTTGTGGAGAAGTGCCTCTT
>CM060319.1:44498085-44503085 GCA_030674155.1 Stramonita haemastoma | reverse complement strand
GCAACAGCAACATCTGCTCTAGTCAGACTCGAGAAGATCATCAGAAGCAACAACATCAGCTTCTGCACCAAATACCACCTTTACAAATCCCTCGTGATATCTATCCTCCTATATGGCTGTGAATCATGGACTCTGACAGCAGAGTTAGAGAGGAGAATCCAAGCATTCGAGAACAAGTGCCACAGAAGACTCCTCAAAATATCATACAAAGAACACAAGACCAATAACTATGTGAAAGAAGAAATCAAAAAGCGTGTGGGCCCCCAAGAGCCTTTGCTCTCCACCATAAAGAGGAGAAAGCTGATGTGGTTTGGTCACACCACAAGACACAACACCCTAGCAAAAACCATCCTGCAAGGAACAGTCGAGGGCAAGAGAAGAAGAGGCCGCCAAAAGAAATTATGGGTTGACAACATCAAAGACTGGACCGCCCAGCCCCTGCAACACCTCCTACTAGCCACACAGGATCGTGAAGCATGGAAAAAGATCTCTGTTGCGTCTTCTCTCATGTCCCCCCTACATCCTTTGGGACATGGGACTGAGTGAGTGAGTGAGTGTACCAAAAGACTATCAACAGTTCTACACTTTTTATCAATTGCTACTGCCTCTGTCCATTGCACATTCCAACAACCCCTCCCCCACATAACTGATTAATTAGACAACAACTCTTCATAATCAGAAACATTGCAGAGCAAAAAAAACCAAAAAAAACACAATCCAGTCTCTGACCTCCTCTTTCTGCAGGAAGCTGTCATTATCAAGGGGCGGGGAAATAGGTGCAAGCTCAGAATCTGCACGTGTGTAGAAAACAGTACGAGACCTACAGCTTCTTTCATGGGAACAATTTCTTCAGTTCACGCACTTTGAAACCCTTGACAGAAACTAATTAAAGTTCTTTCACACGCTGTGGTTTGTAGATTAAAAGTGAGGATGGTTTCTCGGGGTGTGGCATTTAGCCATGCTTTTCAAGGAGTAGGGAACATACTTGAGAAACATGCGTGTGAATGAGCTATTCAGACAATAATGGGCAAGGGAAGTTGGTGCAACAATGAAAAAAAGACATTGACGCAGATCGCAGCTTTAAGCCATAGTTTGAATTGTTATCATTTATGTCATGTAAAAAGAAAAAATGTTGTTTTTTTTTAAAATTGGATATGTTTATTATAGAAATGTAACATTTACTGTCTATAAATAAAAATAAAATGTAAATAACTGCAGCTGGTTTGATCTGTGTTAAATTCAGAATAACATAAAAAAAAATCTTAAAACTTGTTATCACAGATTTTATTTCAAATTGTAATGAGAAACACTATTGTGTAGGTCACATTGGAAAACAAAGTGAGAGGTTATGATGACATCACCTTTCAGAAAACAATGAATGGTGTATAGATAAATGAGAAAACACAATATGCTACCTAGGCTACTTCGTTAATTCCCACCTGTTGTGAACAAGCTCAGCCCTGCGTAAAACACTTTGTTAAGAAAAAGCAACGAAAAAAAGCTGGGAAATTTCTTTGAGTGGTGAAGCTCATTTTTTTTTAATTTTCTTTTCCTTCGCCAAATCGAGTTCCTCGTCAGTGATATAGCATTCAGCAGAAATACTCCCCCCTCCCCCCCCCCCCCCAAAAAAAAAAAAAAAAAAAAAAAGATCAGGGTAGCACAAGTATTTATGACTGGCACAAATAGGAGTCCATCATCCATGCTTGGAACCATTTCTCTCCAAGACTAAGAAATATACCATGTCTCCCCTCTTGACGATTTTATAGAATTCGGTAACAGGTTTAAAGAAAAAGTGGCGGAAGTACTCAATACCTCAGCACTTATAAATAATATCCTTCTTGTGCATTATCATGGAGCGGAGCTACAAAGTTTGAACAGCTATACAACTTTTCCTTTTTGCTTACTTATTCAGCTAGTTTTTTTGTTAAATAGAAGAACGGTGTTTAAATGACTTAAGAAGCACTTGCTACCCACAGTCTTCATTACATGTCCCAACTTCCCTGCCCTGATTAGAAATCTCTACGAGGCAGCCCTTTTGTAACTGCAAATAGTGCCAAGCAGGAAGACATAATCATCTGCCTTTCTCCTCTGATCTCCCTCTAATTAACAGGAGACCTAGACAAGAGAAGTGAGTGCGAATCCGTAACCTGCCAGCCTGAGCATGGAACCTCGCGAAGTTCACTGCTTCTGTCAAGTCAACAGTATTTTTTCCCCCAAGTTCACACACGTATCGCTTGACAGAAGCCAATTACCCAACCCTGTCTTTGCTGGAGCTCGTTTGATTCAAATCACGGCAACGGGTAGCTTCTGGAACGTGACGAGGAGAGCTGGTTTGGGGTTTAGGCTATTTCAGAAAGTAACTACACAGAATGGGCGGCAAACGTGTTAGCTTGGTGGGAAGCCAGTATGCTCTTGGACACACACATACACACATGCACGTACACACACGCGCGCGCGCGCGCGCGCAGCGCACGCACGCGGAGACACGCATGCATACACCCACACACGCATGCATGCGCGCACGCACGCACGCACGCACACACAAGACACACAGACACACAGACACAACACAGACACACAGACACACAACACACACACACACACACACACACACACACACACACACACACACACACACACACACCACCCTCCCAGAATCAGCTTCTGTAGAGCAACAAAGACGACAAAACACAACTTGGAAGTCAAGCCATGCTTCATTACCCCATTTATGCAATGTGAAAATGCACAACTTTGTAGTTATTAATGTACACCAGAAAAGGACATGTACCTTTTCTTTATATAAAATGAATGTTTTCACATGCCTGTCTCCAGAGGTTTTCTTGGTTTATTTATGATTTTTATATGGTTCTTTCACACATTTTACGCATCGTGGTCTAAGTTTCAAGTTAGAATGAAAACCGACTTTTATGTTTGCAAGTCTGGAAAATAAAGAGGTATAATGATATATCCTTTTCAAAACAGAAATATTCTAAACATCGTCGTCATATTCCTTGCTTCCATGTTGAATTTTTTGTTGAGTTCTAAAAGCAGTGGATTATTTTGTTTGAAAAAAAGCCCGCCCAAATGAGCTGAATTTTTTGGCCTGAGGAAACTGATGTTTGGTTTATATGGTTATTTTTACTTATCTTTTATTCTTAAAGCACAATGTTATCAAACTCCAAGCACACACACAAAAAATTCCCCTCTTCTTTATGACTTGCAGAATTTTCAATCGCAGGCTGGAAGAGAAGATTCAGCAAAAAGATTTCCCATTAAAAAAAAAGAACATTGACTTAATAACCAAGTACCCTATATGTTTGGATATGTCGAAAAGTCCCCTTCGCTCAAGAAAAAAAAAAACGCAATAGCATGCAAAAAAAAAGAAAACCTTAGACTGTACAGCCAAAAAAAAAAGTAACAGACTAGCAATTCTTATTTTATCTGTCTTCATTACCAGACGAGCGAGTGCAAATTCATTCCCTCCATGTGCAGGGAACCACATAAAACTCACCGCTTCCATCGTGTAAACAATTTCTCTGGTTCACGCGCGTGCGGCTTGACAGAAGGCAATTACAGCCCCCTGTATATCCTGGCTATAGCATGCCAATTAAAAGTGCGGGGGCAACGATGGCTTCTGAGACCTGACTTATTGTCAGGGGCAGTTTGCCTTTGCACACACTTGGAACTACTAACAGAACAGGCATGGGAAACACGTGGGCTGTGCAGAAAGTTAGGGTTAGTTCTGAAATTTAAAAAACAAAAAAAAAAAAAAAACTTAGAACATCAGCGCATGTTGAACCATGTCGGGACAAAATACCATGCAAGGTGAAGGCAAAAATGTCACCAGATTTTATATAATGTAAAAATGCAGAGCTTTTTTTGTGTGTAATACGAAAAAAAAAATGTCTGAAAGTCAAGTTAATGTTTGCATTTTATCTCAAGATTAGCGTTTCATTTTTTTCCTCTTTAAATAACAGGCTGTAACGTATCTAAAAATCCTTACGAAAATGAGCTGTTTTAAACTGTAATTGAAAAACATTTCTTTGTTGGTCACCGGCACCAGACAGGCAGTAGAAAAAGGTGTGGGTTAAATGGTCGGTTTTTTTTTATTTAAAAATGACATTTAGTCAGAAAGTAGAAAAAAAAAGATTTGTCGTCAAAGAAACATTGTAGTTGTTCTATTTCGTGTGTTGTAAATAAAAAGCCAAAGCAAACCAAACAAACTGTACTTAATAATTGTTAGGTCAGTGGCGGTTTGCAGAAAGGAAAACGCTCATCATTTTTCTTTATGTTATATTTCCCCCCACTACGCTCACACCCCCTGGGTTAACATCAGTGCTGACTCCACCCTCCCCAAAAGTCCTCGGATGAGACTATAAACCGAGGCCCCGTGTGCGATCGCATGCAGAAAATCTTGCGCACAATGTTAAATCCTGTTCCGCTTTTCGTAAGAGTAGGCCATTGCGTGCCGGTGGGAACAGGTGACAAGGTTTACAAAGCTGCATAAACACGGGGACTGGGTGTAAAAAAGAACATGAGTGCTTATTTCATTATCCTCGATATAAAAGAATGATAATGAATAAATAAATAAATAATAAATAAATAAATAAATAATAAATAAATAAAAATGGGCTCATGCAGGTTCATCTTGGCACGAATCACCCCTTGTAAGTAAGTGTTAATGTTGCGTTGTAACGACTGTTCAGGGAGTTCACAAAGAGCCAGACAATCAGATTAACGCGTGATAGTGCTGTAAAAAAAAAAAAAAAGGCTATCATTTTCAGAGACTAGGCTGGAAGAGAATATGAGGAAGAAATTCCTCAGTAACTTGGTTAGCAGACATTCTAACCTTGTACGTAAGCTGTAGGGCCTATGCTTAACTGACGCCAGATCATTTGACACAGAGAAAAAAAAAAGTCGCTTCACGGGGAGGGGGGGGGAGGGGAGGGTCTTATATGTTTATGACATTTTCAAGAATCATCTATGAAAGACAATGACGA
>CM060319.1:44488085-44490585 GCA_030674155.1 Stramonita haemastoma | reverse complement strand
CTCACCATTGGTGAACCTCAGAGCTCTAGCCGAGGAACTAAAAACAATAGAAGAAAGCAAAAACACTTCATCAACATTTTGTTTTTGTTCTTTGGTTAACAAAACCCCCACTATTGACACATTACAGTAGTTTTACTCTTCACTCTGTTTTGCATTGTATACACATCGTCTTGATAGGTTTATGGGCTGTTTACAACAACTCACACACCCCTTCCAGTTATCGCTAAAGTAAAGCAAGACAGAGCATGTGTTATGACAGGATGCCAAGATGCTTCAGAATATTCAGGGCTTCATATTGAGATAGGATTTTGTGTTTTTGTTTTGAAGTTTATACATTAACGCAAGAAGCACAACAAAGGTTCAGAGGGAACACGTTTAACTGCAGATCAATGGGCACATACATGTTAAAAAATATGCAAGCAAGTGCACACACACATATGTAAGCAAGCGTGCACACACACACACACACACACACACACACACACACACACACACACACACACACAGATCAAATCAAATCAAATCAAATCAAATCAAAATTTTATTTCCAGATGGTACATTGAGTAAGCAATAAAGTTGCTTTTTTCATCAAGCCACCTATCTATCTAAAAAAGAAAAAAAAACGAGAGAGAGAGAGAGAGAGAGGGGGGGGGGGAGAGAGAGGGGGGGGAGAGAGAGAGAGAGAGAGAGAGAGAGAGAGAGAGAGAGAGAGGAGAGAGAGACAGAGACAGAGACAGAGAGACAGAGAGAGAGTGAGAGAGACAGAGACAGAGACAGAGAGGATCATATATCTACGAGGGTGCATACATGCATACACATGTATATACACAAAACACAAAATGCTTTCCACTCATCCATCCCCCCCCCCCACACACACATCTGTCTCCCCTATAGCCCTGGCATCACAGAAAAACCCTTAAACTGTAGACATCCTCTGTGAGGGTTAGCACTGAGCCACATTTCTCCTGCAACTTAACTGTCTGCGAGTTTCTTGTGCTAGCCCATTGAGCACTCTATACCATCAAGCCAACTCTTTTTTGGGGGGTTCTGTCCAGGATGGTCTATTTTGATAATAATGATGGTGCCTAGATTGGTGGCTTAGTAAGTGGTAAAACTCCCCATCAAGAGAAAGAGATGTTCCAGGTTAGATCCCATCTTTTTATCTCCATATCAATACTAGGCCTTAGTACTGGTCTGGGTGTAAGTATGTATGTAAGTATTTGAGTGGCATGATAAATCGAAGTCTGGTGTGCAAGATATACGTTACACGCATGCAGGAAGCTAGAGTATTGAGAGAATTGTTCTTGGTAAAGATTCTGAAGGAGAGGTTAAAGCGTATTGATGTGAACGGGACGGGATAGCCCGGTGGTCAGAGTGATGCGCTCGTGATCTGCTAACTCGGGTTCGAATTCAAGAAGATTTTTCCTCTGGAGTTAACATCAGAACCAACTCCACTCCTCCCAAAAGTCCTTCGGATGAGATTAAAAATCGATGTCCCGTGTGCAAACACACGCAAAACATCCTGCGCACACGTTAAAACCTATTCTGCTTCTTAAAAGAGTAGGTCATTGTGTGACGGTGGGAACGGATGGTAAAATTGACAAAACTGCGTACACACGGGGACTGGATGTAAAAAGCACATAAGGGTCCATTCTATCATCCTCGAAATAATAGAATAAAAAGAACTATGCATGCAGAGTTGAATGTAATTCTTTGTTGCTTTTGCTGTCTTTTGTTCGGTGTTTTTTTTTTTAATTGGGGTTGTTGTTTTTGGCTGGGGTTGGGGTTTGGTTTGGGGGTTTTTTGTTGTTTTTTTCTTTGTTTGTTTTCAAATGTGTTTGTTGTTGTTTTTGTTGGGAGGAGAGGGCTGGGAGCGTTTGACGTTGGGAGGGGGGCGGGGTGGACGATAAATTGCACAATGGTACAACAGTAAGCTGTCCAAATTCCACGCAGTAATTTTTGATATGTAGTCCAGAAAGTTTTTTTTTTTATCCTTCCAAGCATAATAACACTACAGCAGCCACTGACTGTTGTAGGTGAAATTTAATTTTCTCTCTTTTGAGCAGCACGTGCCACCATAAAAAAAATCTTTTTTTTCCTGGACTGACTTTTTTGTTTAAATGCGTTAAGAACATCGTTTGTTTTTGTCTCCGAAATTTGCAAGAGGAAAAGCGTGTAGTTGCTGTAGATTATTCACGATAAATGAATGTACAGAGAACCTTTTGTATATCGGCTCACATACAAATCATTCACGCTGAATTCATGTACAAAGAACCTTTGTGTTTCGGCTTACATACACACACAATAAACAAATAAAACAAATAAACAAACAAAGCAAAAAAGAAACAAAAGGAATAAGCAAACAAACAAAACAAATAAACAAAAAACAAGCAAGCATATCCGGATCTCAGATTACCCATGATGTCTGCTGGAATGAATGAGAAACAGTTGTGCTTTCAGACAAAATCTATTTTTTTTTAAATTCTTGAATTTTTTTTGT
>CM060319.1:44475585-44483085 GCA_030674155.1 Stramonita haemastoma | reverse complement strand
GATGTGTGTGTGTGTGTGCGCGATGCGCGTGTGTGTGTGTGTGTGTGTGTGTGCGTGGTGCATGGTGTGTTGTGTGTGTGTGCTGTGTCTGTGTCTGTGTCTGTGTGTCTGTGTGTCTGTGTGCCTATCTGTCTGCTTGTTTGTATCTCTGTCTGTATCCCGTGTCTGTCTAATCAGTTTGACTGTTTCTCCTTTTGCGTCTGTTCTGTCTGTCTAGTTTAAAAACATGAATGCGTGCGTCTTTGTGCCTGTGAATTTCCGTGTGCATTTCAAAGTGATGTACACACACTCTCTACTCTGGACTTGTTTTCCTTTCATCTACCGTCAGAATTCTCCCAGTACCAAAAAATCGCCAAACCTGGAAATGCACTTGTCTCTGGCATGTAGCCTGCAAGTGAAAGCAGAATGCCAGTAGCATGATAAGTAGCCTGGTGGTTAGAGTGATACAGCTCGTGATCTGCTGACCCAGGTTCGAATCTCGTTTAAGATGATTTTTTTCCTCTGGAGTTAACATCAGTGCCGACTCCACTCTCTCCAAAAAGTCCTCCGGATGAGACTATAAACTGAGGAGGTCCCGTGTGCGAGCGAACGCACGCAGAACATCGTCTGCACATGTTAAAACCTGTTCCGCTTTTCGGAAGAGTAGGCCATTGTGTGCTCATGGGAATGGATAAATAAAATTTACAATCTGCATGCACACGGGCACTGAATGTAAAAAGAAAAAAAAAGCCACATGAGTGCTCATTTCCACTATCCTCGAAAATAAAGAGTAAATGATAAAATAAATGAATAAATAAAAATTATACCTTCTATGCACCCCGCTGTCTTTTTTTGCTTTGTTTCAAAGCACACATTATTTTTAGCTATTTCCTGGCTTCAGATGAAAGGTCAGCCATGCCCCCTTGTCAGACAGCCCATGTTCCATTTTTTTTTTTTTAATTCTTTTATATCGAGGATAATGGAATAGCACTCTGTGCTTTTTTACGTCTAGTCCCGTGTGTATGCAGTTTAGTAAATGTCATCTGTTCCCACCGGCACACGATGGCTTACTCTTACGAAAAGCGGAACAGGATTTACGTGTGCGCAAGATGTTGTGCGTGCGTTTCGCACACGGGACCTCGGTTTAAAGTCTCATCCGAAGGACTTTTGTGGAGAGTCTTGAAGTCGGGTTCAGTGGTGACGTCATTTGAAAACCCTATATTGTTTTCTTTGGTCCTAGTTCTTAGAAAATAGCTAGTCACTTTTTTAAGAATGAAAATGAAATAAGGTGGTCATTTTGATTTTTTTGGGGGTGGAATATATGTGTCTGTATTTTTGCAAGTCAAAGTTTATAACAAGTTTATAATATATATATATATACATTATATATATATATCATTATATATATATAATATATATATATATATATATATATATATATATAATATATTATTACCATAGTAGTAGTAGAAGTAGTAGTAGTAGTAGTAGTAGTAGTAGTAGTAGTAGTAGTAGTAGTAGTAGTAGTAGTAGTAGTAGTAGTAGTAGTTTATACATCATTATTATTCATCAATGTTGTTAATTTTGAGGAAAAATTTACACAATTTGGAAATTGAATTTTTTTTAATTTTCAAATGATTATTGATATTATGCATCTGTGTTTGCGCATATGTGCGTCTGTCTGTCTGTCTGTTGGTGTATGCCTGTATCTGTTCGTCTGTTTCAGCTGAACCACTTTGGTTTGAAGGAGGCAAATAAATGACAACACTTTCTGGATATGAAAAACAAGCTGGCTGTTTGTTTTCACACACACAACACACACACACACACACACACACACACAACAACCACACACACACACAACACCACACACACACACACACACACACACACCACACACACACACACACCACACACACCACACACACACACACACACACACACCACTCACCCACGCATACACACACCACGTGTGTGTGTGTGTGTGTGTGTGTGTGTGTGTGTGTGTGTGTGTGTGTGTGTGTGTGTGTGTGTGTGTGTGTGTTGTGTGTGTGTGTGTGTGAGCGTGCATGTGTGTGGGGATGTATGTGTGTTTGTGAGTGTTTGTGAGTGAGTGAGTGTGTGTGTGTGTGTTTGTGAGTGAGTGTGTGGTGGTTTTTTAGTGTGTGTGTGTCGTGCGCGCGCGCGCGCGCGTGCGCGCACTGCAAGTGACGTCAGCAAAAACCCGACTTCAGGAAGATTAGATATACGTTGGGGGTTTTTTCCAGACACACTGAGTTTGCATTCATTCCCGTTGCTTTCCTTCCTGATTTTTTCCCCTTTATTGTTATCACGCCTTTTTACGTTGCAGCTTTGTACTGGAAAAAAAAAAGGCAAGATGCCTTTGTATGGTTTCTTTTTTTGCTTGTTTGTGAGCTTTTGGGGGAGGAAGGTTGTTTCGTTGAGTTTTTGTTTTTGTTTGTTGTTTTTTAAGTTTGTTTACTTTTCTCGTAGCTGATTGGTTAGATGTCTATATGGCTTGCCAGTCGGTTTGTTTTGTTTCTTTATTTTGTTTTATTTATTTATTTATTTATTTGTTCTTTTATTTCGAGTATAATGGTTGGTAAGTTAGTTGGTTGGGTGGTTGGCTAATCGGTCGTGGTTGGTTGGTTGGTTGGTCAGTGTGGTTAATTAGTTGGCTAATTGCAGGGGTGGTTGATCAGATAATTATTGTTAGGAAGCCATTTAGTCTATATTTCTATTCTTGGAGAAGAAAAAAGTTGTCGACCAACTTTGTACCTTTTAATTCAAGTTTAAACATGGGACCTGCATATCCGACACAAGTCTTTACTTAACAGCTCAGACATCTATACAACACATTACATGTACTACACAAGTTTGTACTTTACAACTAACAGATATACGTTACATAACATACTACACAAGTTTGTACTTTACAACTCAGACATATGGACTTGCCTCTCCGACATGCACACCCACCCCTACTTTACAAAAAAAAAAGGCTCTCTGACTTTCGGCACTGTGTAGGGACCTCTGTTATCTGGGCAAAGTTCAGCTTTGTATGTAGCCTACCCCCCTCCCTATCTTTCCATTGCCTCCCACTGGCACTCACCACACCACAAAATACTTTTTCCACAGCCCTCCCTCCTTTCACTACTACACCCCCCTTTAACACCTTTCTCCCTCTTGCATACACACACATATACGCGCGCACGCGCGCGTGCATACGCACGCAAACACACAACACACACACACACACACACACACACACACACACACACACACCACACACAACACGATACAACACAACACCATACACACATTCACCACCACAACCACCACACCACAATACAACATCACACCACACCACAACACAACACACACACGCACGCACGCGCGCGCGCACAACCTACACATACACACACCACACACAAACAACACACACACACACACACACAAACACAACAACAAAACAACACAAAACAAACAACAATACACCTCTCTCTCTCTCTCTCTCTCTCTCTCTCTCTCTCTCTCTCTCTCCCACTCCACTACCTCACCCACACCACACACACACACACACACACACACACACACACACACACACAACACACACAACACACACACACACACATTGCACATCAGCACCACCACTACCACCACCACCACCACCACCTACCATTACCACCCCTACCCCCATGTGCCGTTAAACCTTCCTGACCCCTTTGCAGATAAAATTAGAACTCATGAAACTCAACACTCCGTGAGATGTTGGCCCTAGAACATTTTCTGCTTCTGAGTTTGGAAAATGATGGGGGGAAGAGAGAGAGAAGAGAGAGAAGAGACGACAGACAGACAGAGACAGTGTGTGTGTGCGTTTGTGTGTGTGTTGTGTATGTGTGTATGTGTGTGCGTGTTGTTAGTGTGTGTGTGTGTGTGTGTGTGTGTTTGTGTGTGTGTGTGTGTGTGTGTGTGTGTGTGTGTGTGTGTTAGTGTGTGTGTGTGTGTGTGTGTGTATTTTAGTGTATGTATGTATGTGTGTGTGTATGTGTGTGCGTGTGAGTTTCCCTCTCATTTTTGGTACGGGCAAAAGTTTGTGAGTTCATGTGGTTTGTTGCACTATGCAAATAGTTGAAGTTTTCAGGGGGGTAGGTTTTTGCTTTTTTGGCAAACACAGTAATGCACTCATTCAAATGTTCAGGCAAGCAGACAGGCAGGCAAGAAGCAAGTTTGCTTGCATACTTATGTCGAGTGCATACACGCATGTATGCACACACACATGCACACATCTACGAAATAGGCATGCATAACACACAATCACGAAAACACACACACACACAACACACATACACACATACACACACACACACACCACACACACACACACACCACCTCCAGACAGCCTAATTCTAAACGAATGACATTATACAATATTACCTATTGCCTAACCACTTCTCAAGCCAAAAAAATAATCGGCGCGTGTATGCAGAAAAGCACATCAAGACATAAACTACATAATTAAACTTTTAATTGGAAAACATTTTTAGTAGGCGATTTAGTGATTTTATTTTACGATACATGATACTCTTTTTTTAGCAGTTTTAAACCGCATAGGGACTGAAAATTAACTGTATGTTCGTCGACAAAACTAACATAAACGTATGGATATTGAAAGATACGTTTTATATCTAAAAACAAATTTTAATCGTTTCTCATGTAAACACAATTTTCAATTTTACATCAAAATTTATTTTTTGGTCTGCACCCAAGCCTCTTGTATTTCTGTTATAACATCAGAATTTTTTTCTGTTTTGATTCCTAATATTTATAAGGCTTTTAAGAATAAATGTGATTACGAAAACGTGTTGAAAGACGATTCCTTGAGTGCATTTGAATCTGTTCTTCGGGCTTCTCCGCCTCTGTAACGTAAGTAGATTAGTTTTACATACCACTTTATATGAAATTGTGTGCACGCTTTAATGGCAGGAAGATTCGGTGTCAGGTTGCTGTTCTCCTCGCTATCCTTGTTGTTGTTGTTGTTGTTGTTGTTGTGTGTTGTGTTGTTGGTGGTGGTGGTGGTGGTGGTGGTGGTGTGGGTGGTGGGGTGGTGGTGGTGTGGTGGTGGTGGTGGTGGTGGTGGTGGGGTGGGGATAGGGATGGTGGTCTTCTTGGCGTGAAGATGCACGTGCGGTATTCTTATTAAAATTATGTCGGTTGTTGGTGCGGTTTGAAGTGAAAGGGTGGTGGTTGTTTTGTATGTATTGTGTGTGTATTATATATAAATATTTTATTTTTGATGTATATGTACAAATTTTATATATAATATATATATAGTATATATATATATTATTCAGTTGTGTGTGTGTGTGTGTGTGGTGTGTATGTGTATATGTTTTGTTGTGTGTCTGTCTGTCTGTTTGTGTCTCTTTTCTCTGTCTCTGTCTGTCTGTCTGTCTGAACTCTTTGAGGACGTGAGCTTTGCAACAACAGTATTTGATAACATCATCTTCAATCTGTGAACCAGCAGATGAGACACATCGATAGCAAAAAGCACAGGAACACTAATACACCCGGAACGAAACTCTTAATTGTATCATGCTTTCGCAAAGAATTTCAACAAATTTTGTTGTTGTTTTTTTAACACCCCCCCCCCCCCTCAAAAACCACACTTTCCCTGCAAATTATCTCTATAATTAGTCTTAGAATGCTTTTTTTGTTTTGCTTTAGCGACCGTGTAAGCGTATTTTGTAACAATCAAAATTTGACGATATTGTCTTCAATTTCTGATGACACATACTGATAACACTCTTTTTAACATAATATTTTTATTCGGTTTTTTTTTGGGGGGTAGCTTTAATTTCATTTCCTTATGTTTCTCTCCCCTTTCATTCTGTAGGCCAGCTTCCTGGTATTATTTTTATTGTAGCACATTTTGCGTGTTGATTTCAAGCATGGACTGGTTTTAGAGAGCAAGGCAAGGTGTTCCATAAAACAGGGTGAGAGAAATCCAGCGCTTTAATGGGAAATCTCATTCTTCGCTTAACATGCTCTGTAACCTGAGTACTTTGATTTTATCCAGGATTTTAAGCGAGTTGAATGTGTATGTTTACTTCCTGAAGGGTGTTTTTATCCCTAGATTGTTTGTTGTTGTTGTTGTTGTTGTTGTTTGCCTTTTCTGTTGTTCCCATCATTGTTGTTTTCTTGATCTTGTTTGGTGTTATTCTTGTCTTTGTTTGTTCCTCCTGTTGGGAGTTTGTTTCTGTTGGTGTCAGAGGAAATTGGAGGTAGTTTGCTGACGTGTGCTTGCATAGTTTCAATTTCATTAAGTCTCGTGGCAATATGAGATATTAGACTGGGTCGTTGCATATGTGTGTGTGTGTGTGTGTGTGTGTGTGTGTGTGTGTGTGTGTGTGTGTGTGTGTGTGTGTGTGTGTGTGTGTGTGTGTGTGTGTGTGTGTATGTGTGTGTGTGTGATGTGTGTGATGTGTGTTTGCGCGTGTGTGTGTGTGTGCTGTCGCTGTCTGTCTGTCTGTCTGTCTGTCTCTCTCTCTCTCTCTCTCTCTCTCTCTCTCTCTCTCTTCTCTCTCTCTCTCGCTCTCGCTCTCGCTCTCGCTCTCGCCCTGTGTGTGTAGGAAAAGCTTGTGGCTGTGAGTGCAAAGAAAGTTGTTGTTTTTAACACTTTTTAAACCACTCTGCTACGATCCAGTAAAAGAAATGTTTTTAAGGTTCACATCATATACAAAAAAAAAAGTATTTGTAAACCTAACATGTTAACAGGACCTGAAAACTTGGTTAGGAGGAAGTTTGCCTTCCAGTTCACTTGCAAGACGTAGAGAAGGAAAAACCATTTACAGTGTGTTCAGGCACTGATTAGGAGACCCTTAGCCCAAAGAGAATTGGAGGTGTCCCTACAAGGCGTGAATTTCAGGCAAAGTCAGATCAGTTGTTGGGTTCCCTGTATCTGTCTTAAGAATCTGTGCTCCCTTCCTCAGCTTGTCAAGCTTAAGACACATTCCTAGTCTCACATGTTTTATTATGGAGAATCAAGGGCAAGAAACATTCCTTTAATATATCATTTGCTTTGCGCAGTAACAGACCAGTAGCAAGAGACTGGCAAAGCACAACTCTGCCAAAATTATAGTTATTAATTTCAGCCTGAAAACGTCTCTGCAATGATGGATAACTGAGTGTGGCTACCTAATCCTTCACTGCACCAATCCTATTTATCAACTTTTGATAAAAAAACTCAACATCATTTTTGGAGCTCCTCAGCTAGATCTCCGAGTTCACCAATGGTGAGATTTTGCATATGCAACCGTTTTCACCCACCATTAAGATAGCCGTATAAAAACTCAACGTCTAAGTCAGTTTCTATAGGATCTACACAAACAACACTGCCAGAATCTTATAAAACCAGGCCTTGGCTGACTAGAGCATTTAACACAGGAGATTCTCTTTGGCCTTCATCTCACCAGTATCGTATTGTTGTCTGTAACTGTGTCGTACTCAGTAGGGAAGTAT
>CM060319.1:44455585-44458085 GCA_030674155.1 Stramonita haemastoma | reverse complement strand
AAGTGTTTCCCTCATGATGTTCCCCAGGAATAGATTAAAGAGAGTTGGAGAGAGCAAGCAGCCCTGACGGACGCCGACTGTGGTCTTGAGCTAGCTTAGGCACTGTTTATGGAGAGACAGAGAAGGCAAGGCAGATAGAAGAAAGGTGAGATGATAACGTTATAAGATAAAAAGTGGAATCATTTACAGAGACCTAGTTAAAAGATATAAGTGAAAGACTTTACAGAGACCCAGTTGTAAAATATAAGTGAAAGCATGTACAGAGACCCAGTTATAAGATGTAAGTGAAAGCACTTAACAGAGAACCGGTGATAAAATAGAAGTGAAAACATGCACAGAGACCCAGGTATAAAATATAATTAAAAGCTTTAACAGAGACCCAGTTATACAATGTATGTGAAAGCCTTTACAGAGACCCCTCTTGTAAAATATAAGTTGAAGGATGTACAGATACCTGGTTTGTAAAATATATGTAAAAGCATCTCCACAGACCCAGCTGTCAAACATAAGTGATAGCATTTATACAGACCCAATTATAAGATATAGCTGACAGCATTTACAAAGACCCGATCATAAAACACAAGCGAAAGCATTCCCAGGGACCCAATCATAAAATATAAGTGAAATCATTCACAGAGACCGAATCACAAAACTTAAGTGAAAGCATTTACAGAGACCCATGCTGAAATAGAGAGAGTATTCTAATTAAGAAAATTTCGGTAAGCTTGAATCATTTGACTGAAGCTTTTCAGCGGTAGAATTTGGCTTTCTCTAACTGGACTTTTGAAACTTCAAAGTCTTCTGTTTCTTCTATTCTGCAATGACCTTTTTCTGTTGTCGTTTCTTTTTCTGCATGGAATGTCTTCTTCCAGCTTGTTAAAAGTTTCCACATTTATCTCACTCGTCAAACTACGTAGTCTTCCCTTCCCTCTTCCACCCACTCGGTAAAATGTTTTGCCTGTGACTTTCTTTATTTTTTTGTGCGATTTGGGGGGAGGGTATGTTACTGTTTTGCTTTGTTTTGTTTTTACTTGTTTCTTCCTTTTTATTTTACGTTTACAAAGCGTATGCCCTGCTATGTTTTCGTTCAAATTGACTTTTTTCTTCAGAGTTGTCCAAGATGTGTGTTTATTACATGTTTCTATGGGCTTGTATACGAGCGAACCGTTTTTTACTCCTAGCAATCATGTGGATGAAACACAGAGAAGCAGGATAAACTTCAGACTTGCAATGCATGTTAAGCCTCTAGGGGGAAAAAACCCTAAGTTTCTATTGATTCTACCCTAATTCCTTTGAATACTTCGTTGAGAGGACCGGAAATTTAACCATCAAACAAAAGATTTTTTTCAATCTCTATAATGAAAATCTGCCCTATTGCAACCTTTAGTGGGTGTTGTTTGTTTGTTTGGTCTGTTTGAGTTTCTTTTGGGGAGAGGGGGGGGGGGTTGGTTTGGGGGTGGGTGGGAGGGGGGTGCACTGCATGAGGTTCATGTCAGCACATGCATTTGAATGGACTTGTTTGAAAACATCTTGTATTCCATTTCCGCCACACACAAAAATTATTGAGGAACTAGTAGTGGAGGAAAACAAAGTTGTGAGTAACCACTTACAACTTTTCAATCATTTTGGAAATGATGCGTCAAAGATTCAATGTAAGAAAACTCTAGAAAATAACATCGTTCAATGACAAAACTTGGGCATTTTTTTGAGTGAGAACCTTACTTTGGCCTCTAGAGGAAAGAATAAGGGAAAAAAAAGCACCAGAAAGATATGAATGAAGAGTAGGATTTTCAATCTGACCATCAATCATTGTTTTAAAGACACTGAACATAACGGAAAATACTCTACACAGACTACTTTCCAAACAATTTCTTACCCCCATAGAAAACTGTTCACCGTTGTTCAAGCTTTCTAATATTTATATAGGAGAGAGATGGATACACATACAGAGAGACAGACAGACAGACAGAGAAAAATACAATCAATCTAGCAATCATTCAATCAATCAAATTTATTTGTTTCGAAAATAATAAATAAATAAATCCAGTCCCAGGCCTTATCAGGGATTAAAACAAAGGTAAAAGTGTCCCATAAATTATGTGGTCGTAGGTGAGCAAGGCATCAAAGACCTCAGCTTCTCTAAAGGCCAACATGTTAGGGGCGGCGCCCATCTCCTCTCCCTCACTGCTTTACTTTCCCTGACCCTAAAGAGGGCAGATACCCATTTACAGCTGGGTGAACTGGGGGACTGTACTGAAACCAAGGCGCGCAAACGATCACCCATCCACTTCGTAACCACGTTGACTGCTGCTTAACCCTAGCTTGGGGAAATCGAGTACTCTGACCACTGAGCTCTCTTGTCCCCTTATCGGGGATATATTATGAAGATATATATATATATATATATATATATATATATATATATATATATATATATATATATATATATATATATATATATATATAAACCAAACCCAACATCTAAACAATTAAATACAAC
>CM060319.1:44440585-44450585 GCA_030674155.1 Stramonita haemastoma | reverse complement strand
TTATTTAACGAACCGCCCTTTAGGGAATTTGCACTTGCAGTGAAATATTTCACTTCCTTAAACTAAGTGATCATAGGGATGAAAACTGGAGAGGACAGAATAAACTCAGAACTAGAAGAGTGGGAAGCACATTGTTAATCCATCATGGGTGTGTAGCTGTTAGGGTTTTTTTTTTTGGTTTGGGGGTTTTTCTCTTTTTTTTTTTTTGGTTTTGCTTGCTTGTTTGTCTGTGTTTTTCTGTTGCTTGTTTGGGTAAAGGAGGGAGGGGGGATGTTTCATTGGTTGTGGTTGTGTGTGTGTGTGGGGGGGGGGTCTGTTCTATGGGGGCCGTGTGATAGGAAATCCTTGCAAATGACGACAAAGATGAAAGTGCTTCCCCGGGCAATCTCCCGCTTTTTTATGCACAACACGAGGTTGATGTCAGCACATGCATCTTGAAAGGAGGTTGGTTTGTTGTTGTTTTTTTGGAAAACATCTGATTTCCCATTTATAAGAGAAGAGAAAAGAAAAGAAAGAAAACTAAGGAAAAGGAAAATAGAAACTGGGCTTTCAAACACTCCATCAGTCTCTGTTATTAATGGGACGGGATAGCTCAGTGGTCAGAGCGCTCGCTTCCACCCCCCTCCAACCAGTGTTAAGCAGCGTCGAGCGTGGTTACCAAATGGATGGGTGACCGTTTGCGCGCCTTGGTTTCAGTACAGTCCCCCTGTCAATGGCAGCTGTCAATGGCTACCTGCCCTCTTTAGGGTCAGGGAAGGTAAAGCAGCGAGGGAGAGGAGATGGGCGCCACCCTCAACATGCTAGCCCCTAGAGAAGCTGAGGTGTCTGACGCCTCGCTCCCCTACAACCACATAGGTTATGGAAACACCTTCACCTTAGCCTTTACTGTATTACATGTCAGAAAAGAACTTGAGGCACAAACATTTTTGTTTATTGAAATGATGCTATTGTACGCAGTGTGTGACGTTCACAAGTGATGTAGCTGTGGATTGTAATGATGTCATTGTCTGCGCTGTGTGCAGTATACAAGTATGTAGTTAGTTATGTATTCTAATAGTTGTTATTGTGTGCAGTGTGTGACGTTTACAAGTTCTTTCATAATATCTTTTCTCTGACACGTCGTGGCTTGTTTCTCTGTTTTTCTGCTTTCTCCTTCTGGCCCTCTTGTCTACTTCAATGGACATTTTCTTCTCTATGAATTTATCTTTTTGTCTTCTTTTTCTGTTTGTTTTTGCATGTCTGGGAGGATTTCCTTGACTAAAGATCCACACCTTTTTGTCCTTCCCATAAATTATGCCTGTTTTTTTGAACGTCGATAGGTTTAAACCCTTTTCCTATCACTGATAGCTCAGTAGACGAAAGCACGGAGAGGGTGTAAGATAAACTAAAAGGCCAGAAGTACAGGTTAACCCCTTTGGGCCATGCTTCTCGTTCTTGATAGCGCCGTAATACCCCCAGAGAGAGCGAGTTGAGACGCAAGGGGTTACAGCTGACACCACCACGGTTTCTTTGTGTCTGATAAAAATCCGCTTTGGTGCAGTTGCTCCCCCTTTTTCTATGCACTGCAGGAGATTGATGTCAGCACATGCATCTTGGCGGAGGAGGATGGGGGTAGAGGGGGTTGGGAGGTGGCGGGGGGTAGTTGCTGTTGTTAGAAGCTGTGGTGTTCCATTTTCCACAAAGAAAGAAAGAAAATGACGGAAAGAAACGTAAGAATGGACTTCCAAAACACAACATCAATCGTTGTTAAAATGTTATCGCGGAGAGAAACAAAATATCATTGATTTATGGCTGGTTGGAAAATAACTTCAGAATAATGCGTTCCTGTACTCTAATGGCTTTATTAGATGTTGTGTGTTGCGGTCCTCCCCTTCCCCCCTCCCGCCCCCCCTTCCTGTTTCCTCAGCTAGAGCTCCGAGTTTCACCAATGGTCAGATGTTGCATATGCCACCGTTTTTACCCCCTGTTAAGGCAGCTGCAGTTTTCGCTTTGTGGGGAGTGTTGTCTGAACACGACGCCAGTGTGCATGCCGGTTTTATCATTTTTTTTAATATCATCTATTCACAGCGGCACAAAGGGCGTACTCTTCCAAAAGGCACAACGGGTTTTAACGTGTGTGGGCAAGATGTTCAGCGTCCCGTGGTTAACTGAATCTCGGTTTTTAGTCTCATCTGAAGCCAAGGCGCCCAAACGGTCACCCATCCAGCTGGTGACCTTGCTCGATGCTGCTTAACTTTGACGTGGGGAAAGCGAGTGCTCTGACCACTTGTCTGTCCCGCCTAATACTCTGATAGGGAAACGAATGAACAAGAGGAGAGGAAAAGGGAGAAAGTGAATGGTGGCGCTACTCTTGTGGCAACGCAACGTGCTCTCTCTGGAGAGAGCAGCCCAGATTTCACGTGGGGAAGATGTACCGTAATTTAAAGTGATATGAATTACAACACAACACTATACAATATAATGCAACACAAAACAATACAATACAATACAGTACAGTACAATACAACTCAATACAACACAACACCACTCAATACGCCGAGGCTCCTTGTATGAACGCATGCAAACGATCTAACACACATGCTGATGTCATTCATTCTTTGTGAAAGACTAAAACAACTATGGTTGATGATATGGACGACAGTCACAGCATCACATTACATTACCCAGCATTTACGTAATGCTCTTCAAACGCAATTTCTTGGGGGAAAATGCATTGCTAAAGTTCTGTACCTTCTGTTATGGGGAGTTTTTTGGTCCATTTTGCGTCTCCGTAAGTTCTTTTTTTATCCATTATTCTTTCCATGCATTAACTTGATTGCTACATTTATCTTCTTAAGTTTTATTTTTATTCTCGTGTTGCTCTCTGGATGATTTAAAGGGATGTGCATTGCACTTATGATGCTGACCTGGGTTCGAATCTTGTTCCAGAGGATTTTTCCTTAAGAGTTAACATTAGGGCCGACCCCACTCCCCACAAAAGTCCTTCGGAGAGACTATTAACCGAAGTCACGTGTGCAAACGCACGCAGAACATCTTGCGTACACGTTTAAAACCCATTCTGCTTTTTTCGGAAGAGCAGGCCATTGTGTGCTGGTGGGAACGAATGACGAAATTTACAAAACTGTATACATACGGGGACTGGGTGTAAAAATTAAAAAAGCACACGAGTGCTTATTCCATTACCATCGAAATAAAAGAAAAAAAAAAGAAAACATTAAATAAATGAGTTCACTTTCTTTCTCTTTTTTTGGTAGTGTATAATATATATCAATCCCCTAGGGTGCTTTTTACAGCTTTTGTTACTGGGTTGGTTTGAGTTGGGGTTTGTTTGGTTTTTTTTAACTGATTGTGCCAAAGTTCCTCTGGGGCTGGTCAAGAATTCAACTGGCCACTGTTGTTTTATTTTTCTTTCTTCCTTTCCCTTTGTCTAAAGAAAACAGCCTGCCCCACTGTGATTCCAAGCCCTTTTTAAAGGAGTGAAGGAGATTTGTGTCCACATGTGTTTGTTTGACAAACACAGACAAAACCGTATGCTCTCTTCCTGAATGTCAGAAGAAAGGAAGGAAGCAGGGAAAGCAAAATGAAATGAAACGTAAAAAAAAAAGCAATGGCACGTAAAAGGAAACAGAAATTTAAAGTAAGACTAAGAAAGTTTTGAGGTTTTTTTAAAGGGAAAGAAAATGGAAAGGGAGGAGAGATGGAAGATAAATGGTTAGACGGACACACACAGACATACATACATACATACCGACCAAGAGACATAGATAGACAGACAGACAGACGGACAGACATACAAACAAGAAATATGGAATACAAAAAATATTATGTATATTAAAGCTAGGTCTTATTTGCGACACTTATAAACTGCATGTAAAAGAACCCACGGCAACAAGAGAGTCGTCTATCTCTACATGTAGATTCAGACCGCGTTCATTGGCTTGTACAAGTAACACCAACAGACATCAAACATGAGGCATGATGCATAACCAGGCACAGGGGTGGTGCGTCACTTTTGTTAGAAATAATAGAAATAATACACAGTTCATAGCTTAGTGGTCAGAGCACTCGCTTTTCCATGCTAAGATTAAGCATCGTCGAACGTGGTTACCAGGTGGATGGGTAACCGTTTGCGCGCCTTGGCTTCAGTATAGTCCCTAGTTCACCTAGCTGTAAATGGGTACCTGCCCTCTTTAGGGTCAGGGAAGCTGTGAAGCAGCGAGGGAGAGGAGATGGGCGCCGCCATCAACATGCTAGCCCCAGAAAAGCTGAGGTCTCTGATGCCTCGCTCCCCTTCGACCACATAGGTTATGGGACACCTTTACCTTTACCTTTACCTTACTCCAAAGTTCACACTGCAAATACAGAAAAATGCCACGTTAACCTATGCTGCGCAGACGTGTTTTCTTTGCAGAAATATTTCAAATTTCGTACAGAGTGGCCTGTGATTTTGTGAATAGACGAGGAAGCCACGCCAACTTATGCTATACCCAGCTATAGCTACACATCGCCTCCAAAATGTGACTCTTATCATACCGCACGTACCAAGGCACCCACAGACATAAAACCGCTTTTTGTGAAAAGTAGTCTCTGACTCAAAATTATGATTTTGTACATATTTGGTTGGTTTGATTTTTTTTTCTTTATCAACAAACACTGTACCCCCTCAGTTCTGAGACATCTGCTGGCTTCCTAACTGCAATATGCATGCGCGGGGTCAACACTGTAGGAACACAAGCAATCCTCATTCGATGATCATTTCCAACTTACTGTAGATGCTGATGCTAATTTTAAAGAATGTACGTGATCAATAATATTAAATAGCTGTCTCTCTCTCTCTCTCTCTCTCTTCTCTCTCTCTCTCTCTCTCTCTCTCTCTCTCTCTCTCTCTCTCTCTCTCTCTCTCTCCCTCTCCCTCTCTCTCTCTCTCTCTCTCTTCTCTCTCTCTCTCTCCCCCTCTCTCTCTTTCTTCTGATCGAGTGCATTTTTATTACCTTATCATATATAGTGTCCTTATTCTTGTGTGTTGTTTGGTACTGCGTAAAGTTTTATTGTTTAGTATCTTTCCAACTTGATGTATCCCTGAAAAGGGCGGGGACTGGATGTAAAAAAAAAGCACACGAGTGCTTATCTATTATCCTCGAATAAAAGACTTTGCCTTGCCTTGCCTTGCCTTGCCTTGCCTTCTCTCTCTCTCTCTCTCTCTCTCTCTCTCTCTCTCTCTCTCTCTCTCTCTCTCTCTCTCTCTCTCTCTCTCTCTCTCTCTCTCTCTCTCTCTCTCTCTCTCTCTCTCTCTCTCTCTCCTCTCTCCCCTCCCCCCTCCCTTTCCAGTTTATCGAATTCTTTTACATTATCAATTTTCTTCTTCTTTTTTTCTCAAACATTTTTCTCTGTTGTATCTGTTCTTCTTAGCTTTATCTTACATCTTTCTTTCCTTCTTTCTCGCAGTGTTTTTTGTCTTTTTGTTTTGGGGCTATTAAGTTTTGGTTTTCCATGTTTTCATCCTTTTTTGCATTCCAAAAATGCCAAAGCTATTAACCACCATTCGTTGGTTTTTTTAAAAAATCTTTTAAGTTTTTGATAAAATTGAAGCCTTTTTCTGATCAGTTACAACAAGGAAGTTAATTTCGAAATGAGTAGATCAAGTATGCCAGAGAAAAAGGGAAAGAAAGAGAGGCAAAAGATTTTTTAAAAAAACATCCACATCAGCTCTTTTGAAGTCTGGACCCCAACTGTGTGTATCTTTCATGATGCTTTTTTGTCCACCTGATAATGATTCTGCAGTCTTTTCTGCGAGAGTGTGAGCTACAAAGGAGAACTCTAATTAAACATCTCTTGGAATTTCTGTGAAGTCGAAAGTTTGTCTAAGGCGCGTTGTATCGTTTTAATATTGCAACTGCAATTTTGCATCGTCCTCATTTTCAGATATTTCCGAGTGTAAATAGGTTTGGTTTTTTCATGCATGCTCTGTTTAGATACCCGGAAGTTCTCTTTTCTATACAGCTGACCTGTCTTCTTCTAATTCGTCATCGATTGCTTAGACAGCAACTGCTATCATCTGTCATATGAGCGAAAACGCGTTGCGATGCCGTTAAGCGCCTGACAAGTCAGGCCCAGCGCATCCGACTTCGGCATGAGAGAGAATTGTTATCTTTTAAGTCTTTCTAGGTAGAAAAAGGGCAGGAGAATGGACCAAGAAGGCACAAAATAGACAAGAAGGAGGTGACAAGAAGAAAAGGAACAAGGCAAAAACAAAGAGAGGAGTAGAGAAGAGGGAATTTCTTGGCACAAAATGTGGGGATGCTATTTGTATTGACAGTCCCCCGGTATACCCACAAAGGAAACAGAGCTGTGTTACGTGTTGAGTTGATGGCACAGGAGTAGGGACTTCCAGATTCCAGATGACCACAGTAAGTTTTCTTTGCCCTGTGAAAAGCTTGCCTCTGAACGAGGGTTACATCATTGTTCTGTGTCGTGGATAGACGAGGAAATAACGAGGTGATAAATTAACATCGAGGTGGTAAACTTAAAGTCACTCGAATAAGATTGTGCGAACGCACGCAGAACTTCTTGCGCAAAGTTAAATTAAAAATCCGTTCCGTTTTTCAGAATAGCAGGCTATTGCGTGCCGGTAGGAGAGGATGACAACAATCCAGCATGCACACAGGTGTCGTGTTTAGACACCATCCCTGAGCAAAAATCGGGGAGTTGTCGTCCTCAGGGCGGTTCGGGGCTGTAGGCCTATATGGCAACGTTCTGGCGGCTCCTGCGACGGCACTGGAACCATTCGTATCAGCGATTGCCTTTCCAATGGACCATTCCAGCGACGTGGAGAAGGGGGTGGGGGTCTGCTGCATGAGTAACAGCTTGCCCTTCATATCTACTTACCCAGGCTTTGCGCTCTAGAGCCTGGGGCACAACGCCATAGTCTCCCGAGAGTGACAGATGCCTACGAAAACTAGCATCCCACATGGAGCACACATTGACTGGATGCTTAAGAGAGCCCATAGTAACAGGGAGAGTTGACACAAGAATTGTTCCTTACAAAATTCTTCTTCAGCCAACATTCATTTACATGAGCGGACATTAGACGAAATAGATTTAAGTGTGTGTGTGTGTGTGTGTGTGTGTGTGTGTGTGTGTGTGTGTGTGTGTGTGTGTGTGTGTGTGTGTGTGTGTGTGTGTGTGTGTGTGTGTGTGTGTGTGTTTGAATATAGAGTTAAGGAGTGGGAAAGGTATTTGTAAGTCAATCTGGAGGTTTGTTTGTTTTGTTTTCTTTCGTTTTTCTTTTCTGGTTTTCAAGGACACGATTTTTTGTTTTGTTTGCGTTTAGGTACTTTGTGTCTTTGCTGTCGCTGTGCTTTCGTTTTTGTTTATCTTTTTTTTTTTTTTTGGGGGGGGGGCAATTGTGGGAAAGGTGGCGTAGTACTCTCTCTCTCTCTCTTCTCTCTCTCTCTCTCTCTCTCTCTCTCTCTCTCTCTCTCTCTCTCTCTCTCTCTTCTCTCTCTCTCTCTTCTTCTCTCTCTCTCTCTCTCTCTTTTTATGCGTCTTTCTTTTGTGGTAATTCCCCCCCCCCCTTTTTACAAGTTTTTTTTCTTTTCCTTTTTTTTTACCAATCTCTTTTCCATCTTTCACGGTGAGGTTACAATCACTACTTCAAAGAATTTTTTTATGAGAGTTTGTGAATGAGTCGAGATGAGCAAGAGGATTTTGTTAGTGTTTTGTTTGGGGATTGTTTTTTTTTATTGGTGGTGTGTTTTGTGTTTTTGTTTTACTCTCAGCTTGTATAATGGTTGAGAAGGGGGGGAGGGGAGGGAGTAGAAGTAGAGGAGGTAGGTAAATGGGGATGGGGAAAGGGAGTGGGGAGGGAGGGGGTGATGTGTCGTATATGGCCGAAAACATAGTGTGGTTTAATCCTCTGGATATTGGCTTTATTTTCTCTTTCTTTTTTTTTTCTTTCTTTCTTTCTTTCTTTCTTTCTTTCTTTCTTTCTTTCTTTCTTTCTTTCGTTGTTTTCTCTCTTTGTTTGTTTGTTTCTTTGTTTCTTTTGTTTCATTCTTTCTTTTTTTCTTTTCTTTCTTTCTTCCTTTTTTTGTTAGTTTGTTAGGTGTTTTCATTTTTTCTTCCCTTCTTTTGCCCTTTATTCATTCGAACTCTGTTTTCTGTCTTCCTTTGTTTCTTTATTTCCTTTTTTTTCTTATTTCTTCTTTCATTTCCTTGCTCAAACTCTGGGTTTTTTTCTGTCTTTTACTTGTGTATTTTATTTTCTTTCTCTCCTTCGTATTTTTCTTGTTTTCCTATTTTCCCTTTCTTTCTTACTTTTTCCTTTCGTTTGGTTGGTTGTTCGGTTTTCTCTCTTGTTTGATTGTTTCTTTCTTTCTTTCTTTCTTTCTTTCTTATTCTTTGCTATTGTTGCTGTTGTTGTTTTATTGCTCATGTTATTTGCTGGGGGTGGGGGGGTGTGTTATTCTTTGTCTTCTTTTTTGAATGCCCTTTCTTTCTTTTGCACTTTTTCTTTTCTTTATACTTTAAGACATTGTAATAATTTCAAAAAGTTATTGTAGCATTTTGTCTTATTTTCTTTCTGTCTGTCTTTCTGTCTTATTGTGTTCTGCCGTCTGTCTGTCTGTCTGTCTGTCTGTCTGTCTGTCTGTCTGTCTGTCTGTCTGTCTGTCTGTCTGTCCTAATGTTTGTCTTTGTTTCTATCTTTCTTTTTCTTTTTTTTTACTGTCTTCTCTCCGCTTTTCAGCTGTCTGTCTTTTTTTTTTTCGTCTATTGTTTTTGTGTATGTCTCCTGATGTTTCTTACTTTCACAGTTTTGTTTTATCTGTCTGTATTTTTTTATAGGGTGTTATTTCGTTCTGTTGTTCTTTCAAGAATACTTGCAATGTTTGTTCATGTTTTTTTAATTGTCTTTCTCCATCCTATTTTTTCCACTGTTTTTAGAGGGGATAAAATAACCACTCTTCTGTAGTTGAGTTGTTTCTGAAGCCATCAAGTTGAGTTTTGGAGATGGGGTATTTATTTTACTTTTTGTTTCATTGGGGAGGGGGGGGGTTGGAGGGGAGTCTCCTTTTCTTTTTTTTCTTTCTTTTTTTGGAGGGGGGGGGGTAGCTTTTCGCGCGCGTGGTAACAGCACAAGACGATGAAGTGATGGAAAGCGAGAGGTTGAAAGATGTATAATGTCCATTTATCCTCTGAAAATTAGGTTTCGTTTTCTTCCTTTATCTTCTCTTCCTTCCTGCCGTCCTTCCTTATTTCTTCTTCTTTTTTTTTTGGACATCCCTCATTTCTGTGCTTCGTTCCTTTATGTTCACTGGTTTATTTATTATATTCTTTTTGTTCGTTGTACTTTCATTCCTTCCTTCCTTCTTTTTTCTTTCCGTCTTTTTTTCCCTTCTTTTTTTTTATTCGTTCGTTCATTCATTCATTTATTCATTCATTCATTTCTTTGCTTCTTTCCTCTCCTTACCTTTACTCATTTATTTATTTCTTCTTTCCCTCTTCCTTTCCTTCTTCCTTTCCTCCTTTATTTTATATTTTCTTTTCTATTTTTTTTAAACCTTTTTTTTTGTTTTTTCTTGTCTTATCTCTTTTTATTTTGCTTCTTTCTTTGTTTTTCTTTTTCTTTGTTCTATCTCTTTCATTTTCCAGTTTTGTTTATGTTTAACTTTTTTTGTTATGTTTTTAATGTTTCCTTCCTTTAATTTATATTTTACTTTAATATCTCAATCTTTTTTTCCACTTTTTGTACCTTTCTTTATGTATTTCTTTCTTAGTGGCTTGGTGCTTTCTTTTATTTCCCTGTAGGTTTTTTTTTTTTTTAATTTTCCCCTCTATTTTCTTTTTTAGGTTGAGTCTCTTTTTTTCTTTCTTTTTTTTCTGTAATTTTCTTTCTAATTTCTTTCTGTCTTTTCATTTTTCTAATGGTTTTTTTTTGTTTGTTTTGGTTTTGGTTTTTTTGTTTTATTGGGTGTTTTTTTGTTTTTTGTGTGTGTGTGTT
>CM060319.1:44433085-44435585 GCA_030674155.1 Stramonita haemastoma | reverse complement strand
ATTTGAATGGGGACATGTTATTCTGTGTGTGCGTGTGCGTGCGTGCGTGTGTGCGTGCGTGTGTGTGTGTGTGTGTGTGTGTGTGTGGTTTGTTCGTGTGTATGTGTGTTTGTTCGTGTGTGTGTGTGTGTGTGTGTGTGTGTGTGTGTGTGTTGTTGTGTGTGTGTGTGTGTTGTGTGTGTGTGTGTGTGTGTGTGTGTGTGTGTGTGTGTGTGTGTGTGTGTGTGTGTGTGTGTGTGTGTGAACCCTAACACAGAGAGACATATAGAGAGACAGAGAGTCATGTGTGTGCTTTCACACAAATTTCTAATCGATCACTGATGCCGTCGTTAAATTGTTATTCAACTAATGCCCCAATTTCCTTTTCTCATGATCAGCATCCTGAAGATTCCAAACTGTCATTTCTTTGATCTGAGAACCAATGACGCGCGAGTGCGCTTTCCCCAAGCTAAGGTTAAGCAGCATCGAGCGTGGTTACCAATGGGATGGGTGACCGTTTGCGCGCCTTGGCTTTAGTACAGTTCCCCCAGTTCACCCATCTGTAAATGGATACCTGCCCTTTTGAGGGTCAGGGAAGGTAAAGCAGCGAGGGAGAGGAGATGGGCGCCACCCTCAACATGCTGGCTCCCTAGAGAAGCTGAGGTCTCTGACGTCTCTCTCCCCTACGACCGCTTAGGTTATGGGGCACTTTCACCTTTATCTGGAACATCTTTACCTTTTATGTTCCATAAGCAGTTCTTTTATCATCAGAGATTTTTTAAGCACACTAACTTGAAGCATAAAAAGAAAATATTTTCTCAATAATTTCGATATAATTTTTTTGTTTCTTTTTTTAATTTTTAGCGATAAGAGAATTCTGATCTTCTGATAATGCAGTTTAAAGATGTTTGGTTTCAATAATTGACCCCAACGCACATTTTCCCTATACATGTTTAAACATCATCAATAATGATTCTCTTATTGTCAGTGGGGGGGGGGGGAGGCCGTCAAAGGGGGAGGCGGTAAAGGTGGGGGGGGAGCGAAGGTTGGTAACATTGGTGGCAGTGATATCAGTGTTGGTGGGGTTGGAGGTGGTGGAGATAGTGGTTGTGGTGGTGGCTGTGGAGATGATGAAGGTGCGATGGTGGTTGACAATGGTGATGGTGGAGATAGTTATGGTGGTGACAATGGTGATGTGGAGATAGTTATGGTGGTGCCTATAGTGGTAGTGATGGGGTGGTGGGTGGGGTAGTGACAATGGCTACGGTGAATGTGATGATGATGATGATGGTGGTGGCGTGGTGATGCTGGTTAAAAAAGCCTTTGGTGATGATGGTTGGTGACAATGGCTGTGGTGAGTTGCGGGGGTGGTGATGATGGTGGGTGTGTTGTGATGGTGATGTTAGCAATGGAAGTTAATGAAGAGAATGTGGGCGTGTGTAGTGTCAAGTTTGAGCTTGGATACAATAACTCTGGTACAGCTGATAGATCCCAAACAAAATGAGGATTCACCTCGTGTGTGTGTGTGTGTGTGTGTGTGTGTGTGTGTGTGTGTGTGTGTGTGTGTGTGTGTGTGTGTGTGTGTTGTATGTGTGTGCATGCGTGCGTGCGTACGTGTTCGTGCGTATGTACGTGCGTGCGTGCATGTGCATGCATGCATGCCTGCGTATTTGCATACATGTGTTCATGCGTGCGTGTGTGTGTGTGTGTGTGTGTGTGTTTGACTGTCTGTCTGTCTGTCTGTCTGTCTGTCTGTCTGTCTGTCTGTGTCTGTGTCTATGTCTGTGTCTTTATTTATTCATCTTTTTTGTTCCAGGCACAGCCACAAAGAAATGCAGTGAGAACGGCACCTGGTTTATTGAACCAACAACGAACAGACCTTATAGCAACTACACCGCTTGCATCACACAGGTATGCCGACGTTTTCCTGTTGTTGTTATTGTTGTTATTGTTATTGTTGTTGTTTTTGTTTCATTAGTGATTGTAGTGGTAGTGGAGGTGTTGTTGACTACGATGTTGTAGTTGTTGTTGTTTTTTGTTGTTATTGTTCTGTTGTTGTTTCATCAGTGATTGTTTGTGGTGATAGTGGTCGCATTATTGATGATGATGATGTTGCGGTTGTTATTGTTGTTGACGTTGTTGTCGTTGCTGTTGTTGTTGTTGTCGTTGCTGTTGTTTTTGTTGTTGCTGTTGTTATTGATATTGTTTCATTAGCGGTTGTTCGTGGTGATAGTGGTGGTATTGTTGATGATGTTGTAGTTGTTGTTAATGTTGATACGGTTCAATTGTTACTGTTTTTATTTGTTGTTATCTTTATTGATGCTGATTTTATATTCCTGTGTTGGTGTTCATTCGTGTTGTTGTTATTGTTGTTGCTGTTGTTGTTGTTGTTCTTTTTGTTGTGTCATTGATTTGCTGTTGTTATTGTTGAGTTGGTGTTGGTTTGTTGTTTAGTTAGTGGTGGTGGTGGTGGTGGTGGTGGTGGTGATGATGATGATGAAAGGTTATGGTGGTGGTGGTT
>CM060319.1:44419991-44422491 GCA_030674155.1 Stramonita haemastoma | reverse complement strand
TTGCTTTAGGAGAGGAGTTACAGAGAAAAGGGTCAGTTATTTAGTTCTTCAGTTTAACGTCCTTCCACAAAACAGTAATTATCAGACGCGCGCGCACGCACGCGCACGCGCGACTGTGTGTGTGTGTGTGTGTGTGTGTGTGTGTGTGTGTGTGTGTGTGTGTGTGTGTGTGTGTGTGTGGTGTGTGTGTGTGTGTGTGTGTGTGTGTGGTGTGTGTGTGTGAGTGTGTATGTGTGTGTCTGTGTGTGTTTGTGTGTCTGTGTCTGTGTGTCTGTGTGTCTGTGTGTGTGAGCGCGCGCGCGCGCGTGTGTGTTGTGTGTGTGTGTGTGTGTGTGTGTGTGTGTGTGTGTGTGTGTGTGTGTGTGTGTGTCTGTGTCTGTGTCTGTGTCTGTGTCTGTGTGTCTGTCTGTGTGAGCGTGTCTGTGTGTCTGTGTGTGTGTGTGCGTGCGTGCTTGCGTGCGTTGTGCGTGCGTGTGAAAAGGGTCAGAAAAGACTACCTGAGGGCAAAACAAGAAAGCAGCAAGCTCAAACCTTGTTATAAAATCGATGTGCAATAAATGGACAGAAAAGACAGAGAAACAGAGCACACAAAGAAGAAGAAAGAAGAAAAAACAGACACAACACGAATACACTAACAACAAAACAAAAAGGAAAAAGATGAAGGTAATGGAAATGAAAAAGGAAGAATTTTTACACACACACACACATGCACGCACGCTGGACGCACGCACGAGCGCACACACGCACGCATGCACGCACCCACGCACACACGCACGCACACACACACACGCACGTGTGCGCGCGCACACACACACACACACACACACACACACACACACACACACACACACACACACACACACACACACACACACGTATGTACCACACATATTGAGAGTGTGAAGTATGCATACATTCTCTGTCTCTCTGTCTGTGTGTGTCTGTGTGTCTGTCTGTCTGTCTGTCTGTCTGTCTGTCTGTCTGTCTCTGTCTGTCTGTCTCTCTCTGGATGGATGGATGGATGGATGGATGGATGGATGGATGGATGGATGGATGGATGGATAGACAGACAGGTAGGTATAATATAGATAGATAGACAGACAGACAGACAGACAGACAGACAGACAGACAGATACATACATACATACATACATACACACACACACACACACACACACACACACACACACACACACACACACACACACACACACATACATACATACATACATACATACATACATACATACATACATACATACACATACATACATACATACATACATACATACATACATACATACATACATACATAAACTTTATGTATGATTTTTTCAAAAACACCAAAATTTCGTTTAAACCTAAAAAAAAAATAATAATAATGACCAAACAATAACACAACTTCTTTCCGCAGATCACGGCGCTCCTGCACCGGAAGTGGATCCAGCACCGACTGATGACTACGCAGGTGCGGAAGAGCACAGCGCTGACGTCACTGTCCATCAGCGAAGGCTACACCGTGGTGCACGCCCGGCCTGACCATAGCAGTCAGAGGTCCAGGGTGGCCCCGGACACCCGTCAGGTGGGGGTAGGGGTGTGTGTGGGGGTGGGGTGTGGGGGTGTGGTGGGGTGGGTGAGTGTGGGGGGGGGGGGGGTTGTGGGAGGGGATGGGGGGGAGTGGGTTGTGGGGGGGGGGAGTGTTGTGAGTGGAGGGGGGGGAGGTGGAGGGGTGCGGGGGGTGGGGGTGGGTTCGTGTGTATGTGTGTGTGTGTGTGGGGGGGGGGGGGTCGTGTGTGTGGGTGTGTGTGTGTGTAAAGGGACATACATTCTAACCACTAGACTATCCCTGACCACCACCACCACCACCCACCCCATTTCTCACTCACTCACTCACTCAGTCCCATGTCCCAAAGGACGTAGGGGGGACATGAGAGAAGACGCAACAGAGATCTTTTTCCATGCTTCACGATCCTGTGTGGCTAGTAGGAGGTGTTGCAGGGGTTGGGCGGTCCAGTCTTTGATGTTGTCAACCCATGATTTCTTTTGGCGGCCGCTTCTTCTCTTGCCCTCCACTGTTCCTTGCAGGATGGTTTTTGCTAGGGTGTTGTGTCTTGTGGTGTGACCAAACCACATCAGCTTTCTCCTCTTTATGGTGGAGAGCAAAGGCTCTTGGGGGCCCACACGCTTTTTGATTTCTTCTTTCACATAGTTATTGGTCTTGTGTTCCTTGTATGATATTTTGAGGAGTCTTCTGTGGCACTTGTTCTCGAATGCTTGGATTCTCCTCTCTAACTCTGCTGTCAGAGTCCATGATTCACAGCCATATAGGAGGATAGATATCACGAGGGATTTGTAAAGGTGGTATTTGGTGCAGAAGCTGATGTTGTTGCTTCTGATGATCTTCTCGAGTCTGACTAGAGCAGATGTTGCTGTTGCAATGCGAGCTTTCACTTCATTGTTTGATGTGCCATCTTTTGTTAGGATGGAGCCTAAGTATTTG
>CM060319.1:44404991-44414991 GCA_030674155.1 Stramonita haemastoma | reverse complement strand
GCCACTTTATGTCACAGCAGATTTCTCTGCGTGAAATTCGGGATGCTCTCCGCCCCGGGGACAGCGTATCGCCACAAGTACAGCGCCACCCTTTTTTTTTTCTTTTTCCTGTCTGCAACTGTCTTTGTTTCCCTATCAGAGTGACTTTTTTCCACTGAGTTTTGCCAGGGACAACCCTCTTGTTGCATGGTTCTTTTACGTGTGCTAAATAATGATGTGTAACACACAGGACCTCGTTTTATCGTCTCATCCAAAAGACTTGCGCCCAGACCACCACTCATGGTTTAATGGATGGAGAAAAGTTTTGAGCCCAAACGGGCGGGTACTTTGTTAGCTTGTTTTGTTTGGTTGATTGATTGATTGGTTTGTTGGTCCATTGGCTGTTTGAGAAGACGGGTTCTATTGATATATTGATTGATATATTGACTGATTGATTTCTCTCTTTTTTCTTGTTTGCTGAATTTAGAATGATATTATCATCAGATTATCACACACACACACACACACACACACACACACACACACACACACACACACACACACACACACACACACACACATATATATATATATATATACACACACACACACACACACACACACACACACACACACACACACACACACACACACACACACACGCGCGCACGCACACACACACACACACACTCGCACGCACGCACCACACACACCACACACACACACACACACACACACACACACACACACACACACACACACACACACACACACACACACACACACACCACACACACACACACACCACACAACTTATGTAGGCACTGTTTGGACAATTTCTTGTTGATGCGATTGTATTTATGTCCCAGCGAAATTCTCCGATTTAGGGACTGTGAGAAAAGAAGGCTTGGTGTCTGAAAAAAGCAGAGGGGTTAATTTTGTTTTTGTTTTTTGAAAACTGGACAGCTAGCTGGTCTGGGTCCTTGCCTTTCTTTATTCTTATTTTATTTTTTTATTTTATACATCTTCATGTCACAGCAGATTTCTCTGCGTAAAATTCGGGCTGCTCTCCCCAGGGAGAGCCCGTTGCTACAAGTGCAGCGCCTACCCATTTTTTTTTCGTTTTACTGTAAGCAGCTATATTTGTTTCCCTATCAGAGTGGCTTTTTTCTACAGAAATTTGCCAAGGACAACCCTCCTGTCGCCGTGGGTTCTTTTACGTGCGCTAAATAATGCTGTGTAACACATGTGACCTCAGTTTATCGTCCCATCTGAAAGACTATCACCCAAACCACCACTCATGGTCTAATGTATGGGAGAAAAGTTTTTGACCCAAATGGGATTCGAACCACCGCACACTCCGACCCGGACTTTTCGCTTTCTAGGCAGGCGCGTTACCTCTAGACCACCGATCCGCTGATTCGTTTGTCCTCTTCCTGGAAATCTTCGTCTGTCGTGTTTACCTATTTTTCTTGCCTAAGCCAAAACTTTCGTCAGTTACTAGTGTAAATAAAGTCTTAAAGACCTACATGAAACTCTTGTCATGTGTTAAAAAGTTAGGGGGGATGGGGGTGGGGGGCTGTCTTCGTCCATGACACGTTTCCAGCATAACAACATTCGTAGGAGGAAAAAACTCTCTGAAGTCAGAGTGTGGCTGCCTCTGTGTGACAGACATTTTCTTTTCTTTTTTTCTTTTTTTTTTGATGCTTTTCCAAGTGATGGCTGGGTACGATGGGTGAGATAGAAATCAGTCTGGGTTATGACTCCCGAGATGCTGAAGCTATGGAACGCCCAACAATCACAACAACAAAAAACATTAAACAACAATACTAATAACAAGAGCAACAGTAGCAGCATCAGCAACATTCTCATTCTTGTTTTGAATCTAGTCAGCATTGTTGGTTGTTTACAAAAAAATTAGTTGTCGTCTCTTGAGCGTATGTTTATTCATAGTGGTAACCTAGTCAATAGTTTTCATAGGCTATATTGTTTGAGCTGTTATCAATTCTCATTAATTAGCCATTCTTCAGTTTCATTATAGATACAATCTTACCCATTTAAGTGTGTTTGTGTGTGTGTGGGGGGGGGGGGGAACATTTCATCAAAGTTACTATCACAGTTAACCTTGATTGGTCATTTCATCAAAGTTACCAATTCCCATTATTTGCCTATCAAAGTTATTATCCCAGTTCCCATTATTTGGTCATTTCATTAAAGTTACCAATTGTCATTATTTGACCATTTCAGCAAAATTATTATCCCAGTTTCAATTATTTGGTCATTTTCATCAAAGCAACCAATAGGCACTATTTGCTTTTTCTGTCAAAGTTATTATCACAGTTCCCATTATTTGGTCATTTCATTAAAGTTACAAATTTCCATGTTTGCCCATTTCGTCAAAGTTATTACCCCAGTTCCCATTATTTGGTCACTTCAAAGTTATTACCCCAGTTCCCATTATTTGGTCATTTCAAAATTATTATCCCAGTTCCCATTATTTGGCCTTTACATCAAAACTCTTCTCAATTCCTATTAGCGTGCGATTTTCTCAAAGCCATTGTCAATTCCCATTTGTTTGCAATAAAAGGTTGCACCAAAGTCCCATCATTTGGCCGTTTCATCAGAGCTGTCATCAGTTTCTATATTTTTGGCCGTTTCATCAGAGCTGTCATCGCTTTCTATATTGTAGGCCGTTTCATCGAAGGTGATAATTTCCATGCCACCAGTGGTCAGGCAGTGTTGTCCATAGTTTTATTATCATTAAATATATTCCAGTCACAGGATTATGGTTATATTTAGGAATACCATCTTTATCACTACTGTTTCGAACAGATTAGTTATTAACAGTAACTATAGTTGGTAAGGGATCACTCCCAAAAGTGCTGATGTGTGTTGAGCAAACACGGGGGAAATGAAAGACAAAAGTCATTGGCACTTGCCTGATGTCTAGCAATATCTGGGAGTCTGGTTACACTACCATCATTTGATAGATAAAAGGCAAGAATCCACTATACTTTCAACAAATCTGTTGCAAGTTACTGAAGTGCTTCCTATCCTTATCCCAGAAAGGCGAGTGTGTACTGAAGCCGCCTACAAGTAGCCACTTTTTATTGGAATCTTGCATTGTGCGAATCCACTCAGTATTTTTCCTCATTTAGGCCTTTTATTATTATCATTTATTCATTTTCATACCACTAAGTCACGGTAGATTTCTCTGAGTAAATGTCGGGCTGCTCTCTCCGGGGAGAGCGCATCGCCACAAGAGCTGCGCCACCCATTATTTCTTTTTTTTTCTTTTCCTCTCTGCAGCTGTATTTGTTTCCCTATAAGACTGGCTTTTTTCTACAGAATGTTGCCAGGGACAACTCTCTTGTTGCCGTGGGTTCTTTTACATGCTCTGAATAATTTTGTGTTGCACATGGGACCTCGATTTATCGTCTCATCCGAAGACTAGCACCCAGACCACCACTCATGGTCTAACGGATAGGGGGAAAGTTTTGGGCCCAAACGAGGATCAAACCACCGCGGACTATTGGCTTTCTAGGCAGGCGCATTACCTCTAGACCACCAATCCACTTAGATATACAGAAACAACATTTATTGAGATTATTATCGACCTTTATATTTGCTGCATATGAATGCAAATTTGATATATTAGATGGTGCTGGTGAGATATATGAACACACAACACACACACACACACACACACACACACACACACACACACACACACACACACACACACACACACACATATATATATATATATATATATATATATATATATATATATATATATATATATATATATATATATATATATATATATATATATATATATATATGGCGCAGTTTTTATCTTTTCTGCATCGTTTTTAACGTTGTCATAAATTGGGGGACAATAAAAAGGTTTTCAGTCTAGGCAGTTTGTTTTTGATTTACATTTAATGACTGCAAACCTAGATCTAAGATTTCATAAGTCAATGTGGATAGGCAGGCAATTAATAAGATAGTGATGATCTGTCATCACCGATCTGCAGTTCCACTGTAATATCTTCACTGGACATGATTGAATCATTTTGAACTAAGAATAGAAAGGAACAAGGTAAAAATAATAAAAATAATAATAAATGACGTATGAATATAGGCCTAGTTAAGATAGGCTAACTCAACTACAACACCAGTGGAGTAAAAATATTTCAGCTATAGAAGTGACGATCAGAAAATGTGCGCCAGACTTTTATTTCATGGAATAACCACTCGTGTGCTCATTTACATCCAATCCCGTGTGAATGCAGTTTTGTAAATTTTGCTATCTGTTCCCACCGGCACACAATAGCCTAACCTTTTCGTAAAGCGGAACAAGATTTAATTAATGTGAAATCTTTACGTGCGTTCGCATACGGAGCCTCGGTTTATAGTCTCATCCGAAGGACTTTTGGGTAGAGTGGAGTCAGCACTGATGTGAACTCCAGAATTGATCACAAGACTACATAGATGACAGTGATATACATCACTAACAGTTTCTTAATCGGGTTATAAAAAAAAGAAGTCCAGTACCATTATTCTCCCAAGTATTCATACACCTTCCACCATGGGCCCCTGTCTCCAACTGGAGGTAAGACTCTGGAGAACGCTGGAAAGTTTCAGCTCCAAGAGCGCAGAGTTGGGTGTCTCCTTGTCTTTCTCGGAGTCTGCCAGAACAGCTGACGGACGTGTCTGCCGACGTTGGCTGCCAGCAGACTAGATCCTCTCCATGATGGGTGCAGACCATCCTTTAAAACCCTGGTATGTGTTGGAGGATTTGAATGGTGAACTTAAGAAGACATAGTGACAGCATCATGAAGTTCAGCACTGATCATTGCATTGAAAAGTTCCCTCTGTGCATTTAGTTTCAAATCTCGAACAGGAGCAATCCTGGTGACAACGATCTTTGTTCTAGGGTGATCAGCAACGATACCATTTAGATCTATGCAGTCAATGAATTCCCTACTACTAAGTATGAGGTTGGAGGTCTTGATGTCATTAATGCCACAATGGACAACAATGTGGAAAAAGCTGTGTCCAGGGTAGGTCTAATCCAGGGAAGGTTTCAAATCTTCAATTTTATTAGCTTCATAAGACATCATGTTAAATCCATAAGAAACCACAAGTCGTAACAGCACTGACCCCCTTTCATTACAGAATCGTGAAGAAACACGGCTTGTGGCACGTCTTGTTCTTCTTTCTGTTTAGATCTAGGTGTAGTGGTTGTACTCGTGACATAGTGGTTTGACGTCAGTCACAGCCGTTGTTGCTGCACATTCTGATTTTCCCCAATTTTTATTCCTTGATGCAGCTTTTCCCTCGCTCTTTTGCTGCCCCAGCCCTGCACCGGACTATTTTAGCGAGTGGGTTTTTTTGTTTGTTTGTTTGGGTTTTTTTAACCAAGAGCTGGCGAAACTGACCTGGTTACCTGAGCAATAGGTGAGTTTTAGTGAACTGTCTGTGTCTCCTTATCAACACAACCTCAAGGTCTCTCTATTGGAATGTTCTTTTTGCAGACATTGTTGGTTTTGCCGATCTAGACGTTGTTCTAGCGACGTTATCTTTTCACACAGGGATGCAACAAGAATGTTGAGGTTTCTTATTCCACTCACTAGGCCAACGTCTCTGGGACCATCCATAGTTTTCCCTTGACCCAGCCTTCATTGGTAGGGGAGGAGGCAGTCTGGGACTTGGAACCTTGTGGCCTGGAGTCTATAGTTGCTAGACCCCGCGTTTTCTAGCAACCCGAGAACTTCAATGTCCTTGTTGTGGTTGGCTGGTTTAGAGTGTAACTAGCCTAGCCACCTAGACTTCTGGATCTGGTCAACCTTGTCATCCTGTCAGTAGAAAAGTGATTAATTGTCAGAGCCTGGCTTTAGCTTCTGAACGCTTCGGCCATTTTGTATGTGAGATCTTCACGGTTCGGCCATCTTGTGTCTGAGATCTCCAAAATTGGCAGAGCCTACTTTAGCTTCTGAAGGCTTCCACCATTTTGTGTTTGAAGTCATCAAAATTGGCAGAGCCTGGCTTTAGCCTCTGAACACTTCCGCCATTTTGTGTGTGAGATCTCCAATGCAGGTTGAAGATGGAGGGGCCGTAGGGAAATGGGTCATGGAAAAAGGAGGTGGGCTCTGGGGCAAGGGAAAAGGTGAAATTTAAGGGGAAAGGACATCCTGCTGGGTATGGGCTCCAGGAGGCAGGAACTTCACAAGACTTGAATCCACTGCTGGAGGAGGCAGGCACACAGGAACCACAGTGTACAAGCCTTAGCCACAGGGAGCTTTGACGGCTTTAATTAAGACCGTACTGTCTGACCCTAGCAATCTCCTGTATTGGCTCTTGGTTCATTGTTTGCTTTTTAATGCTGCTTGAGGAAAGTAATAGTGGGGACTCTCTCTCTCTCTCTCTCTCTCTCTCTCTCTCTCTCTCTCTCTCTCTCTCTCTCTCTCTCTCTCTCTCTCTCTCTCTCAACTTTTTTAAATGACCCAAACTGGTTCATGGTATGACGTAATGATAATCAAGATGTCATAGACATTCTGATTGTTCAGATCTAAAAGTATAATTTAACTAAAGCCCCAACAATATTCAAGATGTCATAGACATTCTGATTGTTCAGATCTAAAAGTATAATTTAACTAAAGCCCCAACAATATTCAAGATGTCATAGACATTCTAATTGTTCAGATCTAAAAGTATAATTTAACTAAAGCCCCAACAATATTCAAGATGTCATAGACATTCTAATTGTTCAGATCTAAAAGTATAATTTAACTAAAGCCCCAACAATATTCAAGATGTCATAGACATTCTAATTGTTCAGATCTAAAAGTATAATTTAACTAAAGCCCCAACAATATTCAAGATGTCATAGACATTCTAATTGTTCAGATCTAAAAGTATAATTTAACTAAAGCCCCAACAATATTCAAGATGTCATAGACATTCTAATTGTTCAGATCTAAAAGTATAATTTAACTAAAGCCCCAACAATATTCAAGATGTCATAGACATTCTAATTGTTCAGATCTAAAAGTATAATTTAACTAAAGCCCCACCAACCAGGGGAGAAAAAGCAAAACACACAAGGGGGAAAAAAACACAAGGAACACAAACTGCCCCAACTCCTCTCCTCTGTAATGTGATGCTGGCTCTGGAACTCAGTGTTAAAAAGACACAGAAAAACTGTCCTAGATTATGATGGGTGGCACTGGCACAGGCCACTGGAATGGCCATGGTTGGTTGACTCACATTAGTAAACTAATTTAGATAGAAAACTATACCAAAACTTCGCCCTACGAGAATTTCCCAGGTTGAGCGTTGCAATAACGAAGTCAAATTGACGCAAAGCACAGCACATTGATGATGAAAAACATTATCAAATAATTGTCTTTGTGTTCTGGAAATATGCCTAAATCTCTATTGTCTTCACATGGATGTCGAAAGAACAGGTTTTGGGGCTGCAGTAACAGGAGTCTAATCTTGATCTTTTTTCCTCATTATTCGGTCGTTGAAAGCTGTACATGGGAATTTTTTTTGTCGAGGTCGCAGCTGATCCTGGTGTCTTTTCCATGTAGCATCTCCCCCTTTGTAAATCAAAATTCCTTGGGAGTGAGTACTTTGTTGATGATGCCGGAGATCCAATTTAAGCTATTACTAAAGTTTAGACCAAACACTGGTTGTACTACACTTAAGTCTGGGATACTGCCTCTTCTCAAATATTTTCACTTGCTGTTATTTGGGTTTGTGAAGAATTTAATGCTTCAAAGCCTACGTGAGGTTGTCTGTTCATCAGAAGATCTGCTGGAGATTTGCCTGATGCTTTTGGAGTTGTTCTATTTGTGAACAGAAATCTGTCAAGCTTTACTTGAATATCTTCACGTGCATCACCCATCTTCTTCAAAGAATTTTTGAAGTGTCCCAACATGTAGCTCAGCCATGCCATTGGTTGCAGAATGATTCGGCGCAGTGGCAGTGTGTAGTATGTCATTCTTTGACAAGAAAGTTTTGAAATTTTCACTTGTCAATTATTAGCCATTATCTGTCATTATGTCTCCAGGTGTTCTCAAGAAAAAAAAAACCATCTTTGCAAAACTTGAATTGCTGCAAAACAATTTACAGGATTCATAGGAATAATGTCCAAAAACTTTGAAAATGAATCAACTACTACAAGAAACATTTTTTAAATGGACTAGCAAAATCCAATTGAAGACATTTCCATGATCCTGTTGGCCAAGACAATAAGGCTGCAGTTGCAGACTGTGGTGACATTGCATTCTCTTAGCAAATGATGCAGGCTCTGTCTGCTCAATATCTGTAGCCAATCAATATTGGGCCACCACATGTTTCTCCTTGCCAGCTGTTTCATCCTCGCCATATCTTGATGTTCTTTCAGGACTTCTTGCAGAGATTTTGGTACTATAATCCTGTTACCCCACGAAGTTATATCATCTTCAACAGTTAACTATAACCGCTTGTTGAATTGGGCCGTTGGGAGCAAAGCCCATCTTTACACTCTGGCAGAAATTAGCTGAGGTACCATTTTCTTAGGTTCAAACAATGTCACTAGAGAGTTGTAATCTGCCATCAATGTGAAATTCTTGCCAAGAAGATATTGTTTGAATTTAGTCACACTAAATATCAATGAAAGAGCCTTTTTGTCCAGCTGTGAATAATTATGTTCAGCTGATTGCAATACTCTTGAAGGATGGGAAACAGGCAGGAGTTGATCATCTTCTGCTGGTGGAAGAAAAACTGCTCCAATATCAATGTGAGAAGCATGATTATGAAGAATCAGTTTGTTTTCTGGCTTATAATGTTGTAGAATTGTTTGCTCTGAATTTTCTCTTTGAGAAACAGGAAAGATCTTTCTCATTTTTTAGTCCATTTCCATCTGACACCTTTTTTTCAGTAGTGGTGTCATGATTTCTGCAAAATTTGGAACAAAGTGCCTGAGAATGTTGGCAAAGCTTATGGAGGACTGTAGTTCTGCTTTGTTTGTAGATGTAGAAATGGCATTCAAGTCATTCCCTTTTTCTTGAAATTGTGAAATCACTTTTCTTGAAATAGTGTATCTCAGGTAATCAACTCTCTAAAATGTACTCAAGTTTTCCATTTTTTAATTTGAGTCTGCTGCTTGTAGAGTGCCCAGAACTCAGTGAAGATTTTCTAGATGCTGTTCATCTGTATTTCCTGACACTAGAACGTCATGCATGTAAGTAAGTTTTAGCTCCTCTGCAGTCTGCAAGTAAAAAAAATTTTCTGTTGTCATTTGAAAGGGCTGTGCTGAGGAATTTACCCCAAGTGGGAGCCTTTTGAACTGATAAAGGCTCTTGTGTGTGTGTTTATCATTGTAAACTTTCTGCTTTCTAGGATAAGATCGAGTTGATGGTAAGTTTGAGACAAGTCCAGTTTAGTATAGCGTTTGCTTCCTGCTATCTTGTATAGAATATCTTCAAGAGTGGGTAGGGGGGTGTTGGTCTACTTTGCACAATGTGTTAATGATACTTAAGTAATCTGCATACATTCTGATGGATCCGTCCTGCTTGATGACAGGAAGTACAGGTAATGCCTGCTGTGAATGTTCAACTTTTTTCAATGATGTCCTTCTCCACCATTTCATTCAAGGCTGCTTCACATTGGTCTCTGATAGCAAAAGGTACTGGTCTTGCTTTCTTAAACACTGGAGTAACATTGTGGACTTGTAAAGAAACTTGCGTATCTTTCAATTTTTTTTAGACTATTTTTTTCAAACAACTCAGGATATTGTTTGATACTGTCTGCTTCAACACAAATTTTTTTAATGATTTTGGAAACGGTTATCCAAGGCAAGGTGAAATTAGCCATGATTTCCCTACCCAGTAGTGATGGGCCATTACCATCTGTTACTCTGACAATGAAAGATCTCTTGTTTTCCCTTTTTTTTTCTTCATTTCTTTCTCACCAATGTACTTTATAATACTCCTTCCCTGTCCTTTGAGTATCACTGATGGTTGTT
>CM060319.1:44377985-44400485 GCA_030674155.1 Stramonita haemastoma | reverse complement strand
AAAGAAAGAAAGAAAGAAAGAAAGAAAAAAGAAAGAAAGAAAGAAAGAAAGAAAGAAAGAAGAAGAAAGAAAGAAAGAAAGAGAAGAAAGACAGAAAGAAAGAAAGAAAGAAAGAAAAGAAAGAAAGAAAGAAAGAAAGAAAGAAAGAAGAAAGAAAGAAAGAAGAAAAAAAGAAAGAAAAGAAAGAAAGAAAGAAAGTAACCCATCCCAAAACAAACGAAATAACACTGAATTCTCTCCCCTTGTGGGGATGCTGGATTACCAGAAGATTGGGGATACTATTTATACTGACAGGCCCTCAGCGTCCCAAAAGGAAATATCATTTGTTTCTGGGTCTGTTTTTTTTCTTCTAAAATCAGATTATGTTTTCTCGTTGTTGTTAAGAGAGGCTTTTTTTTAATCTATCTTACTCTTTCTGAAGCTCTGTTTTTTTGTTTCTTTTCTCCTTTTTTTTGCATCTAATACAGTTCTTCAGTTCTCTTTTATTTTTCTCTCTGCGTCTTTGTCTTATTTCTTTGCTGATTTTGCATTGGGTTTCTTTTCTTTCTTTTTTTGCTTTGTTGTGTTCATCTTTTAAGTATTTAACAGATTATGTTAAGATATTTGTTTTCTTTTAATGGGAATGGATTATTTCAAGAATTATCTCCGTTGTCTTTCACGTCTGCTCCTTTTGTACTTGTGTATAGCAGTGAAACCTTGAACTCTCAGCGATCATGTGAATGAAAATAATGGAAAGGGCAGGGTAAATTTAAATGAAAGGCTGGCAGAGATGAGATTATTTAGGTACACGTACGACATGGGAAAACACACACTAGCACTGATGGGCTTTTTATCTATCTCACTCTTTCTGAAGCTCTGTTTCCTTTATTCACAAGCACTAATGGGAAAACACACATGCACTAGTTGGAAAACACATAATATGCACTAGTGGGAAAGTACGCATGCACTAACAGGAAAGCACACATGCACTAGTTGGAAAACACATAATATGCACTAGTGGGAAAGTACGCATGCACTAACAGGAAAGCACACATGCACTAGTTGGAAAACACATAATATGCACTAGTGGGAAAGCACGCATGCACTAACAGGAAAACACACATGCACTAGTTGGAAAACACATAATATGCACTAGTGGGAAAGCACACATGCACTAACAGGAAAGCACACATGCACTTGTGAGAAAGCACGCATGCACTAATGGGAAAATATACATGCACTAGTGGGAAAACAGATAATTATGCACTAGTTGGAAAGCACATGATGCGCTAGTGGAAAAGCACGCATGCCCTTGTAGGAAAGCACACATGCACTTGTGAGAAAATACATATGCACTAGTGGGAAAACACACATGCACCTGTGAGAAAGCACACATGCACTAGTGGGAAGACACACATGCACTTGTGAGAAAGCACACATGCACTAATGGGAAAACACACATGCACTAGTGGGAGAACACACATGCACTAGTGAGAAAACACACGTGCACTTGTAGAAAAAAACGCATGCACTACACTAGCATAGAGGACAGGTACCCATTTACAGCTGGGTGAACTGGGGGGACTATACCGAAACCAAGGCGCACAAACGGCCACCCATCCACTTGGTAACCACACTCAATGCTGCTTAATTTTAGCTTGGGGAAAGCGTGTGTTCTGACCACTGAAGCTATCCCGTCCCTGACTGATTCATAGCAGGTTATCATTTTTATTATTATTATTATTATTATTATTATTATTATTATTATTATTATTATTATTATTATTATTATTATTATTATTATTATTATTATTATCATTTATTCTTTTATATCAAGGATAATGGAATAAGCATTCATATGCTTTTTTACGTCCTGTCCCCGTGTGTATGCAGTTTTGTAAACGTCATCTGTTCCCACCAGCACACGATGGCCTACTCTTACGATAAGCGGAACAGGATTTAACGTGTGAGCAAGATGTTCTGCGTGTGTTCGAACACGGGGCCTCGGTTTATAGTCTCATCCGAAAAACTTCTGGGGGGAGTGGAGTCAGCACTGAGGTTAACTCCAGAGGAAAAATCCCCTCGACCGGGAATCGAACCCGGGTCGTCAAATTGCCAGCACAGTGTTCTGACCACTAGGCTATCCCGTCCCCCAAGCTTCACGCTCATAATAATGGTTTCCGCATGTTTATGCATGTTCCAGAGAGTGTGTGCTTGCTCTTTGGAGTCGAGTGCTTTTATGTGTGGTTTTTGAAACACGCTGACAGGAAGCTTCTTGGCCTCTTTCACTTCTTAAGGTTGTTTTTTTTTGGGGGGGGTTCACTTTTAGGAAGAAATATTTTGTCGTGTGTGGTGGGAAAGGCTATTTACGTCTTTTAGTGATCAATGGCATATTTTACTGAAGAGATGTTGCTGCGTGTGTATGTGTGTGTGTGTGGGGGGGGGGGGTGTTTGTGTGTGTGTGTGTGTGTGTGTGTGTGTGTGTGTGTGTGTGTGTGTGTGTGTGTGTGTGTGTGTGTGTGTGTATGTGTGTGTGTAGGGGGGTGTGTGTGTGTGTGTGTGTGTGTGTGTGTGTGTGTGTGTGTGTGTGTGTGTGTGTGTGTATGTGTGTGTATTTGTGTGTGTGCGTGTGTATTTGTGTGTGCGTGTATGTGTGTGTATTTGTGTGTGTGCGTGTGTGTGTGTGTGTATGTGTGCGTGTGTGTGTATGTGTGTGTGCGTGCGTGCGTGTGTGTATCTGTGCGTGCGTGTTGGTGTATGTGTGTGTGCATGTGCGCGTGTATGTATGTATGTATGTATGTATGTATGTATGTATGTATGTATGTATGTATGTATGTATGTATGTATTTATGTATGTATGTATGTATGTATGTATGTATGTATGTATGAGTGCGTGCGTGCGTGCGTGCGTGTGTGTGTGTACGTGTGTGCGTGCGTGCGTGCGTGCGTACGCGCGTGCCTGCGAACGCGCGCGCATGTGTGTGCGTGTTTGTGTGTGCGTGCGTGCGTGTGTGTGTTAGACACAACTCACCCGTAGGGAGGCAGATAGAGAGTGGACAGATACAAGCGGACAGACAAGACTGATGCCATAGCACAATGGACATGGGTCCAGATGCAGAACTTTTGATACGTTGATGAAAACAGTGACAGCTACATTACTATGGGGTTGCATAACCAGATCCAGTGGCTTAGCTAACGAGCTAGCTCAGGCACTGTTTATGGAGAGACAGAGAAGGCAAGGCAGACAGAAGAAAGGTGAGATGACAACTTTATAAGATAAAAAGTGGAATCGTTTACAGAGACCTAGTTAAAAGATATAAGTGAAGGACCTTACAGAGACCCAGTTGTAAAATATAAGTGAAAGCATTTACAGAGACCCAGTTATAAGATGTAAGTGAAAGCACTTAACAGAGAACCAGTAATAAAATAGAAGTGAAAACATGTACAGAGACCCAGGTATAAAATATAATTAAAAGCTTTAACAGAGACCCAGTTATACAATGTATGTGAAAGCCTTTACAGAGACCCCTCTTGTAAAATATAAGTTGAAGGATGTACAGATACCTGGTTTGTAAAATATATGTAAAAGCATCTCCACAGACCCAGCTGTCAAACATAAGTGATAGCATTTATACAGACCCAATTATAAGATATAGCTGACAGCATTTACAAAGACCCGATCATAAAACACAAGCGAAAGCATTTCCAGGGACCCAATCATAAAATATAAGTGAAATCATTCACAGAGACCGAATCACAAAACTTCAGTGAAAGCCTTTACAGAGACCCATGCTGAAATAGAGTATTCTAATTAAGAAAATTTCGGTAAGCTTGAATCATTTGACTGAAGCTTTTTAGCGGTAGAATTTGGCTTTCTCTAACTGGACTTTTGAAACTTCAAAGTCTTCTGTTTCTTCTATTCTGCAATGACCTTTTTTCTGTTTTCGTTTCTTTTTCTGCATGGAATTTCTTCTTCCAGCTTGTTAAAAGTTTCCACATTTATCTCACTCGTCAAACTACGTAGTCCTCCCTTCTCTCTCCCACCCACCACTCCGTAAAATTTTTTGCCTGTGACTTTCTTTGTTAATTTTTTTGTGCGATTTGGGGGGAGGGGTGGGGGGGTTATGTTACTGTTTTGCTTTGTTTTGTTTGTACTTGTTTCTTCCTTTTTTATTTTACGTTTACTTCCTACTTGAAAGCGTATGCCTTGCTATGTTTTCGTTCAAATTGACTTTTTTCTTAAGAGTTGTCCAAGATGTGTGTTTATTACATATTTCTATGGGCTTGTATACGAGCGAACCATTTTTTACTCCTAGCAATTATGTGGATGAAACACAGAGAAGCAGGATAAACTTAAGACTTGCAATGCATGTTAAGCCTCTAGGGGGAAAAAACCCCTAAGTTTCTATTGATTCTACCCTAATTCCCTTGAATACTGCGTTGAGAGGACCGGAAATTTAACCATCAACACAAGATTTTTTTTAATCTCTATAATGAAAATCTGCCCTATTGCAACCTTTAGGGGGTGTTGTTTGTTTGTTTCTTCTGTTTGAGTTTCTTTTGGGGAGAGGGGGGTTTGGTTGGGGGGGGGGGGGGTTGGGGGGGTGCACTGCATGAGGTTCATGTCAGCACATGCATTTTGAATGGACTTGTTTGAAAACATCTTGTATTCAATTTCCCGCACACACAAAAAATTATTGAGGAAATAGTAGTGGAGGGAAGCAAAGTTGTGGGTAACCACTTACAACTTTTCAATCATTTTGGAAATGATGCATCAAAGATTCAATGTAAGAAAACTCTAGAAAATAACATCGTTCAATGACAAAACTTGGGCATTTTTTTGAGTGAGAACCTTACTTTGGCCTCTAGAGAAAATAAGGGGGAAAAAGCACAAGAAAGATATGAATGAAGAGTAAGATTTTCAATCTGACCATCAATCCTTGTTTTAAACACACTGAACATAACGGAAATACTCTACACAGACTACTTTCCAAACAATTTCTTACCTCCATAGAAAACTGTTCACGGTTGTTCAAGCTTTCTAATATCTATATAGGAGAGAGATGGACACACATACAGAGAGACAGACAGACAGACAGACAGAGAAAAATACAATCAATCTAGCAATCATTCAATCAATCAAATTTATTTGTTTCGAAAATAATGAATAAATAGATCCAGTCCCAGGCCTTATCAGGGATTAAAACAAGGATAAAGGTGTCCCATAACCTAGGCGGTCGTAGGTGAGCGAGGCATCAAAGACCTCAGCTTCTCTAAAGGCCAACATGTTAGGGGCGGCGCCCATCTCCTCTCCCTCACTGCTTTACTTTCCCTGACCCTAAAGAGGGCAGATACCCATTTACAGCTGGGTGAACTGGGGACTGTACTGAAACCAAGACGCGCAAACGATCACCCATCCACTTCGTAACCACGTTGATTGCTGCTTAACCCTAGCTTGGGGAAATCGAGTACTCTGACCACTGAGCTCTCTTGTCCCCTTATCGGTAACAAACCCAACATCTAAACAATTAAATACAAAAACAACAACAATGCAACAAGCCCAGATAGAAAAAATAAACAACAGCCACGGAAGAGAGAGAGAGAGAGAGAGAGAGAGAGAGAGAAGAGAGAGAGAGAAGGAGATGAGAGAGAGGGAGAGAGAGAGAGAGGGAGACAGAGACAGAGACAGAGAGACAGAGAGACAGAGAGAGAGAGAGAAACAGAGACAGAGACAGAGAACATTGAATGAAAAAAAGGAGAGATGATACAAACAAGAAAAAATATAATAGCGAAAAGTGATTAAACGGTAACCATCAAACGGTAATTTACATTGAGGAAGGGGGTGGCAGGGGGGATGGCATACATTTTTAAACTGAATAGACGGGAAAAATGACACAAGCGGTGTGTTCTCTCTCCATTTTTGTATCACATCTAACACTTGTGTAACTCTTCAGGTTGATAAATATTCCTTCTCTTTTTTTGGCGAAAATCAGTAATTGGCTCGTTATAATGAGTGATTTATAGCTTTTTGATTTTTTTTTTTCCATCAAGCTTTTGTATCTGTCCATTCATTAATTTTTATGATCTTCCTTCTTTCCGTTGTTACCACTTCTGGCGTGTGTGTGTGTGTGTGTGTGTGTGTGTGTGTGTGTGTGTGTGTGTGTGTGTGTGTGTGTGTGTGTGTGTGTGTGTGTGTGTGTGTGTGTGGTGTGTGTGTGCGTGCCTGTGTCTGTGTCTGTGTGTGTATGTTTCTCTCTCTCTCTGTCTCTGTCTCTCTCTGTCTCTCTCTCTGTCTCTCTCTGTCTCTGTCTCTCTCTCTAGAGCTCTGTCTCTCTCTCTGTGAGTGAGTGAGTGAGTGAGTGAGTGAGTGAGTGTGTGTGTGTGTGTGTGTGTGTGTGTGTGTGTGTGTGTGTGTGTGTGTGTGTGTGTGTGTGTGTGTGTGTGTGTGTTGTGTGAATGCCTCCACTTTAAACATGTAAAGCAATACTTTATTCCTCAGCATTTTTGTCAACCCATGTCCACTTAAAATTTTTGCAGGCTGATGAAATGTAAATCTCGAAAAGTTCTCCTGTTTCTCTCAAAATTCAAAAGATTTGCAGGTATTTATTGAAATTCGATTTGATGCCTTAAGCGAGTGTAGATTGTCTTTTACAGAAATTGACATACCTTAAAAAAATGTCTTGAGTCTTTAATATTGTTTGTTTATCATTTTCCGATTGATTCTTGCTTTTCAGTTCCTGTTGGTATTGATAACACTTTTGGATGCATTGCTGTAAGGTTTCTTTTTTGTCATGTTGAACTTGTTTTTTTTATCCTCCATGCCCCAAAAGTGGTGAAAGGAATTGAATCTTGAATCTTTGTGTGTGTTTATGTGTGTGTGTGTGTGTGCGTGCGTGCGTGCGTGTGTGTGTGTATGTGTGTGTGTGCGTGCGTGCGTGCGTGTGTGTGTGCGTGCGTGCGTGCGTCAGTGCGTGTGTGTGTGTGTGCGCGCATGTGTGTGTGTGTGACTTGAAGTTTGTTTTTTGTCATTTTCCTACTTGTGTATTTATTTCCCTATCAGAGTGCCTTTGCCTTTTTCATTGACAACTCTCCTGTTGCCGTAGGTTCTTTTAAGTGCACTAAAAGCGTGTTGCACAAGGAACCTAAGCTTAATGTCTCATCCGAAAGATCAGCATCCAGTCCATTAGTCATGGAATAGTACATAGGGGAAAAAGGTTTGGCCACAAACGGGGATTAAACTCGCACTTCTTGATTTCTAGGCAGATGCGTTACCTCCAGACCCCCAATCCACGGGTGAAAGAGGTTTTAGTGGTTACAGACGGGAGACAGGTACAACAGGAGGGGGGTGGGGGTGGGGTTCTTGAAACAAAATCTTGAATCTTGGTAGCACAGTAAGATGGATTATCTATCTATCTATCTATCTATCTATCTATCTATCTATCTATCTATCTATCTATCTATCTATCTATCTATCTATCTATCTATCTATCTATCTATCTATCTATCTATTTCTCTGTCTATCTATCTATCTATCTATCTATCTATCTATCTATCTATCTATCTATTGTACCTTAGTCTGGCGACCGTGGGGGCAACCCTGAAGACTTGACAACCAGTTTTCTCCATTCCTCTCTCTGTTCTGCCTTTGTCAAAGTTTTGTTGAGTTCTAGGCCTGTCTATTCGCTGATGTTGTCCTCCCATCCTTTCTTTGGCCTGCCTTTTTTTTCTTCCTCCTTGGGCAGTGCCTTGCAGTGTTGTTTTTGCAAGTCCTTTTGATCAAATGGACAGGACACTGTCTGCAAAGACCCTTCCTTTCATACCAGTGCCTGAGCCGTTAAGTGTTGTTTGTCATAAAATGGACAGGCTCAACACAGTTAAAAACTTTTTCCTGAGTATTGAAGTTTCCTTCAGAGGAGAAAAAAAAAACTTCTCCTTTCCTTCACCAGGTGGGCTGCCAATGCACGGACAGAAAATAGCCAAAACAAACGATTCCTAATCTGGCCTTTTCTGTTGTCTTTTTCAGCGTGTGCGATTTACTTAAAACAACAGATCTTCCTGGGGAAAGGTACGGAGTACTAGTTTTACGTTCGCTTTCTCGGTTAGGGTTTTTTTTTTCTCGTTATTTTGGGTCAAGTCTTGTATGTGTGTTGATAGAAAATATTATGCTAAGCAGTTTTTTTTTAAAGTTACTTTTTGATCGAGTTTTGCGCAATGGAATATCTTAATCTTAAGTGGATCGTTGGTCTAGAGGTAATGCGCCTGCCTAGAAAGCGAAAAGTCCGGATCGGAAGTGTGCTGTGGCTCGATCCCCGTTTGGGCCATAAAATTTTCTCCCCATACAATTAATTTTGAGTAGTGGTCTGGGTGCTAGCCTTTCAGATGAGACGATAAACTAAGGTCCCGTGTGCTGTACAAAATTATTTAGCGGACGTAAAAGAACCAACGGCAACAAGATAGCAAGTTATCCCTGGCAAAAATCTGTAGAAAAAAAGCCATTCTGTTAGGGAAACAAATACAATTGCAGACAAGAAAAGAAAAAAAAATGGGTGGTGCTGCTCTTGTGGCGACGCGCTCTTTCTAGGGAGAGCAGCCTGAATTTCACGCAGAAAAATCTGCTGTGATTTAAATTGATACAGAAACTACAAAAAATACTCCAGTTAGAGACAAGAAATCCATTTAAGGACACCACATTTGTCCGATGGCTGCTGGGGGGTTTTTTGTTTGGGTTTTGGTTTTTAACCCTGTTGTTTTACTCCGTAAATTGTAACGTGGAGGCTTTTGTTTTCTCTTTTCTTTCCATCACCCAATTCGTTTACTTTTTATTTTTGTCCCCATCTGAATTCAGGTTATTCTTCTCACTTAAGATAGTGTTCACATTAATCTCACTCTCCTTGAAACTGGTCATTCCTGTTTTTTCTCACTGTTTTTTTGTTGGAGATTTTTGTTGTTGTTGTTGTTTTTTTGCTGTCTCTTGTTTTCTTAGTCAGCATTTTCTTTGATTCTGTGGGGACGGTTGTTGTTGTTGTTTTTTTGTGCTTATCTTCTTTTGTTTTGTTTTCTCGTCTCATGTTTATTCACTCACACTTCCAGTCCTAGAAATCAGTCTAGCTATGTTTTCCTTTTCTGGGGGTGGGGGTGGGGGGGGGTAGAGGGATGAATGTTTCTAAAGAGTTATCTCTCTTGTCTTTCTTAGTTAACGAATCGCCCTTTAGGGAATTTGCACTTGCAGTGAAATATTTCACTTCCTTTAAAGTGATCATGGGAATGAAAACTGGAGAGGACAGAATAAACTTAGAACTAGAAGGGTGGGAAGTACATTGTTAATCCATCATGGGTGTGTAGCTGTTAGGGGTTTTTGTGGGTTTGGGTTTTTTTTTCTCTTTTTTGGGGGGGGGTTTCTTGCTTGTTTGTCTGTGTTTTTCTGTTGCTTGTTTAGGTGAGGGAGGGGGGATGTTTCATTGGTTGTGTGTGTGGGGGGGGGGGGGTTCTGTTCTATGGGGGCCGTGTGATAGGAAATCCTTGCAAATGACGACAAAGATGAAAGTGCTTCCCCGGGCAATCTCCCGCTTTTTTATGCACAACACGAGGTTGATGTCAGCACATGCATCTTGAAAGGAGGTTGGTTTGTTGTTGTTTTTTGGAAAACATCTGATTTCCCATTTAGAAGAGAAAAGAAAAGAAAGAAAACTAAGGAAAAGGAAAATAGAAACTGGGCTTTCAAACACTCCATCGGTCTCTGTTATTAATGGGACGGGACAGCTCGGTGGTCAGAGCGCTCGCTTCCATCCCCCTCCAACCAGTGTTAAGCAGCGTCGAGCGTGGTTACCAATTGGATGGGTGACCGTTTGCGTGCCTTTGCTTCAGTACAGTCCCCCCAGTTCACCCAGCTGTCTATGGCTACCTGCCCTCTTTAGGGTCAGGGAAGGTAAAGCAGCTAGGGAGAGGAGATGGGCGCCACCCTCAACATGCTGGCCCCTAGAGAAGCTGAGGTGTCTGACGCCTCGCTCCCCTACAACCACATAGGTTATGGGACACCTTTACCTTTGCCTTTACTATATTACATATCAGAAAAGAACTTGAGGCACAAACATTTTTTTGTTTATTGTAATGATGCTATTGTTCGCTGTGTGTGACGTTTACAAGTTATGCAGCTGTGTATTGTAATGATGTCATTGTCTGCACTGTGTGCAGTATACAAGTATGTAGTTGTGTATTCTAATAATTGTTAATGTGTGCAGTGTGTGACGTTTACAAGTTCTTTCATAATATCCTTTCTCTGACACGTCGTGTCTCGTTTCTCTGTTTCTCTGCTTTCTCCTTCTGGCCCTCTTGTCTACTTCAATGGACATTTTCTTCTCTATGAATTTATCTTTTTGTCTTCTTTTTCTGTTTGTTTTTGCATGTCTGGGAGGATTTCCTTGAATAAAGATCCACACCTTTTTTGTCCTTCCCATAAATTATGCCTGTTTTTTTTGAACGTCGATAGGTTTAAACCCCTTCTCCTTTCACTGATAGCTCAGTAGACGAAAGCATGGAGAGGGTGTAAGATAAACTAAAAGGCCAGAAGTACAGGTTAACCCCTTTGGGGCATGCTTCTCGTTCTTGATAGCACCGTAATACCCCCAGAGAGAGCGAGTTGAGACGAAAGGGGTTACAGCTGACACCACCACGGTTTCTTTGTGTCTGATAAAAATCCGCTTTGGTGCAGTTGCTCCCCCTTTTTCTATGCACTGCAGGAGATTGATGTCAGCACATGCATCTTGGCGGAGGAGGATGGGGGTAGAGGGGGTTGGGAGGTGGCGGGGGGTAGTTGCTGTTGTTAGAAGCGTGTGGTGTTCCATTTTCCACAAAGAAAGAAAGAAAATGACGGAAAGAAACGTAAGAATGGACTTCCAAAACACAACATCAATCGTTGTTAAAATGTTATCGCGGAGAGAAAACAAAATATCATTGATTTATGGCTGGTTGGAAAATAACTTCAGAAAAATGCGTTCCTGTACTCTAATGGCTTTATTAGATGTTGTGTGTTGCGGTCCTCCCCTTTTCCCCCCCCCCCCCCCCCCTTCCTGTTTCTTCAGCTAGAGCTCCGAGTTTCACCAATGGGGAGATGTTGCATATGCCACCGTTTTTACCCCCTGTTAAGGCAGCTGCAATTTTCGCTTTGTGGGGAGTGCTGTCTGAACACGACGCCAGTGTGCATGCCGGTTTTATTCTTTTTTTTAATGTCATCTATTCACAGCGGCACAAAGGGCGTACTCTTCCAAAAGGCACAACGGGTTTTAACGTGTGGGCAAGATGTTCAGCGTCCGGTGGTTAACTGAATCTCGGTTTTTAGTCTCATCTGAAGCCAAGGCGCCCAAACGGTCACCCATCCAGCTGGTGACCTTGCTCGATGCTGCTTAACTTTGACGTGGGGAAAGCGAGTGCTGTGACCACTTGTCTGTCCCGCCTAATACTCTGATAGGGAAACGAATGAACAAGAGGAGAAGAAAAGGGAGAAAGTGAATGGTGGCGCTACTCTTGTGGCAACGCAACGTGCTCTCTCTGGAGAGAGCAGCCCAGATTTCACGTGGGGAAGATCTACCGTAATTTAAAGTGATCTGAATTACAACACAACACTATACAATACAATGCAACACAGTACAATACAATACAGCACAGTACAATACAACACAATCACAACACAACACCCCTCAATACGCCGAGGCTCCTTGTATGAACGCATGCAAAGGATCTAACACACATGCTGATGTCATTCATTCTTTGTGAAAGACTAAAACAACTATGGTTGATGATATGGACGACAGTCACAGCATCACATTACATTACCCAGCATTTACGTAATGCTCTTCAAACACAATTTCTTGGGGGGGGGGAAATGTATTGCTAAAGTTCTGTACCTTCTGTTATGGGGAGTTTTTTTTAGTCCATTTTGCGTCTCCGTAAGTTCTGTTTTTATCCATTATTCTTTCCATGCATTAACTTGATTGCTACATTTATCTTCTTAAGTTTTATTTTTATTCACGTATTGCTCTCTGGATGATTTAAAGGGATGTGCATTGCACTTATGATGCTGACCTGGGTTCGAATCTTGTTCAAGAGGATTTTTCTTTAAGAGTTAACATTAGGGCCGACCCCACTCCCCATAAAAGTCCTTCGGAGAGACTATTAACCGAAGTCACGTGTGCAAACGCACGCAGAACATCTTGCGTACACGTTAAAACCCATTCTGCTTTTTTCGGAAGAGCAGGCCATTGTGTGCTGGTGGAACGAATGACGAAATTTACAAAACTGTATACATACGGGGACTGGGTGTAAAAATTAAAAAAGCACACGAGTGCTTATTCCATTACCATCGAAATAAAAAGAAAAAAAAAGAAAACATTAAATAAATGAGTTCACTTTCTTTCTCTTTTTTTGGTAGTGTATAATATATATCAATCCCCTAGGGTGCTTTTTACAGCTTTTGTTACTGGGTTGGTTTGAGTTGGGGTTTGTTTGGGTTTTTTTAACTGATTGTGCCAAAGTTCCTCTGGGGCTGGTCAAGAATTCAACTGGCCACTGTTGTTTTATTTTTCTTTCTTCCTTTCCCTTTGTCTAAAGAAAACAGCCTGCCCCACTGTGATTCCAAGCCCTTTTTAAAGGAGTGAAGGAGATTTGTGTCCACATGTGTTTGTTTGACAAACACAGACAAAACCGTACGCTCTCTTCCTGAATGTCAGAAGAAAGGAAGGAAGCAGGGAAAGCAAAATGAAATGAAACGTAAAAAAAAAAAGCAATGGCACGTAAAAGGAAACAGAAATTTAAAGTAAGACTAAGAAAGTTTTGTTGTTTTTTTAAAGGGAAAGAAAATGGAAAGGGAGGAGAGATGGAAGATAAATGGTTAGACGGACACACACAGACATACATACATACATACATACCGACCAAGAGACATAGATAGACAGACAGACAGACGGACAGACATACAAACAAGAAATATGGAAGACAAAAAATATTATGTATATTAAAGCAAGGTCTTATTTGCGACACTTATAAACTGCATGTAAAAGAACCCACGGCAACAAGAGAGTCGTCTATCTCTACATGTAGATTCAGACCGCGTTCATTGGCTTGTACACGTAACACCAACAGACATCAAACATGAGGCATGATGCATAACCAGGCACAGGGTAGTGCGTCGCTTTTGTTAGAAATAATAGAAATAATACACAGTTCATAGCTTAGTGGTCAGAGCACTCGCTTTTCCCATGCTAAGATTAAGCAGCGTCGAACGTGGTTACCAGGTGGATGGGTAACCGTTTGTGCGCCTTGGCTTCAGTATAGTCCCCTAGTTCACCTAGCTGTAAATGGGTACCTGCCCTCTTTAGGGTCAGGGAAGTTGTAAAGCAGCGAGGGAGAGGAGATGGGCGCCGCCCCCAACATGCTGGCCCCCAGAAAAGCTGAGGTCTCTGATGCCTCGCTCCCCTTCGACCACATAGGTTATGGGACACCTTTACCTTTACCTTACTCCAAAGTTCACACTGCAAATACAGAAAAATGCCACGTTAACCTATGCTGCGCAGACGTGTTTTCTTTGCAGAAATATTTCAAATTTCGTACAGAGTGGCCTGTGATTTTGTGAATAGACGAGGAAGCCACGCCAACTTATGCTATACCCAGCTATAGCTACACATCGCCTACAAAATGTGACTCTTATCATACCGCACGTACCAAGGCACCCACAGACATAAAAACCGCTTTTTGTGAAAAGTAGTCTCTGACTCAAAAATTATGATTTTGCACATATTTGGTTGGTTTGATTTTTTTTTTCTTTATCAACAAACACTGTACCCCCTCAGTTCTGAGACATCTGCTGGCTTCCTAACTGCAATATGCATGCGCGGGGTCAACACTGTAGGAACACAAGCAATCCTCATTCGATGATCATTTCCAACTTACTGTAGATGCTGATGCTAATTTTCAAAGAATGTACGTGATCAATAATATTAAATAGCCTCTCTCTCTCTCTCTCTCTCTCTCTCTTCTCTCTTCTCTCTCTCTCTCTCTCTCTCTCTCTCTCTCTCTCCTCTCTCTCTCTCTTCTCTCTCTCTCTCTCTCTCTCTTCTCTCTCTCTCTCTCTCTCTCTCTCTCTCTCTCTCTCTCATTATCGGCTATGTATATGTCGTTACTTTCATGTATTAGAGTTAATGATGAATTATCAGAATATTTTGAGTGCCCAATAGGGGTAAGACAAGGCTGTGTACTAAGCCCTACATTGTTTACAATGTTTATCAACCAGTTGGCTAATCACGTAAATGAACAAGGCAGGCATGGAATCCAAATGCTGCCTGATATCTTTGAACTATCTATATTACTGTTTGCTGATGATATAGCTTTACTTTCAGCGACACCATTTGGATTACAGCAACAGCTAAATATTCTGCAAATGTACTGTGAAAATATGCAGCTAAATGTGAATATTGATAAAACTAAGGTAATGGTATTTAGAAAAGGGGGGTTTCTAGCAAAACATGAAAAATGGTTTTATAAGGGTGTTAAGTTGGACATAGTTAATCAGTATTGTTACTTGGGTTTCACTTTTACGACAAAGATTAGTACAAAGTTGGGAACGGAAAACCTAGTAGTCAAAAGGAAAAAAGCAGTCATCCAGTTAAATAAAGCATTTAATAGATATAAAGAAATGAATGTAAGCACGTTTTTTAAGGTTTTTGATGTTAAAATTCAGCCTATTTATTATATGCTTCAGAAATTTGGGGTTTAAGTAAAATGGACCATATTGAAAAAGTTCACATGTCAGCAAGTAAGAGGTTTTTAGGAGTTCCAATCAGAACACCAAATAAAATGGTGTACGGTGAATTGGGTAGGTATCCTCTGTATGTAAACTCTTATACAAATGTCCTTAGATACTGGTTTAAGTTACTACAAATGAGTCCAAACAGATTGCCATACAATGCCTACCAAATGCTATTGGAATTAGATAAAAATGGAAAAAATTGTTGGGTATCAGAAATAAGAAAAATTCTGTGTGAAACAGGATTTAACATTGTATGGCTACAACAAGGGGTTGGTGATGTAAAGGCCTTTTTACGCATATTCAAGCAAAGATTAGTAGACATGTTCACACAAGAGTGGCATGGAACCATAAGAGATAAAGAGAGGTATGAAGATTATAGATCATTCAAAACTATCTTTGGAAAAGAAAAATATATCGACTTTATTGATACTTACTGTTTTCGAGTTGCTATTACACAAGTTAGATTAAATGTTTTACCAATTAATAATAACGTTCGTAGATAATAGTGTTAGTGATCAAGAAAAGTTCTGTCCATTTTGTAAAACAAAATTTGAAAATGAAGCCCATTTTTTGTTCGAATGTTCAATGTACTCAGATTTAAGGGATAAGTTTTTATCTGAATGTAGCAACATACCATTGTCAGTTTTACTTACAACATCATGTAGGGAACGAAGTCATTATCTATCCAGATATATTTTTCATTCTTTTAATAGAAGGAAGGAATTGTTATGTCAGAATATTCTTTAATGATAGGTGTGTTGAAGATTTGTATTGTTAGGTATGAAAGTATTGTAATGTTGTCTATGGACCGATACCGAGTGTGGTGTCTGCTCCTTAACATAGCGATGCAGTGTAACATGAATGTTTTTCAAACTCTAAACTTGTTCCAGATAATATGGTTATTGCGATCACTCGTCTGAAAGAATCTGATGTTGTTTTTTTTCATTGTGGATCACATTTTGCATACCAATCTACTGGTTTTCGAATTTCCTCATTCCCCCCAAGCTCCGTGTATTGTGGCCTAAGGCCGATGTACATATTAAAATTGTTCAGTGTTCAGTTCAGTGTTCTCTCTCTCTCTTCTCTCTCTCTCTCTCTCTCTCTCTTCTCTCTCTCTCTCTCTCCTCCTCTCTCTCTCCTCTCTCCCCTCTCTCCTCTTCTCTCTCTCTCTCTCTCCTCTCCAGTTTATCGAATTCTTTTACATTATCAATTTTCTTCTTTTTTTTCTCAAACATTTTTCTCTGTTGAATCTGTTCTTCTTAGCTTTATCTTACATCTTTCTTTCTTTCTTTCTCGCAGTTGTTTTTTGTCTTTTTGTTTTGGGGCTATTAAGTTTTGGTTTTCCATGTGTTCATCCTTTTTTCATTCCAAAAATGCCAAAGCTATTAACCACCATTCGTTGAGTTGGTTTTTTTTTTTTTTAATCGTTTAAGTTTTGATAAAATGAAGCCTTTTTCTGATCAGTTACAACAAGGAAGTTAATTTCGAAATGAGTAGATCAAGTATGCCAGAGAAAAAGGGAAAGGAAGAGAGGCAAAAGATTAAAAAAAACAACAACTCCACATCAGCTCTTTTGAAGTCTGGAGCCCAACTGTGTGTATCTTTCATGATGCTTTTTTGTCCACCTGATAATGATTCTGCAGTCTTTTCTGCGAGAGTGTGAGCTACAAAGGAGAACTCTAATTAAACATTTCTTGGAATTTCTGTGAAGTCGAAAGTTTGTTTAAGGCGCGTTGTATCGTTTTAATATTGGAACTGCAATTTTGCATCGTCCTCATTTTCAGATATTTCCGAGTGTAAATAGGTTTGGTTTTTTCATGCATGCTCTGTTTAGATACCCGGAAGTTCTCTTTTCTATACAGCTGACCTGTCTTCTTCTAATTCGTCGTCGATTGCTTAGACAGCAACTGCTATCATCCGTCATATGAGCGAAAACGCGTTGTGATGCCGTTAAGCGCCTGACAAGTCAGGCCCAGCGCATCCGACTTCAGCATAGGAGAGAATTGTTCTCTTTTAAGTCTTCCTGGATTAAACAAAAAATGGCAGGAGAAATGGACCAAGAAGGCACAAAATAGACAAGAAGGAGGTGACAAGAAGAAAAGGAACAAGGCAAAAACAAAGAGAGGAGTAGAGAAGAGGGAATTTATTGGCACAAAATGTGGGGATGCTATTTGTATTGACAGTCCCCCGGCATCCCCACAGGGAAACAGACATGTCTTACGTGACGGTTAGTCTGGTGGTTAGAGTGATGCGTTCGTGATCTGCTGAACCCTGATTCAAATCTCGTTCAAGAGGATTTTTCCTCTGGAGTTAACATCAGTGCAGACTCCACTACCCCCCCCCCCCCCCCCCCCCAAAAAAAAAAAAAAAGTCCTTCAGATAAGAATATAAACCGAGGCCCCGTGTGCGAACGCACGCAGAGCATCTTGCGCACACAATAAAACCTGTTCCGCATTTTGGAAGAGTAGGCCATTGTGTGGTGGTGGGAACGGGTGACAAAATGTTAAAAACTGCTCACACACGGAGACTGGGTGTTTTGAAAAGGTACAAGAGGGCTTTATTCCATTATCATCGAAAGAAATGAATAAGATAAATAAAGAATAGATAAAAGTTGATGGCACAGGGGTAGGACTTCCCGATTCCAGATGACCACTGTGAGTGTTCTTTGCCCTGTGAAAAGCTTGCTTCTGAACGAGGGTTACATCATTGTTCTGTGTCGTGGATAGACGAGGAAATAACGAGGTGATAAACTAACCTCGAGGTGGTAAACTTAAAGTCACCCCAATAAGAATCTAAACCGAGGCCCCATGTGCGAACGTACGCAGAACTTCTTGCGCAACGTTAAATTAAAAATCCGTTCCGTTTTTCAGAATAGCAGGCTATTGCGTGCCTGTAGGAGAGGATGACAACAAAATAAAAATCCAGCATGCACACAGGTGTCGTGCTTAGACACCATCCCTGAGGAACAATCAGGGAGTTGGAGTCCCCAGGGTAGTTCAGGGCTGTATGATACATGACGACGTTCTGGCGGCCCCTGCGACGGCACTGGAACCATTATTTTTTGTATCGGCGACTGCCTTTCCAATGGACCATTCCAGCGACGTGGAGAGAGGGGGGGTGGGAGGAATGGTTTTGCTGCATGGTAACAGCTTGCCCTTCATACTTACTTACCCAGGCTTTGCGCTCTAGAGCCTGGGGCACAACGCCATAGTCTCCGAGAGTGACAGATGCCTACGAAAACTAGCATCCCACATGGAGCATACATTGACTGGAGGGCTTAAGAGAGCCCATAGTAACGGGGAGAGTTGACACAAGAATTGTTCCTTACAAAATTTCGGCTTCAGCCAACTTTTCATGTGCACACCATACACGAGTGACATTAGACGAAAATTAATTCTATTTTTTATACCACTTTATATCACTCAGACTTCTCAGATGACATTCGGGCTGCTCTCCCCAGGGGGGGAGCGCGTGCCAAAAAGTGCAGGCCTACCGATTATTTTCTTTTTTTTTTCCTGTCTGAAACTTGCATTTGTTTCCCCAATCGGTGGCTTTTTTCTACAGAATTTCGCCAGGGAAAGGGGTTTTATTTTACGTGTGATAAATAATTATGTGTAATACATGGGACTTTGGGTTTATCGTTTTCATCCGAAAACTAGCGCCCAGCCACCGCTCAGGTTATTATGGATAGAGGAAAAGTTTTGGACCCTGGTGTGGCCCCCCCCTCCTCTCTCTCTCTCTCTTCTCTCTTCTCTCTCTCTCTCCTCTTCTTCCTCCTCTCTCTCTTCTCCTTCTTTCTCTTTTATGCGTCTTTCTTTTGTGGTAATCCCCCCCCCCTTTTTTTACAAGTTTTTTTTTTCTTTTCCTTTTCTTTCCAATCTCTTTTTCCATCTTTCACGGTGAGGTTACAATCACTACTTCAAAGAAATTTTTTATGAGAGTTTGTGAATGAGTCGATGATGAGCAAGAGGATTTTTGTTATTGTTTTTGTTTGGGTTTTTTTTTATTTTTTATGGTGGTGTGTTTTTGTTTTTGTTTTTAACTCTCAGCTTGTATAATGGTTGAGAAGGGGGGGGGGGAGGGGGAGGGTAGAAGTAGTAGGGGGGTTTAGGTAAATGGGGATGGGGAAAGGGGTGTGTGGGGAGGGAGAGGGTGATGTTTTCGTATATGGCCGAAAACATAGTGTGGTTTTAATCCTCTATCCTCTGGATATTGGTTTCTTTTCTTTCTTTCTTTTTTCATTTGTCGTCTCTTTCTTTCTTTCGTTTCGTTTCGTTTTCGTTTCTTTCTTTCTTTCTTTCGTTGTTTTCTCTCTTTGTTTGTTTTTTTTTCTTTCTTTCTTTTGTTTCATTCTTTCTTTCTTTTTTTTTTTCTTTCTTTCTTTCTTTCTTCCTTTTTCGTTTGTTTGGTCAGGTGTTTTTTTTTCTTTCTTCCCTTCTTTCGCCCTTTATTCATTCGAATTTCTGTTTTCTGTCTTTCTTTGTTTTTTTATTTCCTTTTTTTTTCTTATTTCTTTTTTTCATTTCCTTGCTCGAACTCTGTTTTGTTTTCTGTCTTTTACTTGTGTTTTTTTATTTTCTTTCTCTCCTTCGTATTTTTCTTGTTTTCCTATTTTCCCTTTCTTTTATTACTTTTTCCTTTCGTTTGGTTGGTTGTTCGGTTTTCTCTCTGTTTGATTGTTTCTTTTCTTTCTTTCTTCCTTTCTTTCTTATTTTTTTGCTTTTATTGCTAGTTGTTGTTTTATTGCCTATGTTATTTGCTGGGGGAGGGGGGTATTTTGTTCTTTGTCTTCTTTTTTCAATGCCCTTTCTTTCTTTTGCACTTTTTCTTTTCTTTATACTTTAAGACATTGTAATATTGTAGCATTTTGTCTTTTTTTTCTTTCTGTCTTTCTGTCTTTTTGTGTTCTGCCGTCTGCCTGTCTGTCTGTCTGTCTGTCTGTCTGTCTATCTGTCTGTCTGTCATAATGTTTGTCTTTGTTTCTGACTTTCTTTTTTCCTTTTTGTCGGTCCACTTTTCAGCTGTCTGTCTTTTTTTTTTGTCCTATTGTTTTTTCTGTATGTCTCCTGATATTCTTTCTTACTTTTCACTGTTTTGTTTTATCTGTCTGTACTTTTTTTTATAGGGTTGTTATTTCGTTCTGTTGTTCTTTTAAGAATACCTGCAATGTTTGTTCTTTTTTTTTTTTTAATTGTCCTTCTCCATTCCTATTTTTTCCACTGTTTTTAGAGGGGATAAAAATAACCACTCTTTTGTAGTTGAGTTGTTTCTGAAGCCATTCAAGTTGAGTTTTGAAGATGGGGTATTTATTTTTACTTGTTGTTTCATTGGGTGGGGGGCATTGGCGGGGGGGGGGGGGGGGGGGGGGTTGGTAGGGGAGTCTCCTTTTCTTTTTTTCTTTATTTTTTTGGGAGGGGGGGGGGGGTAGCTTTCCGCGTGGTAACAGCACAATGACGATGAAGTGATGGAAAGCGAGAGGTTGAAAGATGTATAATGTCCATTTTATCCTCTGAAAATTAGGTTTCGTTTTCTTCCTTTATCTTCTCTTCCTTCCTGCCGTCCTTCCTTATATTTATTTCTTCTTTTTTTTTGACATCCCTCATTTCTGTGCTTCGTTCCTTTATGTTCACTGGTTTTATTTATTATATTCTTTTTTGTTCGTTCTAGTTTCCTTCCTTCCTTCTTTTTTTCTGTCCATCTTTCTTTCCCTTCTTTTCTTTTATTTATTCGTTCGTTTCATTCATTTATTCATTCATTCATTCATTCATTCATTCCATTTCTTTACTTCTTTCCTCTCCTTACCTTTACTTCTTCATTTATTTCTTCTTTCCCTTCCTTTCCTTCTTCCTTTCCTCCTTTATTTTATATTTTTTTTTCTATTTTTTTTAAAAAACCTTTTTTTTTGTTTTTTCTTGTCTTATCTCTTTTTTTTTTTTTTGCTTCTTTCTTTGTTTTTTCTTTTTCTTTGTTCTGTCTCTTTCATTTTCCAGTTTTGTTTATGTTTAACTTTTTTTGGTTGTGTTTTAATGTTTCCATTCTTTTTTTATTTTACTTTAATATCTCAGTCCTTTTTTTTCCACTTTTTGTACCTTTCTTTATGTATTTCTTTCTTACTGGCTTGGTGCTTTCTTTTATTTCCCTGTAGGGTTTTTTTTTTTTTTTTTAATTTTCCCCTCTATTTTTCTTTTTAGTTTGATTCTCTTTTTTTTCTTTCTTTTTTTTCTGTAATTTTTCTTTCTAATTTCTTTCTGTCTTTTCATTTTTCTAGTGTTTTTTTGTTTGTTTTGGTTTTGGTTTTTTTGTTTTATTGGGTGTTTTTTGTTTTTTGCAAATGTTTTTTTTTGGGGTGGTGGGTTTGGGTTTGTTTTTGGTTGTTGTTGTTTTTTTTTTTTTTTTTTTTTGGGGGGGGCTATCTTTCTTTCTTTCTTTCTTTCTTTCTTGCGTTCTTTTGAGGCTTTTTTCCTACTTTGTTCTTTCTGTTATTTTCTGAATGGGTGTTTCTTTCTCCTGCCATAAGCTTCAGTCTATTTTCCCCCCTTTGTTTTCTTTCGTTCCTCATAAAAGCACTCTATGAGTTTTCATTTTTTATTTTGTTGTTGTTTTTGTTGTCTATTCTATTTTTTTCTTGTGTTCTTAAACCTGCTAAAGTGCCCTTTTCCCTGTAAAGTTGGTGTTTTTTTCTCTCTCTGTGCTTTTCGCTGGCTCCGTGGACAACAGCCACATGGTGATCAAATGTAAAGGGGCTAAAGAATGGACAATGGCCATTTATCTTCTGAAGATTGGCTTTCGGTCCTTTTTTTTCCCTTTTTATCTTTCTTTTCTTTTCTTCTTTCTTTCTTTCCTTCCGTTTTCTTTTGTGTGCGATTTTAACAAATCTTTTTATGCGTTTTCGTTCTTTTTTCATTCTTAATCTTTTCTTCTTTCTCTTTCTTTTCTTTCTTTTTTTCTTTCTTTCTTTCTTTCTTTCTTTTCTTTCTTTTCTTTTTTTCTTTCTTTCTTTCTTTCTGTTTCTGCTGTCTGTCTGTTTGTCTGTTGTCTGTCTGTCTGTCTGTCTGTCTGTTTTGTCTGTTGTCTGTCTGTCTGTCTGTCTGTCTGTCTGTCTGTTTGTCAGTCTTTAGTTTTATCTATTTTTTTTTCTTTCTTAGTTTCTTTCTTTTCTTCTTTTGTTTCATTGTCTTCTCTTTTTTTCCTCTTTCTTTCTATCTTTCGTTTACTTTTGTTCTTTGCTTTTTTACTTTTTTCTTTCTAGACGTCTGTCTCTCTGTCTATCAGTCAGTCTTTTTTTTTTATCTATCTTTGGGGTTTTTTTTTCTATTTTTCTTTCTTAACTTTTTTCTTTCTTTATTTCGTTGCCTGTTTTTCTTTTACTTTCGTTCCTTTAACCATTTTTTTTATTTCAATCTTTTTTAAAAATTTATTTTCTTCGTTTTTGCTTTGCTTTTTTTTTAAATTTGTTTTGTTTTTTTGTTGTTTTTATTACAGTTATTTTTTGTTGTTTTGGAATTGGTTTTTCATTTTGCTATTTCTTTTCAATTTCCCTATTTTTCTTTTTTTTGTGAGATGCATTTTCAACATGTTTTTTAAAACAACATTTTTTTTTTTTTGGATTTTTTTTAGTCTAAATTATTTTCTTTCTGTTTATTTCATTCACTCTTAGTTTTATTCTGTTCTGTTTTGTGTTTTTTTCCTTTTCCCTCATGAGCAAAAAAATCATTAACCCATCC
>CM060319.1:44370485-44375485 GCA_030674155.1 Stramonita haemastoma | reverse complement strand
GAAACTTTTTTTGTTGTTGATTTTAGAGTTGCAGTCTCTCTGGTCCATAACGGTTTTGTAATTTGGAGAGAAAAAAATCTGAAATTATGGAAAGGACTGAGGCGAGAAGGTAGAGGGGGAGAGAAGGTGGGGGAGGGGTTATTTTTATGCAACAGCAATATTGATATTGAAAGACAACGTGATTTAAAAAGCACATTTAATCAATATGAATAACGGAATAGTCTCCCCATTGATCTTTTGTAAAGGGGATTATCTCCTAGTGCGTATTGTTTTGTGGGTGTTTTTTTTTGTACCCATACATTGTTAACTTGATATTTGAATGGGGACATGTTATTCTGTGTGTGCGTGCGTGTGTGCGTGCGTGTGTGTGTGTGTGTGTGTATGTGTGTGTGTGTGTGTGTTTGTTCGTGTGTGTGTGTGTGTGTTCGTGTGTGTGTGTGTGTATGTGTGTGTGTTTGTTCGTTGTGTGTGTGTGTGTGTGTGTGTGTGTGTGTGTGTGTGTGTGTGTGTGTGTGTGTGTGTGTGTGTGTGTGTGTGTGTGTGTGTGTGTGTGTGTGTAGTGTGTTGTGTTGTGTGTGTGTGTGTGTGTGTGTGTGTGTGTTGTGTGGTTGTGTGTGTGTGTGTGTGTGTGTGTGTGGTGTGTGTGTGTGTGTGTGTGGTGTGTGTGTGTGTGTGTAAACCCTAACACAGAGAGACATATAGAGAGACAGAGAGAGACAGAGAGAGACAGAATCATGTGTGTGCTTTCACACAAATTTCTAATCGATCACTGATGCCGTCGTTAAATTGTTATTCAACTAATGCCCCAATTTCCTTTACTCATGATCAGCATCCTGAAGATTCCAAACTGTCATTTCTTTGATCTGAGAACCAATGACGCGCGAGTGCACTTTCCCCAAGCTAAGGTTAAGCAGCATCGAGCGTGGTTACCAATGGGATGGGTGACCGTTTGCGCGCCTTGGCTTCAGTACAGTTCCCCCAGTTCACCCATCTGTAAATGGATACCTGCCCTTTTGAGGGTCAGGGAAGGTAAAGCAGCGAGGGAGAGGAGATGGGCGCCACCCTCAACATGCTGGCTCCCTAGAGAAGCTGAGGTCTCTGACGTCTCGCTTCCCTACGACACACAGGTTATGGGACACCTTCACCTTTATCTGGAACATCTTTACCTTTTATGTTCCATAAGCAGTTCTTTTACCATCAGAGATTTTTAAGCACACTAACTTAAAGCATAAAAAGAAAATATGTTCTCAATAATTTCGATAGAACTTTTTTGTTTCTTTTTTTAGTTTTAGCGATAAAGAGAATTCTGATCTTCTGATAATGCAGTTTAAAGATGTTTGGTTTCAATAATTGACCCCAACGCACATTTTCCCTATACATGTTTAAACATCATCAATAATGATTCTCTTATTGTCAGTGGGGGGGGGGAGGCCGTCAAGGGGGGAGGCGGTAAAGGGGGGGGGGAGCGAAGGTTGGTAACATTGGTGGCAGTGATATCAATGTTGGTGGGGTTGGAGGTGGTGGAGATAGTGGTTGTGGTGGTGGCTGTGGAGATGATGAAGGTGCGATGGTGGTTGACAATGGTGATGGTGGAGATAGTTATGGTGGTTGACAATGGTGATGGTGGAGATAGTTATGGTGGTTGACAATGGTGATGGTGGAGATAGTTATGGTGGTTGACAATGGTGATGGTGGAGATAGTTATGGTGGTTGACAATGGTGATGGTGGAGATAGTTATGGTGGTTGACAATGGTGATGGTGGAGATAGTTATGGTGGTTGACAATGGTGATGGTGGAGATAGTTATGGTGGTTGACAATGGTGATGGTGGAGATAGTTATGGTGGTTGACAATAGTGATGGTGGAGATAGTTATGGTGGGTGATTATGGTGATGGTGGAGATAGTTATGGTGGTTGACAATGGTGATGGTGGAGATAGTTATGGTGGTGACTATGATGATGGTGGAGATAGTTATGGTGGGTGACTATGGTGATGGTGGAGATAGTTATGGTGGTGACAATGGTGATGTGGAGATAGTTATGGTGGTGCCTATAGTGGTAGTGATGGGGTGGTGGTGGGGTAGTGACAATGGCTACGGTGAATGTGATGATGATGATGATGATGATGGTGGTGGCGTGGTGATGCTGGTTAAAAAAGCCTTTGGTGATGATGGTTGGTGACAATGGTTGTGGTGAGTTGCGGGGGTGGTGATGATGGTGGGTGTTTTGTGATGGTCATGTTAGCAATGGAAGTTAATGAAGAGAATGTGGGCGTGTGTAGTGTCAAGTTTGAGCTTGGATACAATAACTCTGGTACAGCTGATAGATCCCAAACAAATGTTTGAATTCAACTCTGTGTGTGTGTGTGTGTGTGTGTGTGTGTGTGTGTGTGTGTGTGTGTGTGTGTGTGTGTGTGTGTGCGTGCGTGCGTGCGTGCGTGTGTGCATGCCTGCGTGCGTGCGTGCGTACATGCGTGTTCGTGCCTGCGTGTATGTGCAAGCATGCATACCTGCGTATATGCGTGTGTGCGTTCATGCGTGCGAGCGTGCGTGCGTGCGTGTGTGTGTGTGTGTGTGTGTGTGTGTGTGTGTGTGTGTGTTGTGTGTGTGTGTGTGTGGTGTGTGTGTGTGTGTGTGTGTGTGTGTGTTGTGTGTGTGTGTATGTGTGTCTGTGTCTGTGTCTGTGTCAGTGCGTGTCTGTGTCTGTGTCTGTGTCTTTATTTATTTATTCATTTATCTATTTATTCATTTATTCACTTATTTATTTATTTATTTATTTATTTATTTATTTATTTATTTATCTATTTTATCATTCATTTATTTATTTATTTGTTTATGTTCCAGGCACAGCCACAAAGAAATGCAGTGAGAACGGCACCTGGTTTATTGAACCAACAACGAACAGACCTTATAGCAACTACACCGCTTGCATCACACAGGTATGCCGACGTTTTCTTGTTGTTGTTATTGTTGTTATTGTTATTGTTATTGTTTTTGTGTCATTAGTAATTGTGGTGATAGTGGAGGTGTTGATGACAACGATGTTGTAGTTGTTGTTGTTGTTGTTGTTTTTGTTGTTATTGTTCTGGTTGTTGTTTCATCAGTGATTGTTTTTGGTGATAGTGGTCGCATTATTGATAATGATGATGTTGCGGTTGTTATTGTTGTTGACGTTGTTGTCGTTGCTGTTGTTGTTGTTATCGTTGCTGTTGTTTTTGTTGTTGCTGTTGTTATTGATATTGTCTCATTAGCGGTTGTTCGTGGTGATAGTGGTGGTATTGTTGATGATGTTGTAGTTGTTGTTAATGTCGATACGGTTCAATTGTTGCTGTTTTTATTTGTTGTTATCTTTATTGATGCTGATTTTATGTTCCTGTGTTGGTGTTCATTCGTGTTGTTGTTATTGTTGTTTTTGTTGTTGTTGTGTCATTGATTTGCTGTTGTTATTGTTGAGTTGGTGTTGGTTTGTTGTTTAGTTAGTGGTGGTGGTGGTGGTAATGATGATGATGAAAGGTTATGGTGGTGGTGGTGGTTGTAATTGTTGTTGATTTGTTGTTGTTGTTGTCGTTATTGTTGTTGTTGTTGTTGATGATCTCTTATTGTTGATGATAATTTGCTGTTATTGCCGATATTTTTTGGTTGGGTATTATCGTCTTTATTGTTGCTTTCATTTTTCTTGTTCCTATTTTTTGTCCCCGTTGCTATTGTTCGAGTTGCTGTTACTGGTAGTTCTTGTAGTTTTTGCCGTCATCGTCACAATTGTTGTTCGGTTGTTGTTTGTGTTGCTGCTATAGATGTTGTAGTTTTTGTCGTCGACGTCGTCACTGTTATCGTTTTTATAGCATGTGTATGTGTGTGTGTGTGTGTGTGTGTGTGTGTGTGTGTGTGTGTGTGTGTGTGTGTGTGTGTGTGTGTGTGTGTGTGTGTGTGTGTGTGTGTGTGTGTGTGTGTGTGTGTGTGTGTGAGCGTGCGTGCGTGCGTGCATGCGTGCGTGTATGTGTGTATGTGTGTGTTGCTGTTGTTATAATTATTTGCTGCCGTCGTCGCCACTGTTGTTGTTGTCGTTGCTGTTATTGTTGTACCTTTTGTTGATGTTGTCGATGATGCTTTTATCTAGCTGTTTTTCGTTTTTGTTTTGTTTTCTCTTTTCTTTTTTCTCGTTTTTTAGAGGATCGGGCAGAGGAGGGGGTAGACTATAGTGAAGGGAACAGTGGGGTTAGGGGTAAAAGAGAAGAGAGGGGGAGAGGGAGGGGGCGAGAATGGAGAAAGAAAAGAAAAGAGGTCTAAGCACGTACATTCTTGAACTGAACTATGCATGTAATCAAAATTGCAACGTGAGAATCAAAACAATGAACGTGGTGGCTAGATCAAATATAAAAAAAAAAAGAAAAACTCTATTTTCTGGAAGCATTTGCACAGATAAAAAAGAGAACAGATCAGAAGACAACGCAATTTTTCATCATCATCGTTGCTATGCCAGTCGTGATAAGAAGGCTTTCAAACTCTCTTCTATTGCATGCATCTCCTTGCCAGTCTGTGTCTTGACTTTTTACGCGCTAGGGAGAAAAAAATAAGGTTTAGAAATACGGCGGGGGGCGGGGGGGGGGGGGGTGTTAGAAGTGATGTCTTTTTTTTTTCAACGAAAAATGGGATAGGCTTATACTAATACTTTACGAAAAGGTCCTTTATAGATTGGCATTCAGAATTTCTACTCCTCTGCATTTTTTTCGTTTAATGAAAGAATGTCTGTATCTAAAAGAAAAATGGAGGGAAAATGGGTTAGTGGGTTTTTTCCTTTTTGGAAGAAGAAACGAACAAATGACGTTTCACACATACACAGTCTTCTCTATATTCAGGTAGTCGGTTTTCATTGTTCTTTTAGTTATTGTTTGGGGGAGTTTATGGTTGATGTTGTTGGTTGGAGCAGGTGGGGAGGGGGTGGGGTGTCTGTGTTCTTTCTTCTGAAGTAGTCTGACCTTCTCTGTGATAGTTATAGTGCAC
>CM060319.1:44347985-44352985 GCA_030674155.1 Stramonita haemastoma | reverse complement strand
TGTTTCATTAGTGGATCCGGGACTGGATAACTCAGTGGTCAGAACACTCGCTTTCCCCAAACTAAGGTTAAACAGCATCGAGCGTGGTTACCAAGTGGATGGGTGACCGTTTTCGCGTCTTGGCTACAATACGGTCCACCCCCCCCCCCCCCCCACACACACACACACACATACTTCACCCAGTTGTAAAATGGGTACCTGCCCACTTTAGGGTCAGGGAAAGTAAAGCAGCCAGGGGGAGGAGATGGGCACCGCCCTCAATATGCTGGCCCCTGAAAAAGCTGAGGTCTCTGACGCCTCACTCCCCTACGACCACATAGGTTATGGACACCTTTACCCTATTTTTTACCATTAGCGGGTCGTGGTATAGACCTAACGCACGTGCTCAGAAAGCAAACGCAAACGCGCGCAGAACATCTTGCACACACGTTAAATCCTGTTCTGCTTTTCGTAAGAGTAGGTCATTGTGTGCCGGTGGGAACAGATGACATTTACAAAACTGCATACACGCGGGACTGATGTAAAAAAGCACAAGTGCGCTTATCCCATTATCCTCGATATAAAAAGCGAGAAGTGTGCGTTTGATCCACGCATGTGCCAAAACTTTTTCCCCTATCCACTAATCCTTGAGTGCCTGGGTGCTAGTCCTTTGGGTAAAACGATAAACCCGAGGTCCAATATGCAGCCCACATCCTGAGAACATTAAAGAACCCGTAGCAAGAGAGATGCCCCTGGCAAAATTCTATGATTTTTTTTTAACAAACACCTTGATCGGGGAAAACAAATGTATAAACAGACTGGGGAAAAAAAAAAGAAAAAATGGGTGGTGCGGTTTTTGTGGCGACGCGCTCTCCCCGGGAAGGGCAGTCCGAATTTCCCGCAGAAAAAAAATCTGCTGTGACTTAAAGCGTTTTCAACAAAATACAACACAATATAACACAGCAAAGTACAATACAACACAACACATTGCCACACAATACTGTACAACACAACACTTGTCAACGGAACACAACACAATACAACAATCCAACACTACGCAACAAAAGACAACACAACAAAATACAATACAATACACAACAAAACAACACAATACACACAATACAACACACTACATCACAACACAATACAATACAAAACGGTGGCTGATTCATTGATTCATTCTGCATGAAAGTTGTGTGCCCTGATGTGACAAGAAATACTATACACAACATAAACATCCCAAAACAACTACAACACAATACAATACAATACAAAACTGTGACTGATTCATCGATTCATTCTTGATGAATGCTATGAGCCCTGTTGTGACAAGAAATACAATGCACAACATAACAACACAACACAATACAATACAACACAACACACTATAACAAAACACAATACAATACAATCTAAAACTGTACCTGATTCATTGATTCATTCTGGATAAAAGTTGTGTGCCCTGTTGTGACAAGAAATACAATGCACAACATAACGATACAACACAACACGAAATACAATACACAACATAATACATCCAAACACAACTACAACACAACACAATAGAATACAAAACTGTAACTGATTCATTGATTCATTCTGGATAAAAGTTGTGTGCCCTGTTGTGACAAGAAATACAACACACAACATAACGATACAGCACAACACGAAATACAATACACAACAAAACAACTACAACTACAACACAACACAACACACTACAACACAAAACTGAAACTAACTCATTAATTCCTTCTGCATGAACGCTGTGTGCCCCGTTGTGACACGAAATACAACACACAACAACTACAACACAACACAACACAATACAAATACAAAAACGTTCACTGATTCACTGATTCCTTCTGGATGAAAGTTGTGTGCCCGATGGTGTCAGGAAAGCGGTCCGGGCCACTCTGATCCTGGCCCCACTGTTCGGGGTTCAATTCTTGCTGTTCCCCGTGGCTCCGGAGGAGAACACGACCTTGGGGAAGATTTACCCGTACTTCATCGCTCTGCATGTTTCCCTGCAGGTATAGTATAGCGTTCGTACGTGTGTGGGTGGGTGGGTAGGTGGGTGGAGGGGGGGTGGGGTATGTGTGGGGGTGTGTGGGTGGTGTGGGTGTGGGTGGGTGGGGGGGTTGGTGGGGGGGTGTTTGTGTGTGGGGGGGAGGTTTGTGTGGGTGCAGTTGGGTGGGTGGGTGGGTTTGTGTGGGTGAGTGTTTGTGTGTGTGTGTGTGTGTGGGGGGGGGGGGGTTTATGTGTGTAAGGGGGTTGGTGGGTTGGTGGTGGGGGGGGGGGGGGGGGGGGTTGTGTGTGTGTGCAGTTGGATGGGTGGGTGGTTGTGGGTGGGTGTGTGTGTTTCGGTGGGTGGTGGTGGGTGGGGGTGGGGGGTGGGTGTCTGCGTGTGTGTCTGTGTGTGTGTGTGCCTGTGTGTTAAGCTATTTTTTTTAATGTGCCTCGGGCACTTCTGAGCATAGCAAATCGAAATCTGACAAAGTCTTTATCTAGCAAGTCAAGTATTCAGAATTGGATGCAAGGTCTCGGGTTCACAAGCAAGCGTAGAATCGCTGTTTCCTTGTCAATGCTTTTCTCTTCTATTTTTTTTTTCTTCTCTCCGAAACGTTCCATTGTTGTGCAGTGTTGCCTGTAGGGCAAAATGATGATCAAATCTGTTTCCTTTTACCTTTTTTTAAAATTTCTTCCGCTCCTTTTGTTTAACTTTCTTTTTTTCTTTCTTGTTTTCTGTCTGTCTGTCTGTCTGTCTGTCTGTCTATCTGTCCCCCCCCCTCTCTCCTCTCCTCCTCTCTCTCTCCTTTCTTCTCCCTCTTCTCTCTCTCTCTCTCATCCTCTCTCTCTCCTCCTTCTCTCCCCTCTCTTCTCTCTCCTCTCTCCTCTCTCTCTCTCTTCTCTCTTCTCTCTCTCTCTCTCTCCTCTCTCTCTCTCCTCTCTCTCTCTCTCTCTCTCTCCTCTCTCCTCTCTCTTTCTCTTCTGTTCTCTTCCTCTTCTGTCTTCTTCCTCCTCTCTTTCTCTTCTCTTCTCTCTCCCTCCTCCTCTCCCTCCTCTCTCTCTCTTCTCTCTCTCTCTCTCTCTCTCTCTTCTCTCTCTCTTCTTCTTCTTCTTCTTCTTCTTCTTCTTTCTTTTCTCCTTCCTGGAAAAGATTCAGGGATTGACTGAATTCTTACCTTTGTGCTTCTTTCTGTGTTTCTATTTCATTTTTGGATGGTTTTTTTGTTGTTTTGTTACAGGGAGCTCTTGTGTCCATCATGTACTGCTTCTGTAACGGAGAGGTAACAACATAAAGCACCAAAACTCTCTGTCTGTCTGTTTGTCTGTCTGTCTGTCTGTCCGAATGTCTGTATGTGTATGTGTGTGTGTGTGTGTGTGTGTGTGTGTGTGTGTGTGTGTGTGTGTGTGTGTGTGTGTGTGTGTGTGTGTGTGTGTGTGTGTGTGTGTGTGTCTGTATCTGTGTCTGTGTCTGTGTCTGTGTGTGTGTATGTGTCTGTGTGTCTGTCTGTCTGTCACTGTCTGTCTGTTTGTATCTCTCTCTCTCTCTCTCTTCCTCTCTCTCTTCCTCTCTCTCTCTCTCTCTCTCTCCCTCTCTCTCTCTCTCTCTCTCTCTCTCTCTTCTCTCTCTCTCTCTCAGAGAGAGAGAGAGAGAGAGGGAGAGAGGGGGAGGAGAGAGAGAGAGGGGGAGAGGGAGAGAGAGAGAGAGTATGTATACGTGCACACACGTATGGTTTTCTGAAATCCAATGGAAATGTTGGGTGACGTGTAGAAACTTTAAGATGACTTACCTGGCAATAGGAATGAGAGAGAGAAGAGGAGGAGGAGGGAGGGATGGAGAGAGAGAGGGGGGAGGAGGGAGGGAGAGAGACAGAGAGACAGGCAGAGAGAGAGAGACAGAGAGAGAGAGACAGAGATAGAGACAGAGATACAGAGAGAGAGAGGAGAGAGAGAGAGAGAGAGAGAGAGAGAGAGAGAGAGAGAGAAGAGAGAGAGAGAGAGAGAGAGAGAGAGAGAGAGAGAGAGAGAGAGAGAGAGAGAGAGAGACTTCAGACTTCAGACTTCACTTCAGACTTCAGACTTTTACTGTACATCGGCCTTGGGCCACAATACAAAAGAATGGTGGGCAAATGGAGTGTGCATGTGACATAAATATTATACACGTATTGTTACTATCAACGAATAAATACATATGAAATAATGTTTCCCCAACAATAAAACACGAAAAATTACATCAACTATGTAGTAGATCCAAAGTGTTCATCGCAAAACAATTCACCTGGATCATAATCGACAATATTTTAAACATTGTATTCATCAATATAAGGATATAGTTTTAGAAAGATATCTTGTTTCTTCTTTTGATAGCATGAAAATAAATCGTGATAAATTATATCTGTCAGAAAGTGTTGTAGCATTAAGTAGCACGTGCATAGGAAGTCTTTTGGAATTTTTCAGAAACTTAGTTCTCAAATCTTCATAGACAGGACAATTGAATAGAAAGTGTTCTTCATTTTCTATCTTGTCTTTACAAACAGGGCATTTCTTAACTTCGTTTGAACTATTATAACGATATGTATTATTATTCAGTGGTAGAGCATTAAATCGTACTTGAGTAACTGCAACACGAAAACAATATGTATCCATTTCACTGATGTACTTCTCTTTTTCAAAAACAATCTTAAAATTTCTATAACTATCATATCTACTACGATCTCTAATGGTACCAGTCCATTCCTGGGCAAACCAATCTATAAGTCTCTGTTTAAATGCATGTAAGAACGTTTTTATGTCTCCTACTCCCTGGTTTAGCCAAACAATATTGTATCCAGTTATACATAGTATTTCTCTGATTTTAGAGACCCAACACTGTTTGCCTTTTTTATCCATTTCTAACAACATATGATAAGCTTTATGCGGCAATCTTTCAGAATCCATGTGTATTAATTTAAACCAGAATCTTACACATGCGACATATGTATTTACATACAGTGGGTACCTGCCAAGATCTCCGT
>CM060319.1:44342985-44345485 GCA_030674155.1 Stramonita haemastoma | reverse complement strand
GAACTTAAGAATGTTTAAAAAAAAAACTGAATAGAAGGAAATGACATAAAACGAAGCTAACAATTTTTTTTAATGAACTTCCTATAGCCCGATAGATAAAACGCCCCCAAAAAAGCAAAATAGCTCAAAATGAAATAAATGAAAATTGAATCAAACAAAATGCAGCGATATTGACGAAATGAATTCCAGCCCAAACTCTACTCTGTTTGTGGCCCACCTAATCAAATTACTAATTCAGTTTCAGACCTGTTTTCTTTCACACATAATTTTTGTTTCTTAACAAGCATCAAGCATTATTCCCGATACTTTCTGTCAAGTAAACTAGATCAAAAGAGAACATAATCCTTTGGCAATTTATCGATTTTTTAAAAAGTTTTCATCGTTTTCTATTTTAAGTATTCTATCACCAACAAAAATTGCTTTAGGAGAGGAGTTACAGAGAAAAGGGTCAGTTATTTAGTTTTTGAGTTTAACGTTCTTCCACAAAACAGTAAATATCAGACGCGCGCGCGCGCGCGCGCGTGTGTGTGTGTGTGTGTGTGTGTGTGTGTGTGTGTGTGTGTGTGTGTGTGTGTGTGTGTTGTGTGTGTGTGTGTGTGTATGTGTGTGTCTGTGTCTGTGTGTGTGTGTGTGAGCGTGTGTGTGTGTGTGTCTGTGTGTGTGAGCGTGTCTGTGTGTCTGTGTGTGTCTGTGTGTGTCTGTGCGTGCGTGCTTGCGTGCGTGTGCGTGCGTGTGAAAAGGGTCAGAAAAGACTACCTGAGGGCAAAACAAGAAAGCAGCAAGCTCAAACCTTGTTATAAAATCGATGTGCAATAAATGGACAGAAAAGACAGAGAAACAGAGCACACAAAGAAGAAGAAAGAAAGAAGAAGAAACAGACACAACACGAATACACTAACAACAAAACAAAAAGGAAAAAGATGAAGGTAATGGAAACGAAAAAGGAAGAATTTTTACACACACACACACACACAAGCACGCACGCTGGACGCACGCACGAGCGCACACACGCACGCATGCACGCACCCACGCACGTACACACACACACGCGCCAGTGCGCGCGCGCGCACACACACACACACATACACACACACACACACACACACACACACACACACACACACACACACACACACACACACACACACACACACACGTATGTACCACACATATTGAGAGTGTGTAGTATGCATACATTCTCTGTCTCTCTGTCTCTGTGTGTCTGTGTGTCTGTCTGTCTGTCTCTGTCTGTCTCTCTCTCTCTGGATGGATGGATGGATGGATGGATGGATGGATGGATGGATGGATGGATGGATGGATGGATGGATGGATAGATAGATAGATAGATAGACAGACAGGTAGATATATAGATAGATAGATAGATAGATAGATGGATAGACAGACAGACAGACAGACAGACAGACAGACAGATACATACATACATACATACATACATACATACATACATACATACATACATACATACATACATACATACATACATACATACATACATACATACATACATACATACCTACGGACGTACGGACGTACGGACGTAGGAAGGTAGGAGTAGGATAGATGAGAGAGAGAGAGGAGAGAGAGAGAGGAAGAGAGAGATGAGAGAGAGAGAGAGAGAGAGAGAGAGAGAGAGAGAGGAGATGACATACATACATACATACATACATACATACATACATACATACATACATACATACATACATACATACATACATACATACATACATACATACATACATACATACATACATATAAAAACATACATACATACATACATACATACATACATACATACATACATACATACATACATACATACATACATACATACATGGATAAATAGACTTTATGTATGATTTTTTTCAAAAACACCAAAATTTTCTTTAAACCTAAAAAAAAAAATTACTGACCAAAACAACAACACAACTTCTTTCCGCAGATCACGGCGCTCCTGCACCGGAAGTGGATCCAGCACCGACTGATGACTACGCAGGTGCGGAAGAGCACAGCGCTGACGTCACTGTCCATCAGCGAAGGCTACACCGTGGTGCATGCCCGGCCAGACCACAGCAGTCAGAGGTCCAGGGTGGCCCCGGATACCCGTCAGGTGTGGGGGGGTGTGGGGAGGAGGGGTTGTGGGGTGGGGGGTGGGGGGGTGTTTTTGTGTGGGGAGATGGGGGTGTTTTGTGGGGGGGAGGGGGTGGGGGGGTGTTGTGGGGGGGGGGTGTTGTGGGGGGGTGAGTGGTGAGTGGAGGGGAGGTGGGGGGTGCGGGGGGTGGGGGTGGGGTTCGTGTGTGGGGGGGAGGGGATCGTGTGTGTGTGTGTGTGTGTTGTGTGTGTGTGTGTGTGTGTGTGTGTGTGTGTGTGTGTGTGTGTGTGTGTGTGTGTGTGTGTGTGTGTGTGTGTGTGTGTGTGTGTAAAAAGACATACATTCTAACCACTAGACTATCCCTGACCACCACCACCACCACCCACCCCA
>CM060319.1:44295485-44337985 GCA_030674155.1 Stramonita haemastoma | reverse complement strand
ACAAGAGCAGTGCCACTTTTAATTATTTTTTTTTTCCTGTTTGCAAGTGTATTAATTTTGTTTCCCTTTTTATACAAAATTTTGCCATGGACAACTCTCTTGTTGCTGCGGGTTCTGCTGAATGCATGTTGCATTCAGGACATCGCTTTTCATATCATCCGAAAGACTAGCGCCCAGATACCCCCGCATGGTCTAGTGGATGGGGGAAAAGTATGGGCAGAAATGGGGATTGAATCCGCACTTCTCGCTTTCTAGGCAGATGTGGGTACCTCTACACCACGGATGGTTTGGAGTGGGAAGAGGGAAGGGGGGGGGGGGGAGGGGGGGGGGGGAGGGGGGGGGCAGCCAAAGCCAAAGCAGTGGTACTTTGCTATTTGTATTGTATGCCACTTTATGTCACAGCAGATTTCTCTGCGTGAAATTCGGGCTGCTCTCCGCCCCGGGGACAGCGTATCGCCACAAGTACAGCGCCACCCTTTTTCTTTTTTGTCTTTTTCCTGTCTGCAACTGTCTTTGTTTCCCTATCAGAGTGACTTTTTTCCACTGAGTTTTGCCAGGGACAACCCTCTTGTTGCAGGGTTCTTTTACGTGTGCTAAAATAATGATGTGTAACACACAGGATCTCGTTTTATCGTCTCATCCAAAAGACTTGCGCCCAGACCACCATTCAAGGTTTAATGGATGGAGAAAAGTTTTGAGCCCAAACGGGCGGGTACTTTGTTAGCTTGTTTTGTTTGGTTGATTGATTGATTGGTTTGTTGGTCCATTGGCTGTTTGAGAAGACGGGTTCTATTGATATATTGATTTGATATATTGACTGATTGATTTCTCTCTTTTTTCTTGTTTGCTGAATTTAGAATGATATTATCATCAGATTATCAACACACACACACACAACACACACACACACACACCACACACACACACACACAACACACACACACACACACACGCACACACATACACACACACACACTCGCACCCACGCACACACACCACACACACACACACACACACAACACACCACACACACACACACACACACACACACACACACACACCACACACACACACACACACACACACACACACACACACACAACTTATGTAGGCACTGTTTGGACAATTTCTTGTTGATGCGATTGTACTTATGTCCCAGCGAAAATTTCCGATTTAGGGACTGTGAGAGAAGAAGGCTTGGTGTCTGAAAAGAGCAGAGACGTCAATTTTGTTTTTGTTTTTTGAAAACTGGACAGCTAGCTGGTCTGGGTCCTTGCCTTTCTTTTTTTTTTTATACATCTTCATGTCACAGCAGATTTCTCTGCGTAAAATTCGGGCTGCTCTCCCCAGGGAGAGCCCGTTGCTACAAGTGCAGCGCCTACCCATTTTTTTTTTTTCGTTTACCTGTAAGCAGCTGTATTTGTTTCCCTAGCAGAGTGGCTTTTTTCTACAGAAATTTGCCAGGGACAACCCTCCTGTCGCCGTGGGTTCTTTTACGTGCGCTAAATAATGCTGTGTAACACATGTAACCTCAGTTTATCGTCCCATCTGAAAGACTATCACCCAAACCACCACTCTGGTCTAATGTATGGGGGAAATGTTTTGGACCTAAATGGGATTCGAACCACCGCACACTCCGACCTGGACTTTTCGCTTTCTAGGCAGGAGCGTTACCTCTAGACCACCGATCCACTGATTCGTTTGTCCTCTTCCTCGAAATCTTCGTCTGTCGTGTTCACCATATTTTCTTGCCTAAGCCAAAATTTTCGTCAGTTACTAGCGTAAATAAAGAGTTAAAGACCTACATGAAACTCTTGTTATGTTTTAAAAAGTTATGGGGAGCTGTCTTCGTCCATGACAAGTTCCTAGCATAACAACATTCGTAGGAGGGGAAATCCTTTGAAGTCAGAGTGTGGCTGCCTCTATGTGGCAGACATTTTCATTTTGTTTGTACTTTTCTCAGTGATGGCCGGGTACAATGGGTGAGACAGAAAGCAGTCTGGGTTATGACTCCCGAGTTGCTGAAGCTATGGAACGCCCAACAATCACAACAACAAAGAACATTAAACAACAATACTAATGACAAGAGCAACAGTAGCAGCATCAGCAACATTCTCATTCTTGTTTTGAATCTAGTCAGCATTGTTGGTTGTTTACAAAAAAATTAGTTGTCGTCTCTTGAGCGTATGTTTGTTCATAGTGGTATCAATAGTTTTCATAGCGCTATATTGTTTGAGCTGTTATCAATTCTTATTAATTAGCCATTCTTCAGTTTCATTATAGATACAATCTTACCCATTTCAGTGTGTTTGTGTGTGTGTGTGGAGGGGGGGGGGGGGGGCATTTCATCAAAGTTACTATCACAGTTTCCATTATTTGGTAATTTCATCAAAGTTACCAATTCCCATTATTTGCCCATTTCATCAAAGTTATTATCCCAGTTTCAATTATTTGGTCATTTTTATCAAAGTAACCAATTATCATTATTTGCCCATCTCGTCAAAGTTATTACCCGAGTTCCAATTATTTGGTCATTTTCATTAAAGGAACCAATTATCATTATTTGCTCATTCTGTCAAAGTTAGTATCACTGTTTCCATTATTTGGTCATTTCATCAAAGTTACTAATTTCCATTTTTGCCCATTTCGTCAAAGTTATTATCCTAGTTCCCATTATTTGGCCATTGCATCAAAACTCTTCTCAACTCCCATTAATGAGCGATTTTCTCAAAGCCATTGTCAATTCCCATTTGTTGGCATCAAAGTGATCAATTCCCATCGTTTGGCCGTTTCATCAAAGCGGTCATCAGTTTCTGTATTTTTGGCTATTTCATCAGAGCTGTCATGCAGTTTCCATAGGTAGCCATTTTCATCAAAGCTGACATCAGTTTCCATAGGTAGCCATTTTCATCAAAGCTTTCCTCAGTTTCCATAGGTGGCCATTTCATCAAAGTTGTCATGAGTTTCCATATCTTTGACCATTTCATCAAAGCTGTCATCAGTTTCCATATTTTTGGCCGTTTCATCGAAGGTGATAATTTCCATGCCACCAGTGGTCAGGCAGTGTTGTCCATAGTTTTATAATCATTAAATATATTCCAGTCACAGGATTATGGTTATATTTCGGAATACCATCTTTATCACTACTGTTTCAAACAGAATGATCATTAAGAGTAATTATAGTCGGTAAGTGATCACTCCCTAAAGTGCTGATGTGTGTGGAGCAAACACGGAAGAAATAAAAGACAAAGTCATTTGCACTTGCCCGATGTCTAGCAATATCTTGGAGTCTGGTTACACTACATCATTTGATAGATAAAGGCAAGAAAGAACCCACGATACTTTCAACAAATCCTTTTGCAAGTTACTGAAGTGCTTGCTATCCTTATCCCAGAAAGGCGAGTGTGTACTGAAGCCGCCTACAACCAGCCACTTTTTTTTTGGGGGGGGGGGGGAATCTTGCATTTTGCGAATCCACTCAGTATTTTCCTCATTTGGGCCTCTTATGAATATTATTTATTCCTTTCTATGCCACCAAGTCACGGTAGATTTCTCTGTGTAAATGTCGGGCTGCTCTCTCCGGGGAGAGCACGTCGCCACAAGAGCAGCACCACCCATTATTTCATGTTTTTTCTTTTCCTCTCTGCAGCTGTATTTGTTTTCCTATAAGACTGGATTTTTTCTACAGAATGTTGCCAGGAACAACTCTCTTGTTGCTGTGGGTTCTTTTACGTGCTCTGAATAATTTTGTGTTGCACACGGGACCTCGATTTATCGTTTCATCCGAAGACTAGCACCCAGGCCACCACTCATGGTCTAACAGATTGGGGAAAAGTTTTGGGCCCAAACAGGGATCAAACCACCGCGGACTATTCGCTTTCTAGGCAGGCGCATTACCTCTAGACCACCAATCCACTTAGATTTACAGAAACAATATTATGAGATTATCATTGACCTTTATATTTGCTGCATAGGGCCTATGAATGCAAATTTGATATATTAGATGGTGCTGGTGAGATATATGAACACACACACAGATATATATATATATATTATATATATTATATATATATACATATATAGATAGATAGATAGATAGATAGATAGATAGATAGATAGATAGATAGATAGATAGATATATAGATATATATATAATTATATATATATATATATATATAGATAGATATATATCGCTGGTTTTATCTTTTCTGCATCGTTTTTCACGTTTTCATAAATTGGAGGACAATAAAGAGTTTTTCAGTCCAGGCAATTTGCTTTTGATATACATTTAAAATGACTGCAAACCTAGATCTAAGATTTCTTAAGTCACTGTGGATAGGCAATTAATAAGATAGTGATGATCTGTCATCACCGATCTGCAGTTCCACTGTAATATCTTCACTGGACATGATTGTATCATGTTGAACTAAGCATAGAAAGGAACAACGTAAAAAAAAAAATTAAAGAAAGAAAGAAATGACGTATGAATATAGGCCGAGTCAAGATAGCTCAACTACAACTATTACCAGTGGAGTAAATAGAAGCTATAGAGAAGAGATGATCAGAAAATGTACGTCAAAATTTTATTTCATTTTATTCTTTTATTTTGAGGATAATAGAATAAGCACTCGTGTGCTCATTTACATCCAGTACCCGTGTGTATGCAGCTTTGTAAATGTTATCTGTTCCCACCAGCACACAATGGCCAAACCCTTTCGTAAAGCGGAACAGGATTTAGTGCGTGTGCTAGATGTTTTACGTGCGTTCGCACATGGGGCCTCGGTTTATAGTCTCATCCGAAGAACTTTTGGGTAGAGGGGAGTTTGCACTGATGTGAACTCCAGAATTGATCACAAGACTGCATAGATGACAGTGATATACATCACTAACAGTTTCTTAATCAGGTTATAAAAAAAAAAAAGTTCAGTACCATTCTCCAAAGTAGGCTATTCATACACCTTATCTCCAACCGGACGTAAGACTCTCGAGAACGCTGGAAATTTCCTGCTGCGTTGCTGCAGAGTTGGGTGTCTCCTGGTCTTTTAAGGAGTCTGCTAGAACAGCTGACGGACGTGTCTGCCGACGTTGACTGCCAGTAGACTGGATCCTCTCCGTGATGGGTGCAGACCATCCTTTAAAACCCTGGTATGTGGTGGAAGATTTGAATGGTGAACTAAAGACACAGTGACAACATTATGAAGTTCAGTGCTGATCAGTGCATTAAAAAGTTGCCTCTGAACATTTTGTTTAAAATCTCGAACAGGAGCAATCTTGGTGACAACGATCTTTGTTCTAGGATGATCAGCAACAATACCGTTTACGCAGTCGATGTATTTTTCGCTGCTAAGTCTCGGGTTGGAGGTCTTGATGTCATTAATTTTATGCCACAATGAATGACAATAGCATCCAAAGGTTTGTCAGTGTGGGAAAAAGCTGTGTCCAGGGTAGGTTGCAAATCTTCTATTTTATGAGCTTTAGAAGACACCATGCTAAATCCATAAGAAACCCCAAGTCTAATAGCACTGACCCCCTTTCATTACAGAATCGTGAAGAAACATGACTCGTGGCACATCTTGTTAGAACTTCTTTCTGTTTAGATCTGGGTGTCGTGGTTGTACTCGTGACAGTGGTTTGACGTTAGGCACAGCCGTTGTTGCTGCCCATTCTGGTTTTCTCAAATTTTCATCTCTTGATGCAGCTTTTCCCTCGCTCTTTTGCTGCCACAGCCCTGCACCGGACTATTTAAGCGAGTGGGGTTTTTTTTCTTTTTTTTTAACCAAGAGCTGGTGAATCTGACCTGGTAACCTGAGCAATATGTGAGTTTTAGTGAACTGTCTGTGTCTCCCTATCAACACAACCTCTAGATCTCTCTGATGGAATGTTCTTTTTGCAAACATTGTTGGTTTTGCCGATCTAGACGTTGCTCTAGCGACGTTGTCTTTTCACACAGGGATGCAACAAGAATGTTGAGGTTTCCTATTTCACTCACTAGGCCAACGTCTCTGGGACCATCCATAGTTTTCCCTTGACCCAGCCATCATTGGTAGGGGAGGAGGCAGTCTGGAACTTGGAACCTTGTGGCCTGGAGTCTATGGTTGCTAGACCCCGCGTTTTCTAGCAACCCGAGAAACTTCAAGGTCCTTGTTGTGGTTGGCTGGTTTACAGTGTAACTAGCCTAGCCACCTAGACTTTTGGATCTGGTCAACCTTGTCATCCTGTCAGTAGAAAAGTGATTAATTGTCAGAGCCTGGCTTTAGCTTCTGAACGCTTCCGCCATTTTGTGTGTGAGATCTTCACGGTTCCACCATCTTGTGTCTGAGATCTCCAAAATTGGCAGAGCCTACTTTAGCTTTGAACGCTTCCACCATTTTGTGTTTGAAGTCATCAAAATTGGCAGAACCTCGCTTTAGCTTCTGAACGCTTCCGCCATTTTGTGTTTGAGGTCTTCAAAATTGGCAGAGCCTTGCTTTAGCTTCTGAACACTTCCGCCATTTTGTGTGTGAGATCTCCAATGCAGGTCGAAGATGGAGGGGCCGTAGGGAAATGGGTCATGGAAAAAGGAGGTGGGCTCTGGGGCAAGGGAAAAGGTGAAATTTAAGGGGAAAGGACATCCTGCTGGGTATGGGCTCCAGGAGGCAGGAACTTCACAAGACTTGAATCCACTGCTGGAGGAGGCAGGCACACAGGAGCCACAGTGTACAAGCCTTAGCCACAGGGAGCTTTGACGGCTTTAATTAAGACCGTACTGTCTGACCTTAGCAATCTCCTGTACTGGCTCTTGGTTCATTGTTTGCTTTTTAATGCTGCTTGAGGAAAGTAATAGTGGGGACTCTCTCTCTCTCTCTCTCTCTCTCTCTCTCTCTCTCTCTCTCTCTCTCTCTCTCTCTCTCTCTCTCTCTCTCTCTCTCTCTCTCTCTCAACTTTTTTAAATGACCCAAACTGGTTCATGGTATGACATAATGATAATCAAGATGTCATAGACATTCTGATGATTCAGATCTAAAAGTATAATTTAACTAAAGCCCCAACAATATTCAAGATGTCATAGACATTCTGATTGTTCAGATCTTAAAGTATAATTTAACTAAAACCCCACCAATATTCAAGATGTCATAGACATTGTGATTGTTCAGATCTAAAAGTATAATTTAACTGAAGCCCCACCAACCAGGGGAGAAATATCAAAAAACACAAGGGGGAAAAAAAACACAAGGAACACAAACTGCCCCAACTCCTCTCCTCTATAATGTGATGCTGGCTCTGGAACTCAGTATTAAAAAGACACAGAAAAACTGTCCTAGATTATGATGGGTGGCACTGGCACAGGCCACTGGAATGGCCATGGTTGGTTGACTCACATTAATAAACTAATTTAGAAAGAAAACTATACCAAAACTTCACCCTACGAGAATTTCCCAGGTTGATCGTTACAATAACGAAGTCAAACTGACGCAAAGCACAGCACATTGATGATGAAAAACATTATCAAATAATTGTCTTTGTGTTCCGGAAATAGGCCTAAATCTCTATTGTCTTCACATGGATGTCACAAGAACAGGTTTTGGGGCTGCAGTAACAGGAGTCTAATCTTGATCTTTTTTCCTCATTATTCGGTCATTGAAAGCTGTCCATGGGAATTTTTTTTTGTCGAGGTCGCAGCTGATCCTGGTGTCTTTTCCATACAGCATCTCCCCTTTGTAAATCAAAATTCCTTGGGAGTGAGTACTTTGTTAATGATGCCGGAGATCCAATTTGAATTTGTAAAGAAACTTGCGTATCTTTCAATTTTTTTTAGACTATCTTTTTCAAACAACTCAGGATATTGTTTGATACTGTCTGCTTCAACACAAATGATTTGGAAACGGTTATCCAAGGCAAGGTGAATTTAGCCATGATTTCCCTACCCAGTAGTGATGGGCCATTACCATCTGTTACTCTGACCATGAAAGATCTCTTGTTTTCCCTTTTTTTTTTTTTTTATTCATTTCTTTCTCACCAATGTACTTTATAATACTCCTTCCCTGTCCTTTGAGTATCACTTATGGTTGTTTCATACTTTCCCAGTTGTTATGTGTTTTTAGAAAACCATTTTTTTGTAATCAGCATCACTGAACTGCCTGTGTCAGTTTCCATGGTGATGGGAATATCTTGTACACTTACAGTGGCATTGTAATTCTAATGTGAATTTTCAAAGTTGAGTGTACATGGTACAAGGTGTCTCTTCCTGTCTCTCCATTTTCTTCAAGTAGATTGTTATCTTCTTGCTTTGTAGCTTCTACAATATGCATATTTTATTGCTTACAATATCTTTTTTTTCCCGTAAAAAAACTTTCGCCAAGTGACCAGTCTTATAGCAGTAATGATATACAGAATTGATGATGATGCCTGCAGATTTGTGCTCCGTGTTGTGAAGAGCCACATCTATAGTACTGTTGTAAATCTTGTCTTGCTGGTAGTGCAGACTTTTGGGCTGGTATAGCTTTTTTATATGTACATTTTCGATTCAAGGAAATGTTCATGTCCAAAGCATTTTGTCCCCCCCCCCCTCCCACCCACCCCACCCCCACCCCCTGTCGACCCTTTTATCAGCAGAAACTACTTCCTGGCATTCATCAAAAGAGTTTCCTGTGCCAATATTTTTTTTCTTTGTTGTCTGACTTTGTGCACCAAAACCAAACTGGTCCCTCAAAGCTTTTGGTTACTGTGTAGACTTCCAAAATTGCATTTAGTGCTAGCTCTTTTATGCGAACTCCAATTCATTTTCTGCTTTTGATTGTTCTGTTTGATCAAATTCATAAACTTTCAGCTTCAACAGTTACTTAAGGCTGATAGAGATTTATGAAAAGTGTAGACCTACATATTCCACCAAATGTTTTTGATGAAGGAAGGTCTGGTGGTAGACACAGATCTCTGAGAGTAGAGTGCGTTTTGCTTCCAAAGTGTCTAACATATAGGCCTAGGCTACCCTTTTAGTGTCTGCTACGTCGTTAGCTACGAAGAAGAAGGCTTGTACTTTTCATGGTACTCAGCCCAGTCCCTACGGCTTGTAAAAGCTTTAATAGAGCCAAGATTCACCATCCTTGTCCCCTTTGATGTGTATGTATATGTTTGGTTTTCCATCTTTCAGTCAGATTAAAGTCCAAACAAGAGATGAAAACTAACTGCACCATTCTAGATGTTTCTGCTTCCAGCACGAAACCAGCTAGTCCAAAATAAGATAAATACTGCAAGGGAGTTAACCTCATTACTAATGCACAACATGCCTTGTTAGTACAAGGGAAATAATTCAAGCTGGAAAATGTTGACAGTGCTATTGACATGAGTTACTTCCCTTCTTGGTCTTTACTCCAACCCGCCCAAACCCCTCATCCCACCCCCAGCTTGCACACACACAAAACACACACACACACACACACACACACACACACACACACACACACACACACCACACAGCATATTACTTATTTCAAATTTGGAACTCTACCAGGGACGTACATTCAACTTTTTTTTTTCTATTTCAGTTCACAGATATTGTCAGCAACGTTTAATCCTTTCTGTTTTTATATAAAAATCAGATTGTTTATTGTGAAAGACATTGGAAGAAAACTCTTCTTATTTCAACACATCTTCAGGATAGAAAACAAAAATAAGTGGATTACAAAAAAATGGGTGCGAGCTTCTATAATCAAAGTTTTTTATCGTGCATTTTTTTCCCTTTTTGAAATAGCTGTAGAAAGCTTTTACAATGCTCAGTGTAATCACTGAGGGGACTGGATAGCCTAGTGGTCAGAACATTACGCTCGCAATCTGACGAACCTGGTTCGATTCCTGATCGAGGGAATTTTCCCCCTGGAGTTAACATCAGTACAGACTCCACTCTCCCCAAAAGTCCATCGGGTGAGACTGTAAACCGAGGACCAATGTGCGAACGTATGCAAAACATCTTTTGCACACGTTAAAATCCTGTTTCGCTGTTCTAAAGAGTAGCCACAGTGTGCCGTTGGGAACAGATGACAAAATTTACGAAACTGCGTACACACGGGGACTGGCTGTAAAAAACAATCACATAAGTGCTTATTCCATTATCCTCAATATAAAAGAATGAATGAATAAATAAAATACAAAACTATTTAATTGATTATCAACATAGGCTAGGCATTGATAATCATTTCCATTATTTCAGATTACTGATGTCACTTTTGTGTGCTTTATCTAGGCTCATGTCGTGTGCAATAGGTCTATACATGTAGTAATATAATTATCATTCAATCAGTCTTCGATTTTGAAAACCATTTCCATTATTCAAGACTACTGGTGTCACTTTTTTGTTTTTGCTTTATTTAAATTATGTCATTACAATAGGTATATGCATGTAATCATATATTATCAATTAGTCATTGATATTGAAAACCATTTCCATTATTCAAGATTACTTATGTCACTTTTTTTTTTGGTTGCTTTATTCAGGCTTATGTGATGTACAATAGGTATATATACATGTTTATTATTCAATCATGTATTGGTATTGAATGTAAGCATCCTCAAGCTTGAGATCAGTATATATATTTGTTTTCTTTTTGTTGTTAGCACTTGTCCAATACTCCAGTTCAAACAGATACGTGGGTGCAATGCCACATTTACATTTTTGGATGACTAAGATTTGTTTTAAAATTTGTTATGGTTTTTTGTTTTGTTTGTGCGTTTGTAATTTGTCGGGGGGGCAGGGGAGGTGGAGTGTTTGGGGGAGGGGAGGTTGTTTTTTCACTGGATTTTTTTGTTGTTGTTTTTGTTATAAAAAAAAATTGGGGGGGAGGGGTGCTTTCTGGTTTGAGATGTTTTTGTCGTTTTATTTTGTTTTTTGGTGAGGGGCTTTTATTGCAGACTGGAAACTAGAAATTTGGCTGGCATCTGTAAAAACAACAACAGTATATACATCATCAGAAGTAATACTTTTTTGAAATGTCAAAAAGCATTTGTATGTTTTGTGAGTGTAGCTTGAGTCTTGATAATGAGCATTTTCTTCTACGGAAAATAGCACATGGTCCAATTTTTGTATAAGTTCAACAGAAAGGGAAAGCTTTTTGAATGTCTATTGGCACTCAACTTAGGCTACGGCCATAGTAAACCCGGCCCGTCCCGTTGTTTCGACGGCCGTCTCTTTGACGGAGAACGGATCCGTCAAAGCGGCCATAGTCAACCCGGCCCGTCTCTTTCTGACAATATGGTCACCCCGAGACTGCGAGTGACGCAAAAATGAGGCTGCCGCGGTGACGCAAATCGACAGAAAATAGTTCGACATAAAAAGTGTTTTTACGTAAAATCTCCCCCCAAAACTTTTATCAAAACCATTGGAATGTAATCGGGAAAGGTTAATTTACTAGTTTGTGTAGTCAGAATTTTTGAAGCACCATAAATAAGTTTTTCTTGATTATTTTCTTTTCCGTCGACCCGGCAAACGGACGTGTTGCTCGAACGTCAAAACGACGGGTTAAAAAGAACGGGCCGGGCCGGGTCTACTATGGCCACGCTCAGCCGTTTTCAGTGACGCCACAGAGTAATTCAGCCGGGCAGCATTTTTCACCCGGCCCGTCGTTTCGACGGCGTCAAAACGACGGGTTTACTATGGCCGCGGCCTTAGACTAGAAGACAGAGGTTTTTTTAAGTTTATTCATTGGTAGGAATACTGTGTAAAGAAAAGCTATGAGGTGGTTTTGTTTTAACTTTTTTTTTCATTTTCTTCTCTTTTTAATATTTATTTAGGTTCGTTTATCTAATGCATAATGATATTTTTCCTTTCATGTTTTCTAGAAAGTTGATTACATGTTAATTTAAAAAAACAACCAAACAAGTTTGTGAGTGTGTCTGTGTGTCTGTGTTTCTATTTTTTTCTGTAACTGTTCTGACCTATTTTGACATAAGTCAAGTGTATGTGTATCAGTAGTGACATTAATTTTTGTCACTAGAATGTTGTTTAACCTATACATACCAGTCGACAATGTGCTGCTTTCATTAATTAGCCTAATGAAGATAAAAAGGTATTTATAATAAAGTTTTGTTTAACAGGCATGTCATTATGCAGTGATAGAGGGAATAAAAACTGAATTTCTTACTAAAGTTAAACGTTATTTTGAACTTTTAACTGAGTTCCGACAGATGTGCTCTCCTCTCTCTCTCTCTCTCTCTCTCCACTGTCTGTTGGATGTTATGCATAGCGCAAAAATATTTAACCAGTAAAGAAAAACGGAAAATGTGATGGCAGAATGCCAGGTTAGGCTATATTAAGATGGTTTTCTTTTTTATATTTTGATTTTTTTTATATTCTTATTCATATTTTTCTATTTTTATCTATGAGTTTTTCTGTCTTTCCTTATCTTATGCTTTTTCCTTAACTTGTTTATTTCTCGTAATCAAAATTCACATGCTGCAGTGTGTGAGAAGATAGGTAGGTGTGTGACTTTGTCGGCACAAGGGAAATAACCTGGGCCGAAATGGAAAATAACCCAAGCTGAAAAAATCCATGTGCTTTGGTAGAAATGCACCAATCCCCTTATTTGAAAGAGCCAGGAATAATTTCACATCCGTTTCAGATTTGAAACCATCCGGCTGTTGCACTTACCTTCGCCAGACCCTGTGGGTGAAAAATTACCCAGACTCTTATTTAAATTATCATAACTTTGTCAGTTTTAACTCTATCAAGCTAAACTTTTATGACTTTGTTTATTATATATCTGTGCATAAGTCTACCGAATATGAAGATTTTATGTTTATAAATAAAGGAGTAATTAAACCATAAAAACATTGTATAATTCAACAATCTTTGGTCCGTTTCAGTTGACAGATGTTTTCAGAAAATGTTAGTCCCTCCAGTGTTTGATAACATTGTGTTTTTAGATCACCTTTTATATATTGAAGTAAAAGTAAGATTTCCTTTATTGTAAATGACAATAGAAAAGATTTTTTTCTCACTCCCAGACATACCTATACTGTCCGAATACATTTAAACACAAAAAATTGGGCAAAAGAAAATTGAATGCAAGCTTCTATAATCAATTAAAAGTTTTGACAAAGCTCAAGAACTTTTTTTTTTTTTAACAATCAGTCTATAACCATAACAATCCTCACATACATAATCACTCATATGTCATTATCATGTGCTTTGATAACTTTTCTTTGCTATGTGACTTGATTCAGACAAGTTATGAGGTTATTACAATTTATCATTAAGTGATCATTCATTTAATATGTATTTTTTTCATGTAAGCTAAGTCACACACATGTAAAATCAATAACATGGTTTCGTGTCCTTTTGTTATTAAAAATAGATTAATATCGAGACACTTAAAAATGCCAGTACAATGTCACATCCACATCTAAGTCATTAATCTTTAACTTGCCAAAGATTTTCATTATGAAAATGCACTGCACATATTGATCATTTTTTTCTGCTTTAGGTGTCTGGTTGTTTGCTTTTGTATCAGATTTTTCTTTTTCCACCCAAATGTTTTACAGGGTTTTTTGTTTGTTTTTTTAACACTTACAATCAGATATCATGATAAATCTATTAAATTACTGTTGACCTTACTAATTGATACTGAGTCTACTGCGCCAAGACTTCACTATATACTTATTGAACTGGCATATGTTTATTTGGAGGAGGGGGTGAAATTCGAAAGATTTTAGTCAACAACTTTCTGTAACCCAAGTCTTGTATTTCCCTTTCTGATTTTTTGTTACCTAGTAAGTACATTAAATGTAAAATATCAATAACATTTGATAGCCTTTGCTTGTTTTTTTTTGGCGTGTGTGAATGTGTGTGTTTGTGTGTGTGTGTGTGTGTGTGTGTGTGTGTGTGTGTGTGTGTGTGTGTGTGTGTGTGTGTGTGTGTGTGTGTGTGTGTGTGTATCATCATCACCAATGCTGTTGCCGCTGAGGTATATCATTATCACAACTGCAACACAGTACAACAATCGACTTCCAGAACAAGTAGGCAGATGTATCGCAAACAGGCATGAATAGCCACGTGCTTTTTTTTTAGAAAGTAGGAGAATGGGTGGGGATGGGGGTATGTTCCTTGTTTTTTTTTCAACCCAGCAAATCAAGTCGGAATAATCAACAAACAACAACAACAACAAACAACAACAAACACACAACACACACCACACACAACACACACACACCACACACACACACACACACAAACACATACAACTACACAACACACACACACACACACACACACACACACACACACACACACACACACACACACACACAACACACACAAAGGGGTGGTTTGAGTCAGTGACGCACTCGTGATTCGCTGACCCGGGTTCGAATCTTGTTCCAAGAGGATTTTTCTTCTGGAGTACATCAGTGCCAATTCCATCCCTTCCGGTCCTTCAAATGAGCCGATACACAGAGGTCCCGCGTGCAAATGCACGCAGAACAAATTGTGCACATGTTAAAACCTATTTTGCTTTTTGGAAGAGTAGGCCATTGTGTGCCAGTGGGAATGGATGATAAAATTTGCAAAACTGCATACAAGGGTGCTTATTCCACTATACTCGAAATAAAAAAATTATTAAAAAAACTTTAAAAAAATAAATAACAGCACTGTCTAATATAACTTTTTATTGGGTAGATTATAAGACGAAGACAGACATACACACTAGCAATTAGTATTATAGATATAGATATTATGATTATATAAAAAATATAATATATATATATATATATATATATATATAATATATATATATATATATATATATATATATATATAAAATGAGCATTGTGCTCGTGATTTGATGGCCAAGGTTCCAGCCCCCACGGCACTTGAGGGCGCCCAAGGGGATTTGTCCCCGGGAATCAACATCAGTAGGCCCTACTGACCCCACTTCCCTGATAGTCCTTCCATGAGACTATAAACTAAGGCTCTTGTCTGCGAGCGCACACAGAAAATCTTGCGCACTTGTTAAAACCTGTTCGACCTGTTAGCAGAGTAGGCCTTTCGGGCCAGTAAAAAGACAAAGACTGAAATAAAAATGCATGCACATGTGTGTTGTGTTGAGACATCATCCTCGAAGTCAGAATGCAGCTACCTCAAAAGTGGGCAAAAAGGGTCACATGTGCAAAGATCTCGCCATTGGTGAACCTCGGTGCTCGAGGAACAGCAAAACAAAATAAAACAAAACAAGCAAAGCTTATTTGTAGGAGGCTAACAAACAGTCAGGTGGCCAACAGTTAAGAACAGATACAAGTCAGCCCTTAAGGTCCAGCTATTTTCTCCTCTCCTGCTCTTCCTTTTTAACACCCCATGAGAGTCACTGGGACACTGCACTGACTGATTTGTTTATAGGGCCCTGTCTCTTTGACAAGTAGAACCTGGCAGAGCCCATCCCTCCACAAGTACAGGATACATGCTGGGTATGTTTGTTGTGATCATAGTCTTTGATAACATGTGACCAGTTCTAGTGCATTATTTTGCTTGCCAAAAATTGTAAGGCACCAAAAGTCATTTTTTATGTTTTTTTCTTGAAGTTATTGTTAATGTCATAACTGGATGCACAGTAAATGATCTTGAAAATAGCTTACTGGGTTGTCTTGGCATACATTAAATCCTACACACAGTCAACAACAGATGCAAGTCATCCCTCACGGTCCAGCCATTTTCTCCTCTCCTGTTCTTCCTTTCTAAACACCCAAGAAAGTCACTGGGACACTGCACGGACTGATTTGTTTATATGGCCCTGTCTCTTTGACAGGTAGAACTTGGTGGAGACCATTCCAAGACAGGTACAGGATACTTCCTGGGTATTTTTGTTGTGGTCATGGCCTTTGAAAACATGACCAGTTTTAGTGTGCTATTTTACTTGCCAAAAATTGTAAGGACCAAAAGTCCATTTTTTATGTTAATTTTTTCTTTGATTTATTGTAAATGTCATAAAATTGTTGAATTGGATACACAGTAAATGATCTCGTTAATAGCTTACTGCGTTGTCTTAGCACACATTAAATCCTGTTCCACATTTTGAAAAAGTAGACCACATGGGTGAAAGTGAAATAATCTCTCAATCCTGAAACCCAATTTTTTTTTGTCCTCTGGACATTCCAAATCCTGAAAAAAAAATTCAATCCTGAAGCAATTTAAGTACAATTTCACCCTTATATAACTGCACATCTCCCTGCGTGCCTCTGATACCCCGTCAAGTTTTTGTGTTGCAGGGGTGGGAATTGACAGGGTCAAAAAACTCTGAAAAGTGTGGGGGTCCAGGGGAATTTGCCCCCTGGCGGGGTCAAGGGGCAGAACCCTTTGTGGGGGTCAGGGGTAAGGCCCCCTGAAGCTGAAGGTTTCTCAACAATTCTAGCCTGTTTAACATGAACTTATTTCAGTTCTTGATACTAAGCAATTTCTGCCCTAAAATCAGCTCTCCAAGTACGACTTTTTCTGTCATTTCTTCAATCTAAAGGAGGTTCTATACCCAAGTAATCACAGAGCAAAAAATGAGTATGTTTCAAGACAAATGTGCACTAATGCGAATTTCACGATGCAAAAGTCGGGGTTGGACGGGGCTGAAAACGGCTTTTTGGCTGCCATCTGTGCTCAAAACGGTACCTTTATCGGGCGGGGAGTAGGAATGCGTAAGCACACGCGCGCGTGCGCTGGTGTTTATCAGTGCGTTTGTTTGTGTACGCGCATATGGCGGCGACCCTCCAGTTTGTCCTGGTGCATCATATTGCTGTATATTTTCTTTATTTCTCTCCGCAATGCTTGTTTTTTATCGCGTACACTTACCAGCTTTCCTTCACACAAGCTAGCTTTCTTAGCTCTTGGGGGCTCTACTGTCGCCACAAACCCGACGCCACACCTATCCAAGATGGTGGGCGAGAGTGTATGCATACAGTACAAAACTGTCTTGGTGCCGTGGGGTCTTTTACCATGCAAAAGTCGGGGTTGGACGGGGCTGAAAACGGCTTTTCGCCTGCCATCTGTGCTCAAAACGGCACATTTTTCGGGCGGGGGGTGGGTATGCGTGCTCGCAAACGCGCGCGCGCTGGTGTTTATCGGTGCGTTTGTTTGTGTCCGCGCATATGGCGGCGACCCTCCAGTTTGCCCTGGTGCATCATATTGCTGTATATTGTCATTATTTCTCTGCGCAATGCTTGTTTTTTGTCGCGTACACTTACCAGCTTTCCTTCAAACAAACTAGCTTTCTTAGCTCTTCGGGGCTCTCCTGTCGCCCAAACCCGACGCCACACCTGTCGAAGATGGTGGGCGAGAGTGTCTGCATACAGTACGATACTGTCTTGGTGCCGTGGGGTCTTTTACCATGCAAAAGTCGGGGTTGGACGGGGCTGAAAACGGCTTTTCGCCTGCCATCAGTGCTCAAAACGGCACCTTTTTCGAGCGGGGGGTGGGTATATGTGCGCGCACGCGCGCGCGCGCTGGTGTTTATCAGTGCGTTTGTTTGTGTTCTTGCATGTAACGGCGACCCTCCAGTTTGTCCTGGTGCATCATATTGCTGTATATTGACATTATTTCTCTGCGCAATGCTTGTTTTTTGTCGCGTACACTTACCAGCTTTCCTTCACACAAACTAGCTTTCTTAGCTCTTTGGGGGCTCTCCTGTCGGCACAACCCGACGCCACACCTATCCAAGATGGTGGGCGAGAGTGACTGCATACATTACGATACTGTCTTGGTGCCGTGGGGTCTTTTACCATGGAAAAGTCGGGGTTGGACGGGGCTGAAAACGGCTTTTCGCCTACCATCTGTGCTCAAAACGGCACCTTTTTCGAGCGAAGGGTGGGTATGCGTGCACGCACGCGCGCGCGCACTGGTGTTTATCAGTGCGTTTGTTTGTGTGCGCGCATGTGGCGGCGACCCTGCAGTTTGTCCTGGTGCATCATATTGCTGTATATTGTCATTATTTCTCTGCGCAATGCTTGTTTTTTGTCGCGTACACTTACCAGCTTTCCTTCACACAAACTAGCTTTCTTAGCTCTTTGGGGGCTCTCCTGTCGCCACAAACCCGACGCCACACCTATCCAAGATGGTGGGCGAGAGTGTCTGCATGCAGTACAATACTGTCTTGGTGCCGTGGGGTCTTTTACCATGCAAAAGTCGGGGTTGGACGGGGCTGAAAACGGCTTTTCGCCTGCCATCTGTGCTCAAAACGGCACCTTTTTCGAGCGGGGGGTGGGTATGTGTGTGCGCACGCGCGCGCGCGCTGGTGTTTATCAGTGCGTTTGTTTGTGTGCGCGCATGTGGCGGCGACCCTGCAGTTTGTCCTTGTGCATCATATTGCTGTATATTGTCATTATTTCTCTGCGCAATGCTTGTTTTCTGTCGCGTACACTTACCAGCTTTCCTTCACACAAACTAGCCTTCTTATCTTAGCTCTTTGGGGGCTCTCCTGTCGCCACAAACCCGACGCCACACCTATCCAAGATGGTGGGCGAGAGTGTCTGCATTTAGTACGATACTGTCTTGGTGCCGTGGGGTCTTTTACCATGCAAAAGTCGGGGTTGGACGGGGCTGAAAATGGCTTTTCGCCTGCCATCTGTGCTCAAAACGGCACCTTTTTCGAGCGAGGGGTGGGTATGCGTGCGCGCACGCGCGCGTGCGCTGGTGTTTATCAGTGCGTTTGTTTGTGTGCGCGCATGTGGCGGCGACCCTGCAGTTTGTCCTGGTGCATCATATTGCTGTATATTGTCATTATTTCTCTGCGCAATGCTTGTTTTTTGTCGCGTACACTTACCAGCTTTCCTTCACACAAACTAGCTTTCTTAGCTCTTTGGGGGCTCTCCTGTCGCCACAAACCCGACGCCACACCTATCCAAGATGGTGGGCGAGAGTGTCTGCATACAGTACGATACTGTCTTGGTGCCCTGGGGTCTTTTACCATGGAAAAGTCGGGGTTGGACGGGGCTGAAAACGGCTTTTCGCCTGCCATCTGTGCTCAAAACGGCACCTTTTTCGAGCAGGGGGTGGGTATGCGTGCGCGCACGCGCGCGCGCGCTGGTGTTTATCAGTGCGTTTGTTTGTGTGCGTGCATGTGGCGGCGACCCTCCAGTTTGTCCTGGTGCATCATATTGCTGTATATTGTCATTATTTCTCTGCGCAATGCTTGTTTTCTGTCGCGTACACTTACCAGCTTTCCTTCACACAAACTAGCTTTCTTAGCTCTTTGGGGGCTCTCCTGTCGCCAAAAACCCGACGCCACACCTATCCAAGATGGTGGGCGAGAGTGTCTGCATACAGTACGATACTGTCTTGGTGCCGTGAGGTCTTTTACCATGCAAAAGTCGGGGTTGGACGGGGCTGAAAACGGCTTTTCGCCTGCCATCTGTGCTCAAAACGGCACCTTTTTCGAGCGGGGGTGGGTATGCGTGCGCGCACGCGCGCGCGCGCTGGTGTTTATCAGGGCAATCTCAAGGCAATTGATATTCAAACCTTCTCTTCTCAAGCTGCCCAACACCTATCCAAACCCCCTGAACACACTGACCCTTCCGTACATTACAACACTGTTTTAAGCCAACTGCTCGATGAGCAGGCACCTCCCACTGATGTTGTTTTGCCTGATAGGCCCTGCGCCCCATGGTATACTCACGACATACTGGTTGCAAAGCGCAAACGCCGACAACTTGAGCGAAAATGGCGAAAAACAAAAACTGAAATAAACAAACAGCTCTTTCACAAACAAATCAACAAAGTCAAAACCTCAATCCACTCAGCGAAGACAAACTATTTTTCTGCTCAAGTTCTCGGTGCCACGTCCATGAAATCTCTTTTTGTCCCTCACCTCAACTCTCCTTGGATCTGCAAAGGCTAGCCCTCTGCCTACTGTCCACAGCCACTCTGAACTTCCTGGTATATTTTCTTCATTCTTCTCTGACAAAGTCCGCAACATCCGCTCCAAACTGGATCAGACTTCTTTCCGACCTGCACCTCCTGATCCCCAATTCACTGGCACTCCTCTTCTTGTCTTTCACCCAACAAGCGATAAAGAAATCAAGAACATTCTAAAAGAAATGACAATAAAATCATGCGATCTCGATCCTGTACCTGCTTCTCTTTTCATTCAGTGCATCCCACATCTTATACCTACTATCACAAAAATAGTAAACTCATCTCTTATTTCTGGAAATTTTCCATCAGCTCTCAAAACTGCGATAGTCACACCTCTGCTCAAAAAGCACGACCTCGATCCTAACATCCTGAAGAACTATAGACCCGTCTCTAATCTGCCTTTTATCTCTAAAGTCCTTGAAAAAGTTGTTCTGAAACAACTCAATAGCCATCTTCTTTCCAATAATCTCTTTCCCCCTTTTCAGTCTGCCTATCGCGTCAACCACAGCACTGAAACCACCCTGGTTCATACTCTAAACATGCTTCTCCATGCTTCTGACTCAGGGAAAATCTCCCTTCTTACTCTTCTCGACTTATCTGCTGCCTTTGACACTATAGACCATTCGATTCTCCTCTCCCGTCTCCAGAACATGTTTGGCGTTAAAGGCACAGCCCTCATCTGGTTCACTTCATACCTCGCAGACCGAGTCCATACAGTTGCAGTAAACAAGATTCAATCAGCACCTGCCAAACTGGAATGTGGTGTCCCTCAGGGATCAGTTCTGGGCCCTCTTCTTTTTACCCTCTATACTGCTCCACTGTCACATATAATAGACCGTCATCATATCAATTATCACTTTTATGCTGATGACTCGCAGATTCAAAGCAGTGACACACCTGAAAATCTTCCTTCTCTCTTGACAAATATGACCAGCTGCCTTCAAGACATCCAACACTGGATGATACAAAACAAATTACAACTAAATGCAGATAAAACCGAAGCCATGCTTGTAGGCACCAAACACAAACTCTCCTCCATTCCAATAACTTCAATAGAATTCGGCAATAGGTCAGTTCCGCTATCCACTTCTGTGAAGTATCTAGGAGTCGTTGTCGATAACACGCTCTCCATGCAAAAATTCATTACCCAAACCTGTCAGTCATGCTACTATCAACTACGGCGTATTAGCGCAATTCTAAAGTACCTGTCCACTGATGCAACTTCCAAACTTGTCACTTCTCTTATTCTCTCACGTCTGGACTATTGCAATTCTCTTTTGGCTGGTCTGCCAGCATCATCCATCCACTCCCTTCAACGCATACAAAACTCCGCAGCTCGTCTGGTCCTCAGAAAGAAAAAATCCGAGCACATTACCCCTCTCTTGCAATCTCTTCATTGGCTGCCCGTACCACAGAGAGTAAACTACAAGATCAATACCCTCTGTTACAAATGTCTCCACAATACTGCACCCTCCTACCTCCGTGAATGTCTTCACTTGTACACACCTTCTCGCTCCCTCCGCTCGTCGGCAGATACTTTGTCCTTAAGAACACCCAGATTCAACCTATCTACCGTTGGCCGCCGCTCTTTCTCTGTTTCCGGTCCATCGATGTGGAACGACCTTCCTCTCTCCCTCCGACAAAAGCCTACTTATGACACTTTTAAATCCAACCTCAAGACACACTTATTTCAAACCGAAGTTTTTCTCCTTCTGCTTCCATATCTTACCTGTCCCTGCCTTCAACATCCACCTGCCAAAGTGCATAACGTTTGTAGGTGTGCGTGCGTGCGCGCGCGTGCTGCGTGCGTGCGTGCGTGTGTGTGTGTGAGTGTGTGTGTACATTCGAATTTGTCAAAACTGTAAATAGTTGCTGATTGTGCGTTGTGTAGGTTGAATGCAAGCGCTTTGATTTGTTTTGACAAGATATAGTGCTATACAAATTCCATGTATTATTATTATTATTTTTATTATTATTATTATTATTATTATTATTATTATTATTATTATTATTATTATTATTATTTATTATTATTATTATCATTATTTATCAGTGCGTTTGTTTGTGTGCGCGCATGTGGCGGCGACCCTCCAGTTTGTCCTGGTGCATCATATTGCTGTATATTGTCATTATTTCTCTGCGCAATGCTTGTTTTTTGTCGCGTACACTTACCAGCTTTCCTTCACACAAACTAGCTTTCTTAGCTCTTTGGGGGCTCTCCTGTCGCCACAAACCCAAGGCCACACCTATCCAAGATGGTGGGCGAGAGTGTCTGCATGCAGTACGATACTGTCTTGGTGCCGTGGGGTCTTTTACCATGCAAAAGTCGGGGTTGGACGGGGCTGAAAACGGCTTTTCGCCTGCCATCTGTGTTCAAAACGGCACCTTTTTCGAGCGGGGGGTGGGTATGCGTGCGCGCACGTGCGCGTGCGCTGGTGTTTATCAGTGCGTTTGTTTGTGTGCGCGCATGTGGCGGCGACCCTGCAGTTTGTCCTGGTGCATCATATTGCTGTATATTGTCATTATTTCTCTGCGCAATGCTTGTTTTCTGTCGCGTACACTTACCAGCTTTCCTTCACACAAACTAGCTTTCGTAGCTCTTTGGGGGCTCTCCTGTCGCCACAAACCCGACGCCACACCTATCCAAGATGATGGGCGAGAGTGTCTGCATACAGTACGATACTATCTTGGTGCCGTGGGGTCTTTTACCATGCAAAAGTCGGGGTTGGACGGGGCTGAAAACGGCTTTTTCGCCTGCCATCTGTGCTCAAAACGGCACCATTTTCGAGCGGGGGGTGGGTATGCGTGCGCGCACGCGCGCGTGCGCTGGTGTTTATCAGTGCGTTTGTTTGTGTGCGCGCATGTGGCGGCGACCCTGCAGTTTGTCCTGGTGCATCATATTGCTGTATATTGTCATTATTTCTCTGCGCAATGCTTGTTTTTTGTCCCGTACACTTACCAGCTTTCCTTCACACAAACTAGCTTTCTTAGCTCTTTGGGGGCTCTCCTGTCGCCACAAACCCGACGCCACACCTATCCAAGATGGTGGGCGAAAGTGTCTGCATACAGTACGATACTGTCTTGGTGTCGTGGGGTCTTTTACCATTCAAAAGTCGGGGTTGGACGGGGCTGAAAACGGCTTTTCGCCTGCCATCTGTGCTCAAAACGGCACCTTTTTCGAGCGGGGGGTGGGTATGCATGCGCGCACGCGTGCACGCGCTGGTGTTTATCAGTGCGTTTGTTTGTGTGCACGCATGTGGCGGCGACCCTCCAGTTTGTCCTGGTGCATCATATTGCTGTATATTGTCATTATTTCTCTGCGCAATGCTTGTTTTCTGTCGCGTACACTTACCAGCTTTCCTTCACACAAACTAGCTTTCGTAGCTCTTTGGGGGCTCTCCTGTCGCCACAAACCCGACGCCACACCTATCCAAGATGGTGGGCGAGAGTGTCTGCATACAGTACGATACTGTCTTAGTGCCGTGGGGTCTTTTACCATGCAAAAGTCGGGGTTGGACGGGGCTGAAAACGGCTTTTTCGCCTGCCATCTGTGCTCAAAACGGCATCTTTTTCGAGCGGGGGGTGGGTATGCGTGCACGCACGCGCGCGCTCGCGCTGGTGTTTATCAGTGCGTTTGTTTGTGTGCGCGCATATGGCGGCGACCCTGCAGTTTGTCCTGGTGCATCATATTGCTGTATATTGTCATTATTTCTCTGCGCAATGCTTGTTTTTTGTCGCGTACACTTACCAGCTTTCCTTCACACAAACTAGCTTTCTTAGCTCTTTGGAGGCTCCCCTGTCGCCACAAACCCGACGCCACACCTATCCAAGATGGTGGGCGAGAGTGTCTGCATACAGTACGATACTGTCTTGGTGCCGTGGGGTCTTTTACCATGCAAAAGTCGGGGTTGGACGGGGCTGAAAACGGCTTTCCGCCTGCCATCTGTGCTCAAAACGGCACCTTTTTCGAGCGGGGGGTGGGTATGCGTGCGCGCACGCGCGCGTGCGCTGGTGTTTATCAGTGCGTTTGTTTGTGTGCGCGCATGTGGCGGCGACCCTGCAGTTTGTCCTGGTGCATCATATTGCTGTATATTGTCATTATTTCTCTGCGCAATGCTTGTTTTTTGTCGCGTACACTTACCAGCTTTCCTTCACACAAACTAGCCTTCTTATCTTAGCTCTTTGGGGGCTCTCCTGTCGCCACAAACCCGACGCCACACCTATCCAAGATGGTGGGTGAGAGTGTCTGCATACAGTACGATACTGTCTTGGTGCCCTGGGGTCTTTTACCATGCAAAAGTCGGGGTTGGACGGGGCTGAAAACGGCTTTTCGCCTGCCATCTGTGCTCAAAACGGCACCTTTTTCGAGCGGGGGGTGGGTATGCGTGCGCGCACGCGCGCGCGCACTGGTGTTTATCAGTGCGTTTGTTTGTGTGCGCGCATGTGGCGGCGACCCTCCAGTTTGTCCTGGTGCATCATATTGCTGTATATTGTCATTATTTCTCTGCGCAATGCTTGTTTTTTGTCGCGTACATTTACCAGCTTTCCTTCACACAAACTAGCTTTCTTAGCTCTTGGGGGCTCTCCTGTCGCCACAAACCCGACGCCACACCTATCCAAGATGGTGGGCGAGAGTGTATGCATACAGATTTTACTGTCTTGGTGCCGTGGGGTGTTTTACCATGCAAAAGTCGGGGTTGGACGGGGCTGAAAACGGCTTTTTGCCTGCCATCAGTGCTCAAAACGGCACCTTTTTCGGGCGGGGAGTGGGTATGCGTGCGCGCGTGCACGCGCGCGCTGTTGTTTTATCAGTACGTTTGTTTGTGTGCACACATGTGGCGCCAACCCTGCAGTTTGTCCTGGTGCATCATATTGCTGTATATTGTCATTATTTCTCTGCGCAATGCTTGTTTTTTGTCGCGTACACTTACCAGCTTTCCTTCACACAAACTAGCTTTATTAGCTCTTGGGGACTCTCTGTCGCCACAAACCCAACGCCACACCTATTCAAGATGGTGGGCGAGAGTGTATGCATACAGTAGGATACTGTCTTGGTGCCGTGGGGTCTTTTACCATGCAAAATTTGGGGATGGACGGGGCTGAAAACGGCTTTTTGCCTGCCATCTGTGCTCAAAACGGCACCTTTTTCGGGCGGGGGGTGGGTATGCGTGCGCGTATGTGCGCGTGCGCTGGTGTTTATCAGTGCGTTTGTTTGTGTGCGCACATGTGGCGGCGACCCTGCAGTTTGTCCTGGTGCATTATATTGCTGTATATTGTCATTATTTCTCTGCGCAATGCTTGTTTTTTTGTCGCGTACACTTACCAGCTTTCCTTCACACAAACTAGCTTTCTTAGCTCTTGGGGGCTCTCCTGTCGCCACAAACCCGACGCCACACCTATCCAAGATGGTGGGCGAGAGTGTCTGCATACAGTAGGATACTGTCTTAGTGCCGTGGGGTCTTTTACCATGCAAAAGTCGGGGTTGGACGGGGCTGAAAACGGCTTTTCGCCTGCCATCTGTGCTCAAAACGGCACCTTTTTCGGGCGGGGGGTGGGTATGTGTGCGAGCACGCGCGCGAGCGCTGGTGTTTATCAGTGCGTTTGTTTGTGTGCGGGCACGTGGCGTCGACCCTGCAGTTTGTCCTGGTGCATCATGTTGGTGTATATTGTCCTTATTTCTCTGTGCAATGCTTGTTTTTTGTCGCGTACACTTACCAGCTTTCCTTCACATAAACTACCTTTCTTCGCTCTTGGGGGCTCTCCTGTCGCCACAAACCTCAGATGGTTGGAGAGAGTGTATGCATACGGTGCTGTATTGTCTTGGTGCCGTGGGATCTTTTTCCGTGCAGAACTGGGGACCGGGCGGGGCTTAAAACAGCTCTTTGGGTGGCCTCTTGGCGGCAAACGGCACCTTTTTCTGTAGGGGGATGGGTATGCATGTAGGCCTACGCTTGCGCGCGCGCTGGTATTTTTCAGTTTGTTGGTTTGTGTGCGTGCATGTGGCGGGGAACCTGTAGAATGCTGTGGTGCATGATGTTGCTGTATATTGTCATTATTCCTGATCGCAGCGCAGGATTTTGGTTTCGTACACTTACCAGCTTTCCTCCCGACAAACACGCTTTCTTTGCTCTTGGGCGCTGTTTCGTCGCCACAAATCGGGCGCCACGCATACCCAAGATGGTTGGGGAGAGTGTATGGATACGGTGCCGTATTGTCTTGGTGCCGTGGGATCTTTTACCGTGCAAAAGTGGGGGTCGGGCGGGGCTGAAAACGGCTCTTTGGGTGGCCTCTTGGCGCCTAACGACACCTTTTTCTGCAGAGGGGTGGGTATGCATGTACGCTTGCGTGCGCGCGCTGGTGTTTGTCAGTGTGTTGGTTTGTGTGCACGCATGTGGCGGGGACCCTGCAGACTGCTGTGGTGCATCATGTTGCTGTATATTGTCATTATTTCTGCTCGCAGCGCAGGATTTTGGTGGCGTACGCTTACCAGCTTTTCTTGCGACCAACACGCTTTCTTGGCTCTTGGGGGCTGTGTCGTCTCCACAAATCGGGCGCCACGCATACCCAAGATGGTCGTAGAGAGTGTATGCATACGTTGCCATATTGTCTTGATGCCGTGGGATCTTTTACCGTGCAAAAGTGGGGGTAGGACGGAGCCGAAAACGGCTGTTTGGGTGCCATCTTGGCGTAAAACGGCACCTTTTTCTGCAGGGGGGTGGGTATGCATGCTCGCACACGCGCTGGTATTTGTCAGTGTGTTGGTTTGTGTGCGCGCATGTGGCGGGGACCCTGCAGATTGCTGTGGTGCATCATATTGCTGTATATTGTCATTATTCTGGCGCGCACCGCAGGATTTTGGTGGCGTACACTTACCAGCTTTCCTTGGGACTAACACGCTTTCTTGGCTCTTTGGGGCTGTGTCGTCGCCACAAATCGGGCACCACGGATATCCAAGATGGTCGGAGACAGTGTATGCATACAGTGCCATGTTGTCTTGGTGCCGTGGGATCTTTTACCGTGCAAAAGTCGGGGTCGTAAGGGGCCGAAAACGGCTCTTTGGGTGCCATCTTTGCGAGAGAGAGAGAAGAGAGAGGAGAGAGAGAGAGAGAGAGAGAGAGAGAGAGAGAGAGAGAGAGAGAGAGAGAGAGAGAGAGAGAGAGAGAGGAGTCAACGTCAAAATTGTATTTCCACATTCTGAGTTGGAGACAGAGCTAGATCTAGATGAAAAAAAGAGGCGAGAGTCAAAATCAGTCTTACCCCACCTCCCTTTACCTTATGAGAGAGAGAGAGAGTGGGGGGGGGGGGGGGGGGGGGAAGGAGGAAGGAATGTCATGTCAATTTTGTATCCATTGAGAGTTGAAGAACTAGATTTAGATCTAGATGAGAAAAGGTGTTAAAGCCCTAATCAGTCTTTTCTTCTCCTTCCATATGGCACAGAGAGAGAGAGAGAGAGAGAGAGAGGAGAGAGAGAGAGAGAGAGAGAGAGAGACAGACAGACAGACAGACAGACAGACAGACAGACAGACAGACAGACAGAGACAGAGAGGGGGGGGGGGGGCAAAGTCAATTTAGTATTTCCCCCAAGTCAATTTAGTATTTCCCCTTTTAGAGTTAGAGATCTAGATCTAGATGAGAAGAGAGGTTAAAGCCAATATCAAGTCTTGCCCCTCCCATGAGAGAGAGAGAGAGAGGAGACGAGATAGAGAGAGAGAGAGGAGAGAGAGAGAGAGAGAGAGAGAGAGAGGAGAGGGGGGGGGGGAGAGAGAGAGAGAGAGAGAGAGAGAGAGAGGGGGGGGGGGAGAGAGAGAGAGAGAGAGAGAGAGAGGGGGGGGGGAGAGAGAGAGAGAGAGAGAGAGGGGGGGGGGGAGAGAGAGAGAGGAGAGAGGGGAGAGAGAGGAGAGAGGAGAGAGAGAGTGAGAGAGAGAGAGAGAGAGAGAGGTCAAAGTCACTTTTGATAAATGGCTAATAGTCTACTCAACCCTATGCCATCATCATTGTTCTCATGCCAGGGCCACTTGTCAAGCCAGATCTGAAAAAAAAAAAAAAACCTTGAAAACTGGTCTACCAACTTTGAACCCTGCTGGGACGTGGGTTCTTCTACTATCGATCACAATGACGTCACTTGTCTCAGGATTACAAGGCTCCTTTGAAAATGACGTAATGATGTAAACCGTAAGTAAATGACGTCACGTCAAAACAGCCGCTCTGTAACAATTGTGACGACTGTAGGCCAAATCAATGCATCTTGCCGTCCCTGGTGTATCAACGTAATGACCAAGGCACGTAGGTCTAGCCGTTTTTTTTTTTTTTTTTAATTATAGAAACGGCAGCTTCGATGGTGCAGGGTTTGTTCAAATATGGGCTATCCACAGGTTTTTGGGGGTCTGTTAGGGCGCACTGGTCACGTTATTTTGCAGCAAAGTTGAAAAAAAGTGCGGGAATCCCGCAAGGGCGCACCCTAGAATTAATACTGAAGTTTTGAATTCCGTTTTGCGCGATGGGTGCTGCTTTGTGCACCTTGTCTTCGGCGTGGATGTTGAGCGTTCGTTTTCCTTTCACTCGTAGTTCAGTGTCTTTCCACAGACTGTACACTGACACAAACAAGGCTGGTGGACTTTTCTGCACCAGTTTTGAAAACAATTGCCATCTTCTGAGAGCCAAGCCCATCGCCACTTATTCTTTACGCAACTTTCAAGCGTGGAAACGTCAACTCCGAAGGGTATCTTTTATATTTCGTTTAGTAGGCCTAAAACACAACAGTGCTGAAGTGAATCATAACTGGATCTAGACTTTCTGGACTGCGCATGCACAATAGGCAAGGCCTACTAGTCTCCCTTCAATTTGTATTTTCCCTGTGCCAAGGCAGTCAATGAAGAGCGAACAGTGCGTTCAGGACTAGAGCGTTTTCGGACTTTCCACGAATTATGTCAATCAAAACATATTTTGACGCAATTTTGAAGTGTATCATTTGAAGTATGCCAAGGCAAGGATGTAATTCTGGCGGGCTGATGTACATTTTATCTGATACTTGGCCTGATTTTTTTTTGATTTTTTTTTTTAAGAATAGCAATCCGGAAATTGAAGTCGCCAATCCGGAAGACCCTCCCCATGCAAGTTCAACAATCCGGAATTCCGGAATAATCCGGAACTACTTTCACCCCTGAGACCATTTTGTGCCGGTGGGAATAAATGACAAAATTGTTTAAACTGTTTACACACAGGGACTGGATGTAAAAAAACAGAATAAATAACCTGGTTAAACTTTTCGCAGAGCACTTCATAAATGAACATAACCAAAAATTCATTTTAATACAAAATTGGAAAATGTACACCATATTTTTTTTGATGAACACTCATACAGCAACTATTGTCCGTCATAATTATGAGTAAAAATGTGTTGCGCTGCCATTAAGCGCCGGACAATCAGGCCCAGCACATGACTTGGAGGAATTATTACATTTGAAGTCTTTGTGGAAAAAAAAGGCAAGAGATTGGACCAAGAAGGCAGAAAATGGACAAAACAGTGACAGGAAGAAAAGAAACAAGGCAGAAACAGAGATGGATGGAAAAGAGGGAATTCTCACAGAATTTACATAAGGTGAGAATGCCATTAAATGATTTATAACGACACCCCCCCCCCACAGGGGAGTATGTGTAAAATTCTGTAGAAAATGGAGATTTAATTAGTACATAAGCGAAGCCTACAAAATTTTGCTACTTTTATTAATTTATATATAAGTTGCAAAATTCTGTAGGCCTATGAGGAACTAAACAGTATGTAAAACTGCCAAGATCTGCAAATGCAAGACGTTTTTTTTCTCCAAGCATGAGCTGCATTCTCTCATTTCAGATGTAGGAAGACACTACTGAGACAGGGACAGGTGTCTGGGTGCGACTGGAGATGTTTTTATATCTAATATTCTTTGGGGGGGGGGGATTGTTGGGGTCGAGGTTCTAGACTTACAAAATGACTTGTACACACTTTTATCAGTATCGTTGCTATCAATCCAATCCAATCTTCATCTTGGTATTCATAGCGCTGGCCTGCTGACCACAAAGTCTATATCCAGGCTGTCACCTTGTCAAATGTTACACCTCAGGTTTAAACTGTGCCTCTTAGCTCTATATAGATTGAATGTTTAAAGCCAAGCGTTGCTTCAACTGACGAGAGCAGCAATGGGGACAGTTTTTCTGATCAGATACCACCATCAGAAAATCAAGTGCATGAGCAAGAACAGGCTGAGGAACAATTAGGGAATGACAAGTTGAATAAAGGAACAAGTCATCAGGCAAATCCTGGAGAATCTGACCAGTCAGAGTAAACAATTGCAATCTGTGGTAGTAACGCTCTTTGAGCTGCGAACTTGTATGCTCTGGAATGTCTGATCTTAATAATGATGTCAGTGAAAATACTAAAACAAATGATTATGTCAGTATCATCACCGCAGTATAATTGCTTCTGCTATCATGTTAGATACATTACATATTGCATACTGGACTTTACCCCTGGATTCATACAAAACTTTTTATCCCCAAAAGTCGGAATGAAGCTACCTAAATGGCGGGGGAAAAAAAATGGTCGCATACGCAAAAATCCCACCACTGGCAAATCTCAGAGCTGTAGCCAAATAACGAAAGAAATGCACAAACTTTTGGGGGAAAATTTTAAGTCTACAATGATGGTAAAATTGAAGCTCAAAGCTCTTCTCAAGCACCCAGAGGCAAATGTCAGATTTTCAGAGGCCTTGAAATGGGGTCCCCAAAAATAGGACTTTACAGAATGTACAAACCCTTCTCCCACACTACCACTTATGGTTTGGCAAATGAGCTGAAGGCATACTTGAGATGGATTTTAGCCAAGCAGTGAAGCACCCATTTTCAATATAGCTTTTGCTTTTTATCAATTGTAATGTTGTCCTTGCATGTTTGTGGCATGGGGTCTTTGATAGTTTCATCTCAAGTGATTTATTCAGACGGGGCATTGGATGCAGTGCTGTGTAAGATGTAAAGGGGTCCAAACTTGGGCAGTTATCTTTAACCTCTGTGTAAAATGAGTATCTTTTATGCAATTTCATTCATTTTTATTTTATCTTTTATATGCTTTGATCGTAGCTCATTTATGTCTGTTTTGAGGACAAAAAAGCATTTTTATAAAGTACAACAAAATTTGTTTTTAATTTATGCGTTTACTTGCAGCTCAAGAATTAAAATTTGCAGTAGTGACTTTACTGCGAGACTAAAAATGTTCAAACATATCGGCTGAAAAAAATCGTAGCATTCCGACATCCACATTACCATGGGAAGGCATTTTACACATGAATGTTTAGAATTTACTCAATGCTTAAATATGGCATCGCTTCTAACAAAGGTGATTTTACTAAAGCCTCAAAACGAGATCACATTTTACGTATTGCATGCACACATTTATTCTTTGCACAGTACTGTTACATGCATGCTGCTTTGTATTTAGTGAATGTGTGAGGGACAGAAGAAGCGCACAGATAAGAAACAGCTAAGCAAAGGAATTATGCTGTCTGAACAATGGCTCTTTGCACAATCAGTAACAAACACCACTCCAAATAAAAAATGCAGACAGAAAAATACACTAATTCCAGTTTATTGACACAGAACATTTAGAATCGCAGCTTGGCGAAGAACCACTTGTTCTTTCCAGTCTTGTACCTGAAACAAACAAAGTTTAGCAATCAACATCTGGAGAGTAAAAAGGGAGCATGCATGCTACGTATACTTTAGTGTGTATGTGTAGGTATAGTGTCGATTGTACATACTTGCATTTGTAGAATGTCAAGCTTGTGAATACAAACTGATAAAATCTGACAGAAAACAGCCGTTTTATCTATAGTCTAAAACAGAGTTGAGTTTAGCCAAAGGCATTGTTCCTACTAAAAAATAAATTAAAATGTTTTAAAGTCTCAAAATATTGTCATTGAAAGGTTATTATCTAGGGTCCCTCTGCCCCCCTGTTCATTTCCAGACTGGGGAAGTTGCACCTTTATCAGCTTTTCTCCACTTTAATTTCTTCAATAATATATAAAGCTATTGAGGGGGGAGGGGGCGGCGTCACGTTTTTATCTGCATCTGGGAAACGGCACAAATTATGCACTCCATACACTTAACAGAACTTGCATAGGTATTGAAAGCAGGTTCGGCCATGTTGAAGAAAAAGTAGATCACAAAAAATCTGGTGAAAAACTTCGTCTGAATTGATGCAGGATTTTGCTGCCAGCAGCCATTAGACCTCTAAAGCCTTTAGCATGCATTTGCCACAAGAAAAAAAAATCTGGTTAGCCTTAGCGCAGCCTCTAAAAGTAGGGTTATATTATCCCACATTATCTATTTCTGCCTACCATGCTTAACTGTGCAATATTAACTTGTGACTTTAAATGCAAGAACACATGCAATGGCACTGGTAAATCAAGGTTGAGTTTAGTTTCATTTTTGTTTTTATTTCCTCCAGTCTTCCAACTTCTTAAAAAAATTGGGGAGGGGGGGAAAGGGAATACTTTTTGTACAGTGGAGCAGCATCTCTCCCTGTTATATTTACTTCATATACACTGGTGTGATTTTTTCCTTTGACACAAACAGGATACTTTCCAGAAAAATGAAGAAAAGGAAAACCCGTCTTACCTCTCCTCAAACCTGGCCTTGATTTCCCGCCTGGCCTTGCTCTTCAGAGCAGGGTCACGGAAAGCGTCTTTGTTGATCAGCGCCTTCTCAAAGTTGATGTCCACAGAGTACCTGCACAAACACACAAAAAGTATACACTATTCTGCTCAACTGAGCTTAACAAACCAGAATTTATCAGGAACTAACAAGGTTAGAGTATTTCTATACACGAGGAAGACCTTTTGTTTTTTTAAGGGTTCACACATGCTTCCCTAGTCATTTGCATAACTAAGATTTTACTTCCGCATCTCGTTTTCTTCAAAGCAGAACCTTCATTGAAATTGTGTACCTCAGAAAAACTTATGCGGTGAGTCATATGACATTTTATGCTCCTAACAACTGCTTTAATTTTCCCAAACACACATTCAGAAAAACATATAATCAACTTCATACTTGTCGTTTGTTCACCCTTTTTTGCGACTGATTTTCCAAATCTGGGCACAGCATCCAAAAGGGCACAGCAAAATACCCAGCACTTCAGTGTTCATACAATCTAAATTACCGCCAATCTTGCTTCATATCTCATGAAAATAGAAGTAATGAGAAATGCGTGTGCATTTTGCAAATTATGCAAGTGATTGCAGTTGAATTCGTGGCAGATTTTTGGAAGGAAAAAAAATCTCAATTTCCCCCCTGAGATGGACACTTTGAATCTGACAATTTTATGATAATATTAATGATCTTCATGCAGAAAATATCACGCTGTGAGATGTGTATCCGGGCTCAAAATCAATGTAAGTGATTTTAGTAGCCGGTAAACTTCTGACTTTGTTGATCAAAGTGAGAGATGAGTTCGACAATGCCGAAGCTTGAGATACAAATACATCGTAAAATCTTGCACTTGCATCATTCGTTAAAAAAAAACAAAAAAACACACACACCAAAAAACAAACGAACAGTAGGTAGCAAATAGATTTATTTTATCAAAATCCATGCATACATTCTTAATCTTTTTCCTGAAAACAATATCTTTACAAATTTTGAGGAATTTTTCACTCTACCCGAAGAAAAAAAAAAAAGGCTCATTTGACAGTCAAAAGAATTTTCATAACACGAGAACTGGGAAATTTATCCTTTTTTTTTTTTTTGAATCCTTAAAATTGAGAAATTCCAGCCAGGTTATTACCAGGTACACCATAGTCCTGACAACCCTACTCTCCCCGTCTCTCTCAAAAACAAAAACACAGCATACACCTCACAACCACAAAGCTGAGGAAGGAAGGAAGAAAAACGTGCACCAACCTGGTGGGCATGAGGTGATTGTAGTTCATGACCTTCAGGAAGGACTTCATCTTAGACCTGTCCTTGATCTTCTTCTTGCCCATGCGTCGGGTCACTTTCCTGGGGTAGCGGTCAATGCCAGCCACCAGGCAGTGGCCGTAAGGCTTGTCCTGTGTGCCATCGTCGTAGTTCTGCACACAGCCAATATTTGCGTTTTAACAGGTGTGGAGAGAGAAAAAAAGCATACCCCCCCTAAAAAAAAAAAAAGTATTTTCAGTCAAGAAAGTGTTGAAAAAAAACAACAACTGACATTTGATGCAGTGGCTTAACCCTCTTCCATTCGCTTTTCTGACCAAGAAACTCCTCCTAGTATTCGGAAATTTTCAATCTTTTTCTAGTAAAACACAGTTCCTTAGTAATATACACCACCATATAAAAACTACTGATAGTAGAGTCTTGAAATTTGACAGGAATGTTCATAAGTTGTCATAGTTTACTTTGCATCAAAATTTGACAGTCCTGCTTATATATGTCGTGTTGCTGTCCCCCTTTTTGTCACCAAATCAAGGTGACAACATGTTCACTTCATGCTGTTAGTAAAATAATATGCTCTAACATGCACATCATGCACTAGTATGAGTCAAAATTTTAAAAAAAATAGTGTCCTACCTACAGGCCCTCTGTAGGATTCCACGTCAGGGTAATCGATTGAATAATACACATCACATGAAGATTGTCACCAAGTCCATTGTCTGGGATTGTACAGTTTTTCTACATACTAAAGAGAAATAAAAAATACGCAAACACGGTACATTATTTATTCACGGGATGGATTGCATCGTGCCTTGAACTGGGCTTTGATGTCATTGAGAAAGGGCCTGATCTTGTAGAGAGGGTCGTACTGGGGGCTGTCACGTCCAGGTGTGTCACTTGTGTCTCTCAAATGAAAATATTGATTCAGCTTCAAAAATCTTGTTTTGGGCATGACAGTACTGATCCATGAGTGAGAAAACTTGGGGTCAGTGGACCAGTACATATGTATTCTGGGCAGACGATTGATTCCCATCATTATCAGTATAGACAGGTAAGCCCTGATCTCCATAGGTGTTGTGTCTGTCCACAAAGGATCAGAAGCCACACCTCTAGCAGCGATCTTTTGTTTAGCATACTAATTTGTCTCATCTGCCGCACTACGAAAAAAAGTTGGGGAAACAAACAGAAAAAAATAATCCAGGGGCTTGGCACTGAGCGGTAGTGTGTGTACAGGGCCTGCAGGCAACTGAAAATCTTTCACTGCCAGCGCTGTGTGCGCCGCGCGCCACGTCGTCTGCAAATTTAGTAGTGGAATGTTGTCTTCAGGGTCACTTTCTACTGCATAATCTTCATCTATTTCATCCCTTCCTTCTTCAGTTTCAATTTCAACATCAGATTCTCTATTCTGTTGTCTTTCAATCTCCTCAACTTGACGCATAATTTCGTCAATTTCATCTTCTGGAAAATCTTCCCACATTTCATCTTCGTGCTTTGCCGCCATTCTTAACTATGAGAAAATGTGTGAATGAAAATGAGAGACGCTGACTAATTTCTTGAGAAGGGAAGGATGTGTGGTGCCAGAAATAGTACTGAAAAGCCATTGGGCTATCCTTACTATAGCGGGAAAAGTCACTCATGGTGTGTGTGAACTTGTTCATGCTCACAGCGTGATGGAAAATACCCACTGGCCGCGAGCGATTCTCGGCATGCTGCGGCACGATGAAATAAATGGGGCCTTTTCCGAAAAGCCCGCTGCGGCATTAGAAAATGGGAGAGGGTTAAATACAGGTATCAGAAAAACAAAACCAAAAACGACATCAGAAAGTCCACATTGGAGGCATGAATTCCTAATCCTTCTGCCTGCTGACAATTTACAAGATAACAGGAATATTCCACAAAACAATCTGAGTCAATGTCCATACCATTTACAGCGGTGGGCTCAGTGCTGCTGGCTGCTGAAATAACATTGGCCAGTGTTGTTTTGAAGCAGAGTGGCTAAAACAACCCTGTACATTGATATGTAAAACTAAGTGTGTAAAGCTAGAAATCACCGGAAAGCTTAGATAACAAGCTGCTACACATGTAATTTTAAAGCAGCATGTAGTGTTTATGATTATGAAAAAAAAAAAAATTGAGGTGCAAAAAATGTCATGATTAGGTAATTACTACCTCTCAACATTAGTTCTAAAAAAAACAAAAAAAATTAAAGAGCTTACGTCGCTTTATCCTTTGTGAAATACTCGGAAAAGTCCAACAAAACAATCACTGCCATCACAGTGAACACTCATTTCGTGCCAAGAGGTGGCTTTCTATAACAAAAATCCGACAATCGATTTAGTGTCATGCAAAGTACTCAGCAACCTATCAATTTGACTCAACAATTATTTTAAAGCCTTGTTGCGTCTAAATAAAGTATAACAGTCCCTTCTTGTGTCTAAATAAAGTAAAACAATCTGTGACAATGAAATAGCCGAGTAGCAAATAAGTGCATCCAGCAAAACTAGCGCTGCTTAATTTGGTCAGACTGTGATAAAATTTACAAATATTCCACAATCGTTACTTCATTGTTCTTCCTTGTTTAATTCAACCAAATTCAGCCTATGAGTTTTACTCCTCTTCACTGTCAATATTGCCAAAACGCTTGCAAAACGAACCAAGAAATTCTAGCGCAAACACTGGCCACAATTTTCTTGAAGATAGCGACTGATCTGAAAAAATAAAAAATGACCCTATGAAGCAATCAAAATATTCATTGCGCAGAAGTACAGAATGACCTCCAACCCTTTCCGACCCCCTACAGTGGCCTTAACATTCATTGGGTGATCTTTGAAAGCGAAAGCGAGCCGTCAATTACGACCACCTATGTCATCCTGGAATATTCTCGGATCTGTTGTGGCTTTGAAAGGTTGTCCCAGAATTTTCCAGGAATCACACTACTGAGGTTAACCCTAGTAGCGCTGTTCCCGGATTACTCCGGAATGACGTAGTGCAGCATTTCTGGCGGCTCCTGGAATATTCCGGGATGACGTCGGTGATCATAATTGAAGGCTTTCTTTCGCTTTCAAAGGTCATCCAATGAACGTGAAGGCCATTGTAGGGCCGCAGAAATGGGTGAAGGTCGTCCACAGTCGCAAGCAACGAGGATTCTGATTGGTTTAGAGGTGTATTTTTTTTTTTTTTGGACGAACGTCGATCGCCTGAAAACAAAATGGCGGCAAAGTGTTTGCGCTCGTATCACTCGAAGTATTTTTCGAGTTTTTTGACGATATTGACGGCGATGAGGAGTTTTAGAGGCTGGATTTGGTTGAAATAAACGATAATAGAGACAATAAGGTAAGGATTGTGAAATATTTTTGAAAAACTTCGGAAAAATTGATCGCGATTGGACTGAATCGAGCGGTGCCAAGTTTTGTCCAAAGCACTTCATAGCTACCGGGCGATTTCGATGTCATACATTGTTTTACTTTATTTTAACGCAACACGGCTTCGAAATAACTGTTTTTAACACTTTGTACCCCAAGGGTGCAGCTGCACTGCAGTCTCTGTGGACCAGCCCTGCAGCAGCTGAGTGCAGTGTGCACTGGGTCATCATAGTAAAATCCTCATATCTTTTTTGTTTCAAGCCCATTTCTTATGAAACTATGGCATTGTGTGGGTAAATGACTGCCCATTATATGCGTGCATAAAAATTTATATTGCATAAAAAAGGTATGTTAATTATGGTGTCAAATTACTCAATTGCTCTGATTTTAAGTGGTGATCCCACTGATGGGCTTATGATTTTTACACAATGTATGCAACAAATACAACACAACAACAACAAAACTATACAAGAATCTCAAATAAACAGGGACAAACATAGGTACTATACAAGTTTTCTTCCAGCATGCATCAAATGTAATATAATCAAAGAGAACCACTGAACTGTACACATGACACTGTCACAATAACGATCATGGAATATACAGATAACATTTCTTCCCTAGTCCAAGAAAGTTCCTGAACTTTTCTACACTACTTTATTCATATGTACAGAATGTTTGCACTTCACCAGGTGGCTTGTAGTTCATTTTCATGTAAACAGTGGTGTTTATCGTAGCGGTACTCACAGTACCAAGGCCACGCCCCTCCCCAGTCACCCCCCCCCCCCTTCCCACCCCTTTTAGCTGCCCTATCTTGCTCTTCAAGCGGCACACAGTGAGTATCACGAGACTCAAAGCTCTCACGATCTCTATCCAAAACACGATCTTTATCAGCAACGTAATAACTCGTTTAAAACTTCTGTTACTTCGTCAGCAGTGAAAGTATGATGTACCAAAGCCATACTACAAGCATATGACACGTAAAACAACAATAAACACAACAAAAACGCGCTCAATTTATATGCAAATTAGCTGTGAACGATGTGCGACCAACGTGGCAGCTAAAGCCAACAAGCTAAAACGACCATGTGAGAATAGAACAGAATGGGAGGGCGAAAGTGAAAGTTCCTGCTGTGGTACGGATTAATCCGTACCCCGTCCAGGGGAGATGATCGCATGGTACGGATTAATCTGTACCCGGGGTAGAAAGTGTTAAGTCATTTCTATATGCTGTCGAGTACTTTGCATCACACGAAATCAAGCGATTGTCGTATTTTCGTCATAGAACGCTGCCAGTTCGCACAAAATAAGTGTTCACCGCCATGACGATCGCGATTGCTATCATTTCGCTGGACTTTTCTGAGTATTTGACGACCGATAAAGCCACGGAAGCTCTTTATTTTTTCAAAACTTATGTCAAGAGACAGTATTTATCGAATCATGACATTTTTGCACGGCAACAACATTGCATATTGTGTTAAAATCAATCTGGGTCACCGACATCGCAACAGTGATTGGTAGTGCACGCGCAGTTTTTAAACTTTTATTTATTTTTTACATTATCATAAACACTACATGCTGCTATAAAATTTCACTCTTTTAAAAGCTTGTTATCTAAGCTTTCCAGTGATTTACAACTTTACACACTTAGTATAGTTTTACATATCAATATCAAGAGTTGTTTGACCCCACCCTACTGCAAATCAACAATGGCTGCTGTTAATTCAGCCAGCAGCACCTAGTACCGCTGCCGTTATTTCAGCACTACTAGGGTTAAAGCATCAACAAAAAAAGGAACTTATCCAAATGGGGGGAAAAATTACACCATGTCAATACCTTGACAATGATGCCTTTGCGTCCTGCAAAACGCCCGTGAAGGAGCAGAACCACCTTCCCTGATTTCATAAACTTCGGCATGATGACTGTCTGCAACAAAACAAAAAAAAATACGGAGACCTTTTACAAACATCAGAGTGTATACATACATGTACGAAAGAAAGAAAAAGAGAGAGAAAGAAAAAGAGACAGACAGAGAGAGATTTTGTTCCTAATTCTGTTGGAAGGGATAAAATTTCTTTGATCCACTGGACCATGGTGATGTTACATTGACGTCATTGTTAGTCTTTCAGTTAATACAATAAACAGATGTTCTTGTGTACAAAGAAGTAGTTACTCATGAAAAACATGCACAAAAAATCTTAAGAGTTTAAAAAAAATGTATAAAACATACATCAAGGCAATTATAGCCATCTCTTACAAAATTCTGATGAAAAAACAAAGTCCTGAACAAATACTCAAATGTGGCTTCTTCATTCCTTTCTCTACTGCCTTCAGCATTGTGAAGATCCTGTAGACTTCGGAGTGTATGCTGGGTATGCCTTTGTTTCCGTAACCCACTGAATGCCGACATGAGTGACAGATTCTTCAATGTACAAAGGGAATTAATGCACTGACACTGACAGGTCTTGACTTGAAGCAGACCTGGAAGATCGGAAAAATCTCCACCCTTAATTCAACAGATATGGCCAAGATTCAAACCCTCGACTTCAAGACCCATGTCTAAACTTGGCTATCAGTATCAAGTCTGTCTCGCTTAGGCTTAGGCCTACTGTCATAAAAAAAGAAAAAAGTCATGATATCTGAACTGATATTTATGATGAAAAACATTTGTTTAAAATTTTAAATAGATTTACTCTACAACTTTGTACATCAACCGGATTAGGGCTCATACTTTTTATTTTTTAATATTAAAAAAAAATTCTTTTATATTGAGAATAATGGAATAAGCACTCATGTGCTTTTATTTATTTATTTTTTTTAACATCAAGTTCCTGTGTGCATGCAGTTTTGTAACTCAATCTTATCTGTTCCCACCGGCATGTGATGGCTACTCTTACGAAAAGCGGAACAGGATTTAATGTGTGCGCAAGATGTTTTGCGTAAGTTTGCACATGGGGGGCCTCAGTTTATAGTCTCATCCGAAGGACTTTGTTTTCGGGAGAGTGGAGTCAGCACTGAAGTCAACTCCCGAGGAAAAATCCCCTCGACTGGGATTCAACTCAATCTTATCTGTTCCCACCGGCATGTGATGGCTACTCTTACGAAAAGCGGAACAGGATTTAATGTGTGCGCAAGATGTTTTGCGTAAGTTTGCACATGGGGGGCCTCAGTTTATAGTCTCATCCGAAGGACTTTGTTTTCGGGAGAGTGGAGTCAGCACTGAAGTCAACTCCCGAGGAAAGATCCCCTCGACTGGGATTCAAACTCGGGTCGTCAAAACCATTATTAATTCCTTGACATTTCACAAACAACAAATTTGGTAATGTGGTCCTACTGCTAGTTACTAGACTGTACACGTTAAATCCTGTTCCACTTTTCATGAGTAGGCCATTGTGTGCCCGTGGGAGCAGATACAAAACTGCATACACACGGGGACTGGAAGTAAATAAGCACACGAGTGCTTATTCCATTATCCTCGATATAAAACAATAAATAGTAATAATACTCATCTCTTTAAATGCTTCTTACTGCACACAGGCTTGTGTGTAATATTACATGTTTCAATTTATTGTATTTTTTATTTTTTAAATCATTGTCATGGCAGATTCCCATGTTATTTTCCAAAGAGACAGCCTAGATACAGCTGTAGTATTGGGAGTATTGCCACAAATGTTATGCTACTTGATCTATACGACTATAGCCTAGTTCATTCGGTAATTGGAAAAAAAGTCACAAGCGCGCATGCGTGCGTGCGTTTATTTTATTATTTATTTATTTATTCTTTTATATCGAGAATAACAGAATACGCGATCATGTGCTTTAAGCCTTTATTTCATCCGGTTCCCGTGTGTATGCAGTTTTGTAAATATTGTCATCTGTTCCCACCAGCACACGATGGCCTACTCTTACGAAAAGCGGAACAGGATTTAACGTGTGCGCAAGATGTTCTGCGTGCGTTTGCACACTGGGCCTCAGTTTAAAGTCTCATCCGAAGGACTTTGTGTGTGTGTGTGTGTGTGTGTGTGTGTGTGTGTGTGTGTGTGTGTGTGTGTATGCATTGTACTGCACAGCACATTTTTCTTGATGATATTGCTCATTTTACTTTTATTCTCTGGCCTGCGTGCGTGCGTGCATGCATGTGTGTGTGTGTGTGTATGCATTGTACTACACTGCACATTTTGATGATATTGCTCTTATTTTACTTTTATTCTTTGGCATGTGTGCGTGCGCGCGTTTTGTAAACTGGATTTTACTTGGCTTTGTTTGACCTGATTGTGACTTTTTTTCCTGTGACTTTTTTTCCTACCTAATTTTGTGACTTTTTTTCTGTGACTATTTATCCTACAACCATTCTTTCCCTCCAGTGGGGCTAGGCTACCGAGTATAGAGGGTATATAATCGTTTCCACTTGATTAGTAATATTTTTCAGGTCACCTCCTGTCAGTGTTACTCTTGTTCTTTACACTTGGTATTTTACTATTCACTACATCATTCAAAAGAGAAGGGGGAGTGGGGTATTACTTTAAATTTTAATGCACTGACCAGTGATGTTTTATTTCACAGGATGTGATTGAGTGAAGAAATATGGCTACTACTTTTTTCACTCAATTTCACAGGCCCTAATTAGGGCTAGGTTTTTTGTTTTCAAAATCTTAGCTCATTACTTTCAGAGGAATTCATCAACATATCAAACCCAACTGAATGATAGCGATACTTATGCCTAGAGGCTATGGAAATTACTTAGATTTCCATGAAGTTGCACCTAACGATGCCAAGGAGTTTAGAAATGAAAATCACTTGTGACTTACTCACTCAGGCCTTCACATTACAATAAATACCGATAAAATTACTATGCTATTCAATGAGTTTTAAACCGAAGTCGCATGTTCAAAACATTCGCAAACTGAATGCAATCAAACAAGGTGGGTAAGAAATGCTGATCAATACATTTAAAGAAAATATGCACAATTCACAGGAGAGCGAAATCCTACGAGCAAGGTTGGCCAATGTCTAGGTTTTAATGATTTTATCTTAGTATGCCAAGTTTCCTTCCCAGTTCGACTATCAACATCCTCGAATTTTCGCCCTTTTGTTTTCAGCACAGAAGAAAATGCAGTCGGCTAGGCCTAATTTTAATTTGCCAGCCAAAAAGGAAAATAAAAATCTCGTTACTTCAATCATACGGTATCACAGCCAACATGTCTACAAAATAACTGCGACTACTTTTGTTACAATTGTGCTGAACAGGTAAAAACCGATATCAAGTTCATTCCTGTAACATCTCTCTTTAAATAAATCATCAATCGAAATAAATGTATGAGTATTAAACCATAAAATGCTAATAG
>CM060319.1:44272985-44282985 GCA_030674155.1 Stramonita haemastoma | reverse complement strand
TGTGTGTGTGTGGTGTGTGTGTGTGTGTGTGTGTGTGTGTGTGTGTGTATGGTGTGTGTGTGTGTGTGTATGTGTGTGTGTGTGGTGTGTGTGTGTGTGTGTGGTGTGTGTGTGTGTGTGTGTGTGTGTGTGTGTGTGTGTGTGTGTGTGTGTGTGTGTGTGTGTGTGTGTGTGTGTGTGTGTGTGTGTGTGTGTGTGTCTTTTGTCTCCCTTTTTCTGGCATGTTTTTTTTATTTGACTTGGTTTGTTTTTTGCTTTGGGTTTGTTGTTGTTTTTGCTGCTGCTACTGTTGTTTATATTTTGCATCTCCCTCCAATTAGCAACTCCCCCCCCACCCGCCTCTTACCCCCTGCAAAGGTTTATGTTTTTGTTTTTGCTTTCAGATTTTTTGTTAGGGTTTTGTTTTCTTGTTTTTCGTCGTTGTTGTTGTTGTTGTTGTTGTTGTTGTGTGTTGTTGTTGTGTGTTGTTGTGTGTGTGTGTGTGTGTGTGTGTGTGTGTGTGTGTTGTGTGTGCTGTGGAGAGCATGCGTGCGTGTGGCTGCGCGCGCGCGTGTTTACTTCAGCAGGGCCATTGAAACTTGTTAAGCGACTATTATCAGCATAGATAAATTTCTCTACCTAGCAGGTATCAGCAGTACTTTGTCTAGACCAACGTTACTGTTTCTTCTTCGTCGAACGCTCAACACTCAGACAGCAACTATTGTCTATCATATGAGCGAAAATGCGTTTCGCTGTCGTAAGCGTCTGACAAGTCAGGCCCAGTCATCCGACTTCGCTGTAGGAAGAATTGCGATCTTTTAAGACTTTCTGGCAAAAAAAAAAAAGGGCAGGAGAATGGACTAACAAGGCAAGAAAATATAGACAAGAGGAGGTGACAGGAAGATAAAAAAAACAAACAAGATAGAAACAAAGAAAAGGATAGAAAAGATGGATTTTCTAGCACAGAATTTCCAGAAGTGAAGATTATATTATACTGACAGGCCGACGGCATCCACACAACGGGATAGATCACGAACACAACGCTCTTAACCACTAGGTATCCCGCTCCTTTAAAAAAAAGAATTTCTAGTGTATTTGATGTAGACTATCTTAGTGGTCATAACTTATTCCCATGGCTCGGAGTCTCCTTATCAATTATTTATTACTTCTTTCATATCGAGGATAATGGAATAAGCACTCATATTTTGCTTCTTTTTTTACATCCAGTCCCCGTGTGTATGCACTTTTGTAAATCTTGTCATCCGTGTACCAACCAGCACACGATGGCCTACTCTTAAGTTACGAAAAGCGGAACAGGATTTAGGCTAACGTGTGCGCAAGATGTTCTGCGTGCGTTCGCACACGGGGCCTCGGTTTATAATATCATCCGAAGGACTTTTTGGGGAGAGTGGAATGAGTCAGTACTGATGTTAACTCCAGGGGGAAAAAAAAATCCTCTCTAACGGGAATCGAACCCGGGTCGTCATAATTGCGAGCACAGTGTTCTGACCACTAGGCTATCCCGTCCCAGGAAGATGGAGCACACTCCTAGGCCAAAGATTGCCTTGTTTTTTGTTTCATTAAACACATGAAGTTTTGTTGTTCTAAAACAGGTTTGATTCAGTTTACATAGCTAGAGCTGCTACTGTTGTTTTTGTTGCTGCCGTTGAAGATTTCTGGTTTGGATCCCTGGTTGCCCATAGCACTGAGTTTTTTGGGGGGTCAGTGGACGGAGTTGGGGGGGGGGGGGGGGGGGGGGGGGGGGGGGGGGGAGGGATAAGCCTAGTGGTTAGAGCATTGGCCTGCGGTTTGACGTCCGGAGTTGAGCCCGGGTTCGAGCCACCACGAGGAGGACACCTGTTTAGGGGGATTCCCCCCCCCCCCCCCCCCCCCCCCCCCCCCCCTTTAGAGATAACTGACGTCTGTAAGTCTTCAATTTTAACGTCTTTCCACTTTGAGTGATAGACTACCACTAAGTCACAGAAGAATGGACTAACATATCGCATCTGTCCATTCCCCTGAAAGTCATTCAGATGAGACTATAAATCAGGGCCCAATGTGTGAACGCTCACGAATTATCTTACGCACATGTTGAAACCCTTTCTGCCTTTGGAAGAGTAGGCCAGCCATTCGCGCCATTCCGGTAACAAAGGATGACAAAATAATTATAAAAACGACGCATGCACACACTGGTGCCATGCTTAAACATCATCCCTGAAGTCGGAATGCGGCTACCTTTCATGATGGGCAAAAACATACATAAAACTACGTAAAAATCGTATTATTGGTGGACCTCGGAGTTTTAACCATGAACCCAACCAGAGAGAGAGAGAGAGAGAGAAGAGAGAGAGAGAGAGAGAGAGAGAGGAGAGAGATGAATAGAGTAGAGAGAGAGAGAGAAAGAAGAGAGAGTAGAGAAGGAGGAGAAGAGAGAGAGAGATGTAATGACCGACTTTGATTTTAAATTCAATCGTGGTGGATCGGTGGTCTACAGGTAACGCGACTGTCTAAAGCGAAAAGTCCGGGTCTGAGTGTGCGGTGGTTCGAATCCCATTTAGGCCAAAAACGTTTTCCCCATCCTTTGCTAGGGATTTCTGCTTTGTTTTGTTGTTTCTTGCTTTGTGTTGTTTTGATTTTTTTCTTTCTTTGGATAATGGCTTGATGGAAAAAAGCAAATCGATGCTTATCAATGTACCATCTGGAATAAAAATTGATGATTGATTAGACCATGAGTGGCGGTATGGGTACTGATCTTTCGGATGAGACAATAAACCCTGGTCCCGTGTGTCACATGTCATTATTTAGCGCACGCAAAAGAACCAACGGCAAAATTCTGTAGAAAAAAAAGCCACTATGATAGGGAAACAAATACAGTTGCAGACACGAAAAAGAAAAAAAAAATAATGGGTAGCACTGCACTTATGGCGACGCGCTCTCCCCGGGGAGAGCAGCCCGAATTTCACGCATAGAAATCTGCTGTGACATTAAGTGGTATGAAAAAAAAAGTGTAGCGAAGTCCAACGATATTTTCCATAATGTTAGTGGAGGATAAAGGTTTTATCTCGGTAACCTAGCTGAGAGGTGTTATGTGTACTAAAATGACCCCTCCCGCTTTAAAAAAAAAAAAAAAACCTGCAGAATGTTATTGTTTCGTTGATTTTTAGCCAGGAGGTACTATATATTATCATTGACAATTCGTTTTGATTGTTTTTGTTGATTTCTTAGCCTGGGGGTACTATATTTATTGACATTCCTTTTGATTGTGCTCATGCGAGTAGAGTATGTTGTATGTTTTATTGTTTATGGTAGGAAGTGATCATTTAAAAAAAAAAAGAAGCCTGACAAATTTCATACAACCAAAAGAGTGGGGAGTGTGGGGAGTGTGTGTGTGTGTGTGTGTGTGTGTGTGTGTGGTGTTGTTGTGTGTTGTTGTTGTGTTGTTGTTTTAAAAAGTAGATTGATAGTGGGCTAAAGTTTAGATTTTAATATGATATTTTTGAGGGTGTATTATTGAGTTTTGTGTGCATTTGGCCCCTGATATTTTCAATTCAGTTGTACTCTCTCTCTCTCTCTCTCTCTCTCTCTCTCTCTCTCTCTCTCTCTCCTCTGTGGAGTAAACATCAGTGCCGACTCCACTCACACTCCCTCCCCCCCCCCTAATGTCCTTGGGTGAGATTACAACCATGGTAGTGTGTGTGAACGCACGCTGGAATCTTACGCGCACGATGGAAACGAATGATAATTTACCAAACCGCCTACTCACAAGGACTGGATGTAAAAAAAACAACCAAAAAACTCAAAAAACATATATGAGTGTATACTCCATTATCCTCAAAATAAAAGAATTATATCCCCAAAATAAAAGATTTATATTTTTAACCCCCCCCCCCCCCCCTCTCTCTCTCTCTCTCTCCGTCTCTCTCATACACACACATACATATACATACACAGAGGAATCTTGTAGCCTACTGATTTTCTGCCTGATTCTAAATTTGCAAGCAAACTACCAGTTTTATCAAGACATCACGCTTGGCAACCAAATCACTTCTATTCCTTACTCACGAAGCCACACGCACACACACACACACACACACACGCACACACACCACATCGCAATTTAAGACACAACTAGAAGACATCATTATTCAAAAGGCAGCCTTGAGCTGGTGAAAGCTGTGCCAGGCTAACTATTTATAGCTCGCTAGGCGTTTGTGCAAGTGCAACGTAGATATAGATCTATTCTAAATGAATTCTCTTTTTTCTTCCTCCTTTTTTTCTTTCTCTTTTGTAATACTTTCTTGACAGTTATCTCTGCGGTTATCAGGGTTGTTTTCACATTGTAGAAATAATAATTAACAACAACAACAACAACAACGCATCTTAAAAAAAAAAAAGAAAAAAAAAGAAGGTCGCATCAGATGTAAACACACAAGCACGAAGGCTGTCAGCCAGTGACTTTACCCTGTGACCTTTACCTTGGCCTTGAGCGCTAAGGGGAGAGAAAAAAAAAATCGGTGAATGTATGCAAATTAGCTTACGGGGGCCCTCTTTGCTGACGAAAGAATCCTGTAGGCGGCGCCCTGTGGCATCCAAATCTTTGCCGGCAACGTCCGTACGTGCTCATGCGCGTGTGCGCGCGCGCGCAAACCCCACACACACAACATACACACACGCACACACACACACACACACACACACACACACGCACACACACGAGGCACTCTGATTTTGGAGGGGGGGGCAAAATGGGAAGAAGGAGGTGATAAGTTTGTCGTCTCATCATACGATTATGAGCTTGTTGTAGCCTAGGCCTTGCTAGGCTAGCTCACTGCCGACAGATTCTACGATGGCTGTAGGCCGAGTATTAGGCCCAGCCTGAAACCTGCAGACTCAAGGTTCCGCCCAGGAACATGGATAATGCGCATCGCTTTTTCTTTTCCTTTTTTTAATTTTTTTTTTTAAGTGTTGCTATTTTGGGGACTACGGAATCGACAGCAGTTTTGTAAACAACTGTACTGCTTCAAGAAATGAAGGTAGAAGAGGGGGGTAGAAAAGAAAATGGAGGTGGTTTGAGGAAGAATAAGTCAAGTCGAAGTTCAAACTGTTTTAATCATCCCATGAAAGGCAACTGCAAAACTGACAAGGATGTAAAATTCATGATAGGTATTTTTTTTACCTCGAAATGACAAAAAGAAAGGTACATTGTTATATTGGTTTAAAAATTCCAAGACAACTTCAAATTACAACCAAAAAAAAAATCATGCACACACACTCACGTACGCAGCGCGCGCAGCGCCCGCACACACACAACACACACACACACACACACACACACACACACACACACACACACACACACACACACACACACACACACACACACCAATGCAGTAAGGAGAGAGGAGAGACTAGGAAGTATGTACAATGTATGTATACTATGATATGAACCTACTATATTCAAAGAGCAAAAGTATATTATATATCAGTGAGTATGAAAAAAAAAACCAACATTTGTGTGTGTGTGTATGTGTGTGTGTGTGTGTGTGTGTGTGTGCGCGCGCGCGCCGCGCGCGCGCGTGTGTGTGTGTTTAATCAGACTTATTAGAATGAGCCTGACGCGGGCTATTATCATCACAAGGCTGTTTTGCAAGCAAGGAAGCTTTTCTTTTTTAAAAAAAAAATATTATTTATTTTAATCATATCTGCAGTTTGGGCCGGCAAGGGCATAATTTATGCACTTTACTGTGTTGGATAGAGTCATCAGATGCACTCGTGTGTGTGTGTGTGTGTGTGTGTGTGTGTGTGTGTGTGTGTGTGGTGTGTGTGCGCGCGCGCGCGCGCGCGCGTACAAGTGTGTTCGTTTCGTTCGTTTTTTACTTCAACGTAACACGTCTTTTCACTACATGTGATATTAGACGATGTGTGTGTGTGTGTGTGTGTGTGTGTGTGTGTGTGTGTGTGTGTGTGTGTTGTGTGTACGGCGCGCGCGAACTGGCAAGCAAAAAGTTGGGGGGGGGTGAGCCTTTTTTTATTTTTTTTTTTAGTTCAGTTCCATCAATTCTTTTATTTTTTTTTATCAATTATTTCTGTGCTCATTTGAACTGATGTACAAAGGCGCTATGATGATGATGATGATGATGACAAGTGGGGTTAAAGTTCAATGGTTGAAAAACATGATGCATGTGACGTTCAAAACAGGGGAAGACCCCCCCCCCCCCCCCAAAAAAAAAAAAAAAAAAAAAAAAAAGAGAAAAAAAGAAAGGAAAAAAAAAAAAAAATCACAGAGAGGCTCGAGACAACAGTTTTAAATGAAAAAAGTCCGCCCCCCCTCCACCACACACACCACACCACACACACAGACCACACGCACGCACGCACACACACGCACGCACAGCACGCACGCACACACACTCGCACCACCACGCACGCACGCACGACACGCACGACACGCACACACACACACACACCACACACACACACGACCACCACAGCACACACACACACACACACACAACACACACACAGCACACACACACAACACACAACACCTGGGTTTTGCTTACGTTGACTTAACAGAGCAATTGGACGATCAATCATTCAACAAACAAGCAAGCAAGCAAGCAACAAAACAACCACAACACACACACAACACACGCACACGCGCGCGCGCGCACAGCACACACACACACACACGCACACGCGCGCGCGCGCACATCCCACACACACACACACACACACACACACACACACACACACACACACACACACACACACACCATCACGTAGTACTGCTGAACACAATCATATATTATTGTACTGATCGTAGGGTCGTTTAGGATGGCATTTTGGCTAGTTGGTTGGTTGGATGGTTAATTGATTAGTTGCTTGGTTGGCATTTGCCTTGTTGGTCTTTCGGATTCGCATTAATTTTGATGAAGAGTTTAATGCGCTGTTTTTTCCGCTGTACGAATGCCGGGGGGCTCTCAGTCATAAAAGCAAATGAGAATTCTGTCCTAGAAAATTCACCTTTTCTATCATTCCCGTTCTCTCTCTCTCCTCCCATCAGCTCAGTAGTATAGCAGCAGTAGTGTGTAGCAGCAGCGCAGCAGCCAGCGCGCAGTAGTAGTAGTAGTAGTAGTCCCCCAGCCAGCAGCAGCAGCAGTAGTAGCGCATAGTAGTAGTAGTAGTAGTAGTAGTAGTAGCAGCAGCAGCACAGCTAGCTCAGCGAGTAGCAACAGTTAGTGGTAGTTTAGCTAGTAGCAACAACACAGCAGTAAAGCAGTAGTTTCAGGTTTTGCAGACGTTAAAAAATACACAACGATATGGTACTGGTAAAAGAGAAACTCACATTCTTGACGCTTCTTCCTGCCAAAAAGCGTTTAAAGTCCTCCAGATTAACTACTTAAACTGAGTTTCCCTGTGCGAACGCATGCAGGACATCTGCGCACACTAAAAGCCGTTCGCTTTTCGGAATAGTAGCATTGTGTGCCGTGATGGATGACAAAGTTTACAAAACTGCCACGCGCAGGATGCTTTTCCAGTATCCGAAAAAAAATAACTCTCCCCTTACTCTCTCATCACACATCTCTTCTCTTCATCATCTTACTCTCTCCAGCTCTCTCTCTCTCTCTCTCTCCCTCTCATTCTAACCCTCACATCTACACTGCTTTCTTTGACTATTATGCCCTCGTCCCTCGCCTCTGCCCATCCAATCATTCTCCGCACCCACCCTCCCTCCCCCCCCACCTCCTACTCTCTCTCATTCTGTGTCTCTATCTCTATTTTCAATCTCTCTTCTCTCTCTCCTCTCACCTGGGGTATCATATAAAGATATGGGTAAACAAGCTTGGAAGTGTCTGAAAAATTGACAAACTGAAATGCCCATCTATGTTCTTGTGGCATTAATATTATCTGTTGGGAAATATAGGTGACTTGTTTTATGATGAAGGGGCCTTAGGCCTATAATATTCATATAATTGAATTTTCTAGCTGTCTGTCTGTTGTTTGTCTGGTTTGTCTGTCAGTTGTCTGTCTGTGCTGTTGTCTGTCTGTCTGTGTTGTCCTGTCTCTCTCTCTCTCTCTCATCTTACGTGTCATCTACTCTCACATGCTCATCGCTCCTCGTCTGTTCTCTCTCCAGATGTCAATGATTTACATGTTCCGTTTGCTTGTTGTTGTTATTGTTGTTGTTATTGTTGTATTATTTGTTATTCAGATCCCTCCAAGCAGTTAAAGCTAACCAAAGTTACCCTAAAAAAAAAACCTCGACTACATAACAATATGCGTCTCAGTTCCAATGAAAAAAAGTAACCCACCACAACAGATTGGCATGAAAGTTTACAAAGTTGGTTAATACATAACTGCAGAGTACGTAGGAAAGCATACACATTGTATCAACTACCTTTTATTTGGAAATTATATTGTACACACGAGTTTATATCATTTAGTGAGTGAGTTTCACAGGTAATAAGCAGAACCCAATCTAGTATTGTTAGTAAAGGTAAAACATTTTTTTGTTGGTATTCATCATGGGAAATAATTCATGGATCTCAATTTACAATCCCTTTTTTTTTGGCTTTGCAATTCAACAATGTTTTTGAATGGTGATATTTCGGGGATAGTCAAAACACTCTCTCTCTCTCTCTCTCTCTCTCTCTCTCTCTCTCTCTCTCTCTCTCTCTCTCTCTCTCCTCTCTCTCTCTCTTCTCTCTCTCTCTCTCTCTCTCTCCCTCGTCTGCTGTCTGTCTGTCTGTCTGTCTGTCTGTCTGTCTGTCTTCTGTTCTCTCTCTCTCTTCTGTCTGCTCTTCTGTCTTTTTCTCTGTCTCTCTCGTCTTCTCTTCTCTCTGTCCTCGTCTGTCTGTCTCTGTCTCTGTCTGTCTGTCTGTCTGTCTGTCTGTCTCTTCTCTTCCTCTCTCTCTCTCTCTCTCTCTCTCTCTCTCTCTCTCTCTCTCTCTCTCTCTCTCTCTCTCTCTCTCTCTCCATATTAGATGGGACAGAACAGTTTTAAAAGAAAAAAATATTCAAATTCGTCCACTGGGCATTTTCTCCATGCTGATTTTAGACCTGACCTTTCCAGTTCGTATGGTTTCGTGTTAGTCCTGATTTTGGACATGGACAGTCCCACCACATCAGGCTTTCAATTTAAGCTGAAAGCTTAACCCCTCCCAATGACATAAGTCAGTAAAGCTATGTAGACTACATGTCCACCAGCCATATAGACCCAGCTGGAGGCAGTATACACACAACACACACACACACACCAACACACACAACCAACAACCAAACCACACACACACACAACCATATATATATATATAATACATATATATATATTATATATATATATTCATATATGTATATATATATATAAATAACCCGCTGTGTGCATAATAAATAAAGGCACGAACCCATTACCACAGATGGCCATCCTTTTCTGACTGAAAAACAGGGCCATAAAGTTTTTACTACTACGCAGCACTTTTGCGACAGACAACATAATGGTCAAGCTTTAGGTGATCATTAGTTAACCCATTTGAAGCCAGGGGCCATGTCCAGTTTTATTTATTGACTGGTAAGCAATAATATTTTCAGGGTTTTTATTTTTTCCCCCCGTTCCTTCCCTTTAGAGTTCCGAGGTTCACTGATGGTGAGATTTTGTTTACTGTACCATTTTAGCTAACAATGAAGGTAGCTGAATTTTGACTTTTGGGTATGGTGTCTAAACATGAACACCTGTGTGCAGAGATATATATATATATATATATATATATATATATATATATATATATATAATATATCGCGTGTGTGTGTGTGTGGTGTGTGGTGCGTGCACGCGCGCATATGTGTGTGAGTTTAATAATCATTGTCATCCATTCCTACAGGCACGAAATGGCTTACTCTTCCGGAAGGTGGAACAGGTGTTAACGTGGGCTGAAGATTTTCTAGTAGTGTTTGCACTTGGGACCTCGGTTTACAGTTACACGTAAAGGACTTTCGGGGGGAGCGGAGTCGGTACTGATGT
>CM060319.1:44247985-44260485 GCA_030674155.1 Stramonita haemastoma | reverse complement strand
AGAAGCAATCAAACGAAACGATAAACAGACAAAGCTAATACCTTCAGCATCAACAAGCACGACCATGATCACTATATTACCACCACCACCACCACCACCACCACCACCACCACCACCACCACCACCACCACCACCACCACTACCAACGACACCACCAACAGCGTTTATCCAAACCTTCAAATCAAGACGCTATCCTTTCCAAATAAAAACATACAAGTAAGCAAGCAAGCAGACGAACAAACAAAAGCAACAGAGCCCCCCCCCCCCCCAAAAAAAAAAAAAAGGAGAACAATAAACAGACAAAACCAAACACAAAACAAAAACCCAACTAAAACCCTGCCAGAAATCTTTTCCAGCATTAAAATTCACACACACACACATACACACACGCGCGCGCGCGCGCGCGCGCGCACACACACACACACACACACACACACACACACACACACACACACACACACACACACACACACACACACACACACACACACACACACTCCAAACAAAAAAAACTCAAGACACAAAAACAAACCAACTCACCAACCAACTAACCAAACACCCACCCAACCAATTAACCAACCAACCAAACCAAACCACCCAACCCACCAAAACAGTATTATTAGTATTATACTTATGTGTGTTTCAGGGAGTGGTGGTTTTTCCATTGACTTTTCTGACCGACTTTCCTGGTAGTAGTAGTAGTAGTAGTAGTAGTAGTAGTAGTAGTAGTAGTAGTAGTAGTAGTAGTAGTAGTAGTAGTAGTAGTAGGCCTAATCACGTTAGAACAGAAGCCTGTGAGGCTGCATGAAGCCTGCCCCCAAAATAGACGTGTTGTTTAGTCACTGTTGAAGTATAATGATACGCTTACAGGTAGAAACGATCTGGTACCTGTACTGCGTCATTCATATCTGGTACCTGTACTGCGTCATTCAGATCTGGTACCTGTACTGCGTCATTCAGATCTGGTACCTGTACTGCGTCATTCAGATCTGGTACCTGTACTGCGTCATTCAGATCTGGTACCTGTACTGCGTCATTCAGATCTGGTACCTGTACTGCGTCATTCAGCCAGCTTGCGCACAGGTTTTCTTCGCATCCGATTAATTTATTTTCATCCCTTTCCTCCACCCCACCCCCTTTCCCTCCTCTCTGCTCACAAAAGGAAAGAGTTGTTTATTTCGGTATGTGTGCAATAATATCATAACCTTATCACCTCCAAGTCGGGGAATGCGGTCACTTGATTTCAATGGTGGGTAAAATCGGTTGCAGGTACGCGCGCACACACACACACACACACACACACACACACACACACACACACACACACACACACACACACACACACACACACACACACACACACACACACACAATCTCACCACTTGTGTGAATCTTGGAGTTTTTCTCTCTAGCCAAGGAACGAAAAAAACAACAACAATAACGACAACAACAATGACAACAACAACAACAACACCCAACTTGATCTTCAGAGTACAACAATAACAAGAACAACGACAATAACGACAACAACAATGACAACAACAACAACAACACCCAACTTGATCTTCAGAGTACAGCAATAACAAGAACAACAACAATAACGACAACAACAATGACAACAGCAACAACAACACCCAACTTGATCTTCAGAGTACAACAATAACAAGAACAATAACGACAACAACAATGACAACAACAACAACACCCAACTTGATCTTCAGAGTACAACAATAACAAGAACAATGACAACAACAACAACACCCAGCTTCATTTTCAGAGTAATGTTACTGCTGCATACAGACATTGCGCTCAAAGTTGATGAGAAGGAAATAATGAGAAAATAAAAAGGTAGGCAATTTCAATGAAATAGGTAAAAAAAAAAAAAGGAGGGGGTGGGGGGTTGACTAGAAACAGCTAGCTGAATGAAAAGAAAAAAAAAGAATTAAAAGGGGAGAAAATGTTAGAGAGAAAGCAATTGACAAACGCTTCAGCAAAAAAAAGTATTAGAAAGGCTTATCTTATTGACATGCCCAAAAATTCAAAAGCAAAACAGTTACAATAAAAAAAAAATGGGAGAGAGAGAGAGAGAGAGAGAGAGAGAGAGGGGAAGAGAGACAGACAGACAGACAGACAGACAGACAGAGACAGACAGAACAGACAGACAGACAGCAGACAGACAGACAGACAGACAGAGACAAAGAGAGGAATATCTTTATTCTCGCTTTTTTTTCCTCCTTATTTTATTTGACAACGAAAAATTAATTAAACAAAAATCAACTGGGAACAAATCAAACATATTTTTGGCGATAACTTGGTGTGAAGAAGCGTGATCATCAGCACTAGAGAACTAAACAATGGAACAACATCTGGAAACTGACTGTGTCTAATTTACAAAACTGCATACACACGGGGACTAGATGTAAAAAAAAAAAGCACATAAGACCTTACTCCATTATCCTCGATATCAAAGAATAAATAGATAAATAAATAAAGAAATAACTTACAGTAAAATTCTTCATCATTATTTTTTTTCTCTAGAGCACAATGGGTCTCCTTATTGTTAATTAAAGCATTAACTAGATCCTTGTCGGGTTTTGTTCGGTTTTTTTTTCTGTTTCGGTTTTAGTTTACATCTCCCTAAGTTATGAGCAATGATGGGAATTTCGCTGTTTGTGACCGATTTTTATCAACCATCTCAGGTAGCCGCATTCCGACACTTTCGGGGATAGTGTGTCTAAACACAACACCTGTCTGCAAGCAAACATTTTTTTTGGATGAGACTATAAACCTAGGCCCTGTTTGCGAATGCACGTAGAACATTTTGCGCACACTTAAAAGTTCTACAAATTTTCGTAAGAGTAGGTCATTGTGCGCCAGTGGAAACGGATGACAACATTTATTAAACTGCATACAAACAGGGTTTAAAAAAAAAAAAAAAAAAAAGGTAAAGGTGTCCCATAACCTGTGTGGTCGTAGGGGAGCGAGGCATCAAAGACCTCAGCTTCTCTAGGGTGCCAGCAGTTGAGGGTGACGCCCATCTCCTCACCTTAAACAGGGACTGGATGTTAAAAAAAAAAAAGCACATTAGTGCTTATTTCATTATCCTGAAATACGAAAAAAACAAATTCTGTCATCTATTACTACCAGCAACGAAAAGCCTAGTTTCGAAAAAACAAAACAGGCTAGTAACGTGTGTGCAAGATGATGTGCGTATAGTCAGTCAGTCTCATGCGAAGGACTTTTGCGGGGATCGGGAGTGGAATCAGCACAAATGTGAACTCCAGGGGGAAATACCTTAAAAGGGAGCTAGGCCTCCTTGGGGCTCAGTCTCACCCAGGCCAGGCTATGTCAGATGATTACCATCGTAACGCTGCTACTGTCAGGCAATCCTGCCCTCAAGAGTTGATGATAATGATTGTAGTAGTAGTAGTAGTAGTAGTAGTAGTAGTAGTAGTAGTAGTAGTAGTAGTAGTAGTAGTAGTAGTAGTAATAGTAGTAAATAGATGTACTGTGGGGTGGTGTAGTAGTAGTAGTGTGAGTGGTAGTAGTAGTAGTAGGTGGTGTGTAGTAGTAGTTGTATAGTGGGGGAGGGTGGAGGAGGGGTGGTGAGATGGTAGTGGTAGTAGTGTAGTAGTAGTAGTAGTAGTAGTAGTAGTAGTAGTAGTAGTAGTAGTAGTAGTAGCAGAGGAGGAGTAGAGTAAGTAAGTAGTAGTAGTAGTAGTAGTAGTAGTAGTAGTAGTAGTAGTAGTAGTAGTAGTAGTAGTAGTAGTAGTAGTAGTAGTAGGGGTTGTGGGTGTATGGAGGTGGTGTGTAGTAGTAGTAAGTAGTAGTAGTAGTAGTGGTAGTAGTAGGTGGGTAGTAGTATAGTAGTAGGTGTAGTGTAGTAGGTTGTTAGTAGTAGTATGAGTAGTGTGTGGGTGGTGTGTAGTAGTAGAGTAGTAGTGTGTGGGGGGGAGGAGGAGTGGAGAGGAGGAGGAGGAGGATAGAGTAGTAGCAGTATGAACAGCAGCAGCAGCAGTTAGTAGTAGATTGATAAACCACAGCGCAAGCTGCATATAACCTACTTGGGTAACAATGTGGATAGCTGGATCTCTGACCACTGAACTATCCCGTAGTAGGTAACATGCAAATGACGATTTAGATTCTGATTTCAGCATGGTGACGAGAAAGATATTCTAGGAACTTCTAGACAAAGATGTTTCGTTTTTATTAAAAAAAAATTTGTTTCCTAAAGATTGCAATTCAGAACATTGATGTGTTTTATAATAACACGCTGTTTTTTCGACATAAAAATAAATAAAAGAAGTGAAAAGAAACTTTCTGAAAAACTTAAACAAAATCAAAAGATCTGTTACCCCCCCCCCCCCCCCCCCCCAAGAAAAACAAATAAACAATAACAAAAACCCCAACAAACAAACAAAATCCCCACCCAAAAACACACAAAAACAAAAACAACCCAAACCCCCAACAACCCCCCCCCAAAAAAAAAAACAAAACAATCCCCCCCCCCCCCCCAAAGAAAAGCAAAGAAAGAACACAAGACAGCAAAAAAACCCAAAATGATCATCATCCTGTGACTTTGACCGACTTTCTATCGAACACTAACCAGAGAGAGAGAGAAAGAGAGAAGCAGAGAGAGAATAGTACCACTACAGTACTAACTACTACTACTACCACCATCACCACAACAGGTTCAGAGAGACATCTCCTATCCGCTAGCCTACACAAGGGAGAGAGAGGCTTTCAAGCTTGCTAGTTCTTTCTACCAGGCTCTCAAGCTTCAGATGACTCACTCACTACATGCGTACAGTGTAACATAGCAGGCAGAACTAGTACAGCGCTGGAACCGTGCGAATAGTCAAGTCATATCAGACCGAGGTGACTGGTTATTGGTGGCTGTCCCTGGGTCTTGTATGGTGATTTAATGCGAGGACTGCTTCCTGAACTTTTGACCTGCAGCGTGGACTGTCACGTGCTTTCTCTGTGGGCAGCTCGCTATTTGTGGGATCGAATCTCACAGCTTCCTTATTCCCCCCCTCCCCCCCCCCCAGCTCCTTCCCTTCCCTTCCCCTCCCCTTCGCTTCCAACCTCCCCCCCCCACCCCCTTCTCCCTCTTTGTAGTCACTACCATCACGACCATAATTACCGTCATCATAAACCTGGGAAAAACCGTCTCCATTTTGTTGTTTTTCTTACAATTTGGACACGTTTTTTTATTTATAATCTATTCTTGTTTTTGAATATATGTACACTTTAAACTGTTTTTTTTAAAAATAAAAATATTGTCTTCTTTTTTTTTGGTTTTGACTTATAATGATTTGTTTACGGGTTTTTAGTATTTGTGTGGTTGTTATTTTGGTGTTTTTAAAAAACAAATATAGAGATCTATATTACTTAAATCCCAAAACAATACATTGATGTGAAAACAAACAAGTGTGTGTTCAGAAATCAAAACTGCCAACGATCCTAAATTTACAGAAATGCATGCTTAAATGTAAAGTAAACATAGGCACTTACTCAATATGCACATAGATTTGCATACCTATCTACTTAAAAAAAAACACACAACATGCATGCTTACATTAAGTCAGCCTGATAATTTCTCATTAGTTACTGCTATCTACAAAATATGATCAAATTAATGTAAATAAAAATTCCACCTGGTAAATATATACAGGGCTGGTAACTGTTTTTTGAATGTTTTACTCATGAAGAACCAATTTATAACACATGTCTCCTCTCCTCTCTCTCTCTCTCTCTCTCTCTCTCTCTCTCTCTCCTCTCTCTCTCATCTCTCTCTCTCTCTCTCTCTCTCTCTCTCTCTCTCTCTCTTCTCTTTCTCTCTTCTGTTGATGTCAGTTTCTCTCTCTCTCTCTCTCTCTCTCTCACTCTCTCTCTCTCTCTCTCTCTCTCTCTCTCCTCTCTCTCTCTCTCTCTCTCTCTCTCTCTCTCTCTCTCTCTCTCTGGACCCACACACCCACACCCACACCACACACCCACACACACAACAACACACACATTGCTTTCCATGCAGAAATAGAAATAAAAAAAAAGAGACCTCGATGCTACCTACATAAGGAAATAGCAACAACAAGGACAATTCTAATTTTGTGACAAAGATTTTTTTTTTATAGATGAATAATTAACAACACACAACACATAAAGCTTAACTCACGAACAATGGCCCCTATGTTTTCAAATGACAAGAAGTGGTGGAGTGGGGTGAGAGGGGGGGGGGGGGGGTGAGGTGAACAAGAGGAAAAGCCTTTATCAATTTAAAAAAAATTATTTTTGAAAGACTAACAGACAACAAGTACATGCCCAAAATAAAAGAGGAAATTTCTCTCACACAATAAAACAACAGTGCTCCTTATTTCCTTTGAAATAAAAAATTATATCTCTCTGTTTTTGTCTCCTGTTTGTTTGTCACTATGCCTATCTGTCCGTCTGTCTGTTCGTCTCTCTGTATCTCAGTCTCCCTCTGTCCCTGTCTCTGTTTGTCTCTCTCTCTCATTCCTTGTCCATCTGTCTGTCCGTTCATCAGTCTGTCTGTCTGTCTCTTTCTCTTTCTTATTCTCTCTCTCAAACACACACACACACACACACACACACACACACACACACACACACACACACACACACACACACACACACACACACACACACACACACACACAACACACACACAAGCGCTGGTGCACCCAGAGAGAGAGAGAGAGAGAGAGAGAGAGAGAGAGAGAGAGAGAGAGAGAGAGAGAGAGAGAGAGAGAGAGAGAGAGAGAGAGAGAAGAAGAAGAAGAAGAAGAAAAGAAGACAGACAGACAGACAACAACAGACAGACAGACAGAGACAGAAGACAGAAAAGAGAGAGAGAGAGAGAGAGAGAGAGAGAGAGAGAGAGAGAGAGAGAGAGAGAGAGAGAGAGAGAGAGAGAGAGAGAGAGAGGAGAGACATGAAAAGACAGATGAGAGATCAGACGAAGGAGAGAAGAGAGCAGACATGGAGAGACAAGACAATAGAGACAGAAGAGAGACAAAGTCTTGAAAGAGAGATTCACAGAGAGAAGAGACAGAGACTGAGACAGAGACTGAACACACACACACACACACACACACACACACACACACACACACACACACACACACACACACACACACACACACACACACACACACACACACACAAATAGAGAGGGGGAGGGGGGTGGAGAGGAGAAGGGGTAAAAATCTGTTACCATCATACGTACTATTCCCCAGCGTTCAAAACACCCTTAGGGGGGGGGGAGGGGGAGAGGGCAGCGAGGGTGGAATGGGGGGGGGGGGGGGGGACAGGGGGGGTCTCACCCAACATCATGCTCTCCCTCCCTCCCTCACATCACACCACATCACATCACATCACATCACATCACACATGGGAACCTCCGGAGACCGCTTGTACACAATGAAGAGAACATCGCCTCTCCCCCATTGGTGGGGTCAATATTGATAGCTACCTTTCCATGCAGGCAGCCGTATTAGTCTTCAGGAGAAATTGCCTTCCTTTTAAATGGAGTGAATACATGTTGTTGTTGTGTTGTTGTTGTGCCCGAAGCTTGGGCATGGCTTGAAGCCAAATCTCCTGTACAACATTACATACAGGGTATTAACAATAATATTGTTATTATCATTGATTTTGATCATGCCGAGGTCTAGGTGTTTCGTTTCATGTTTATGACTTACAAGAGATTGTTTGGTCAAGGTTAAAGCTACATTAATTTAACGTGGAGCGTCACAGAGGTTACACATAAGGGTTAGTTAGCTTTCCAGGTGAGCCTGCTAAATCGAGTTATTTGTTATCTGGGTTGTATTGTTTTGTGTCGGTTTTGTTTGTTTTGTTTTGTTTTCTGTTTTCTGGTGCTGTTGTTGTGTTTCTGTTTTTCGTTTTGTTTGTTGTTGTTGTTTTTTTTCTCTGTAGAATGCAGGTCAAAACAGCTTTGCTGGTTTTCACTTTTTTTTAAGTATGAAAGAATGCACTGTGTACTTGTTTGTTGTTGTTGTTGTTGTTGTTGTTGTTGTAGTTTTGTGGGTTTTGGTGTTTTTTTTAAGAGGTAGGGGGTGGGGGGTGATGGTCATAGATCACACCGAAGGGTTAAGAAAAGGGGAAATGATCATCAAATGACGATTTTTTGTTTCTACAGTGTATGACCCCACGCATGCGTATTGTGGTGAGGCAGCAGAGAACCACAAAAAGATTGAAAGCCGACTCTTTTAGGTTCGAAAGCAGGTGTCTTCGCCGCATCCTCAAGATCCACTGGGAACACATTTACCAATAGAGAAGTGAGCAAAGGACTGGCATCAACAATATCATAGAAGAAGTGAAACAAAGGCGATGGAGGTGGCTGGGCCATGTCCTCAGATGAACAAGACCCACATCCACATGCTGCACTCGATGGGCACCACTGGAAAGGAAGGGGCAGGCCGTTAGGTTACATGAGGTAGACTATAGTAAGATGAATGGAAAATAATGGGCAAAGATGGAATGAAATCGGCTGGCTTGCCAAGACAGAGATGGCTGGAGGAGACATTGTTGGCGCCTTTTGTCACCCGAGCGAGGAGTGTATAAGTAGTAGCCAGCAGAGGAAAAAGGACTAAAGGGATACAGTGTTTGATAAAAGAAAATAGTTTTTTAAAAGTTCAAACCTACTAAATTTATTTGTATAGTCACTGGTTTTGAAACTGGGACTAGTCTTTCTGGAAAAAAAAGTGGTTTTTATTTCTGTGGATGCCGTACTACGTGCAGTGCGAATGCAAGAATGATAAATTACATAAAAATTAGATTTAAAAAAAACCCCAAAAACCCCAAACTTGCTAGAATCTAACCCTTATGTGTAGCCTTGATGTTCATAACTGTCAAAGTTTGGTCAAGGTCAAAGCTAAGTTAATGTGAAACAAGAGTCACAAACAGGAGAACGCTGAGTAATCCTGTGTGTGGAGGTCATGCAGAGTATTGGTTCTCTGGTGGTCATTGGATATAGAAGAGAGAGAGAAAAAAAAAGTCAGTCAGATTCATAGGAGTTGTGTTCATTTTCGTTTTTTACTTTCTTTGCTTCAAATCGCGTTGTTTTGTTATCTGTAGTTTCTTTTTTTTTTTTCTTTTTTTCTTCTTTCTTTCTTTTTTTTTTAATTTCTTGTTTTCTGTTTCTGTTGTTTTCTGTTGCTGTTGTTTGTTGTTTTGGTTTTTGTTATTTTGTTGGTATTGTAGTTTGAGGGCTGTTTTTGTGTGCTTGTTTTTTTTGTTTTTTGTTGTTGTTTGGGTTTTGGGGGGATGGGGGGGGGGTGGGGGTGGAGGGGGGGGGCGCTCTTCCTTTGTTTCTTTGTTTGTGTTGTTGCTATATTTGTTTCTTGTTTTGTTTTCTTTTGTTTTATAGTGTAAACCAAACCCACCTTACGAAAAATACGGGCAGACACTTTCCCCTGCTCTATTTTATGTTAAGGAAGTTTCTCTGTTGATTCATATTTAAACCCCTCCTACTTTCCCCTCTTCCTCACCTTTTCATGTGAAACACACACACACACACTCGTGCGCACGCACACATACACACACACACACACACACACACACATCACACACACACACACACACACACACACACACACACACACACAGCACATCACGACCACGCACGCACGCACACACAAACGCACGCACGTAGATATAGACTGAGGTTGAAACACACATCAATAGCAACACATTTTTTTTTAATATCTTCTTTGTTTGTTGTTGATGTTTTTCAATCTCTCTCTCTCTCTCTCTCTCTCTCTCTCTCTCTCTCTCTCCTCTCTCTCTCTCTCTCTCTCCTCTGTTCTCTCTCATCTCTCTCTCTCTCTCTCTCTCCCTCTCGCCTCTCTCTCTCTCTCTCTCTCTCTCTCTCTCTCTCTCTCTCTCTCTCTCTCTCTCTCTCTCTCTCTCTCTCTCTCTCTCTCTCTCTCTCTCTCTCTCTCTTCTGTCTTCATTCTCCTCTTCTCTCTCTCTCTCTCTACTCTCTCTCTCTCTCTCTCTCTCTCTCCTCTCTCTCTCTCTCTCTCTCTCTCTCTCTCTCTCTCTCGCTCTCTCTCTCTCTCTTATACATATATATATATGTATGTGTGTGTGTATGCGTGTGTGTGTGTGTGTTGCGCGCGCGCACGCGCACGTGCACACGCATGTGCTGGATAAACTTCTTGATTCTTGTTTGCCAGCCAATTAACTGTTTTGAAACAAACATGGACAACTTCCCAAACCAACTACCAAAAGATAATAATATTATATTAATAATAATAATAATAATAATAATAATAATAATAATATATAATAATATAATAATAATAATAATAATAATGTTGATGATGATGATAATAATAATAGTAACAACAAGAATAATAATGATGATTATAATATTCATGATTATGGTAATTATGATAATAGAAGTCTCAAAGCCGCAATGGCGTGCAAAAAAAAAACCCACACACAACAAAAAACAATCAACCAACCAATCAAAAAAAATACAAACAACCAAAAAACAAACACACACAACCCAACAACGGTTGCATACACAAAAAAATATAATCTCAACATAGATGTACCTCACTGCTTTAGCCAAGCAGTCAACGACAACAACAACAAAAGTGATCATCAACAAACAACAACAACAACAACAACAACAACAACAACAACAGCAATAATAATAATAATAATAATGATAAATAATAATAATAATAATAATAATAATAATAATAATAATAATAATAATAATAATAATAATAATAATAATAATAATAATAATAATGACTCAGCATAGCGAGAAAACTCTATCTTTATCTGTTTGTTTTATTCTTTATGAACTCTTTTTTTTTTTCCTTTGGTTGTTTGCAAAATTTTTTCTACTTTGTTGTGGCTTAGCTCCAAAATTCGGTCAGAAAATGGAGAACGAACGAGAGAGAGAGAGAGAGAGAGAGAGAGAGAGAGAGAGAGAGAGAGAGAGAGAGAGAGAGAGAGAGAGAGAGAGAGAGAGAGAGAGAGAGAGAGAGAGAGAGAGAGAGAGAGAGAGAGAGAGAGAGAGAGAGAGAGTTAATCTACCTACATATGTCTGATTGAATCGTAAACTGGAAAACCACCTGGTAAGTGACGTGTGTGCCGTGCCGTGCCATAAATGGTTCTTTGTTTCTGATAGAAAAGAACAGGTAGGTAGGTAGGTAGGTAGGTAGGTAGGAATGTGGGTGTGGTGCTGTTGTTTTCTTGTTAGCTCGGAAACTGCAGAGATAGGATTGTCAGTGCAGTGGTGACATGGTGAAAAGAGAGAGAGAGAGAGAGAGAGAGAGAGAGAGAGAGAGAGAGAGAGAGAGAGAGAGAGAGAGAGAGAGAGAGAGAGAGAGAGAGGAGGAGAGAGAGAGACAGAGAGACAGACAGACAGACAGACAGACAGACAGACAGACAAGACAGACAGAGACAGAGACAGAGAGGGAGACAGAGACAGAGACAGAGACTGAGAGACAGAGACAGAGAGAGACAGAGCGAGCACTGAACACTGAAGTAATTTATTGTACTTCAGCCTTTGGCCACAATACAATTGAAAGGGAAGGAAAAAGTGAAGAAAATGGAATATAACAACACGTAATCGTTGATAAGAATTTGCCGTAATTATACACCTTGGCACAGACAGAAGAGAGAGAGAGAGAGAGAGAGAGAGAGAGAGAGAGAGAGAGAGAGAGAGAGAGAGAGAGAGAGAGAGAGAGAGAGAGAGGTGGTGTGTGTGTGTGTTTGTGTGTGTGTGTGTGTGTGTGTGTGTGTGTGTTGTGTGTGTGTGTGTGTGTGTGTGTGTGTGTGTGTGTGGTGTGATATCTTACATATTTTCATATGAATAAAAAGTTGACAGAAAATGTACCCTCCTTTGTATTGTCCCAGATTATTTTGTTGACCCATTTCTTACTGCTTGAGCTTATTGTGTACAGATCATTTTCATTTCTGCCTAATCTTAGCATAACAGGAAAATATGGCGAATCAATAGTTGTATTCTTTTTTAATAATCTATGGCATAAATATATACACCCTTTAGATCAACCATAATTTTTATATAAATCTACTGAAATACTCATCTGTTCCAGCTATTTGCAATTTGAGTTTATTATCTTGCCGTTGCCTTAAAAGTATGGCAGAACTTGGGGAACTGACAAGGAGAATATGATTACGCAAAGTAGGTCGTTTGTGTCTAATACATTAAAGAGGACCCATTCCACATTTGTTATGCTTTGGCAGTGGCCACATTTGTCATAAAATACACTTTCGTTTTTGCTTTGTTTTGCTTTCCTTTGTTGTCCTATGCTTTGTTTGATCCCATTCTAGGAGGCCTGAAGAATAAACGTTGTTTATTGTTCATTTATTTATTTATTATTTATTTATTCTTTTATACCGAGGATAACAGAATAAGCAATCATGTGCTTTTTTTCATCCGGTCCCCGTGTGTATGCAGTTTTGTAAATATTGTC
>CM060319.1:44232985-44242985 GCA_030674155.1 Stramonita haemastoma | reverse complement strand
TAATAAAATCTTTTTGAGTGAGGTAATAAAGAAAGACAGAAACGCATACACACACACACACACACACACACACAAACGCGCGCAACGAGCGACACGAGCGCACGCACAAACACAAACACACATACGCACACACGCACACACAGATACGCACCACGCACACACACACACATACATATACACAAACAACACACACACATACCCACACACACACACACACACACACAAACACACACACACACACACACACACACACACACACTACACACACCACACACACACACACACACACACAACACAACACACAAACAACACACCAAAAACACAACACACACAAACAACAACAACAACAACAACACACACACACACCACACACACACACACACACACACACACACACTGAGAGGCCATGTTGATCGTAGCCTGTGAGTCAAGGGACAAACCCTGTCAGCCCGTTTCCCACGGTCCCACTTTCTAACGCCTGCTGTTGTCCTTAAGTGGTGTATTGTCCTTAAGGTGAGACACAGGTCCAAAAGTGCCCACAAATCATGTTTGTTTGGAATTAAAAAAAAAATTGCTGGATACATTGAGGTGAGACACAGGTCCAAAAGTGCCCCACGTCATGTTTGTTTAGAATTTTTTTAAAAAATTACTGGATACATTTATGGAGATTTCCCTGTGTGAATTTAAAGAATTCAGACCATAAAATAATGTCTGAAGAAACAGGTTACTCATACTTGCTATAGATAAAGAGATTTTAGGAGTTTGAAATAATGTTCAGTTTTGGCGGCCATATTGGATTGTTTCCATGGCAACAGTGCAGAAAACGGATTTTTATGCTTTGCAAGTGATGCCCTTTCAATAATATATGGCATAACTTTTAACATGGGCTTGTAAACAAAATTTCATCAGTTTTGACCCCCATGTCCCACCTTAAGTGGACATTCTCAATAGACATTTAAAACTTCTATCTGGGCCTGGAATCTTCAGGTAGAACAAAAAAAATCATCTTTCTTCTGATATTTCCTAATTTCTTTTATACTTTATCATATTTCATTATGCTTTGTGTGAACATTTTGCTTGCTTTTTTTTTTTTTTTTTTTTTTAATTTTTTTTTACATGTATATGAAAAATTGCATTTAATGATATACAACAATGTACAACATGATAAAACTGAATAAAAATGGTTTTTTAAAAAAAAATCATTTTCTTCTTTCCTTCAGATCAGTTGGGCTACTAATACACAGACTGAAAATTGCAAGACAGACGATTTAAAATCTGACCTGTCCTCTTGTTTTTTTTTGGTTTTTTTTTGTGATCGTGCGAATCTGGATGGGGATAATAATTTTTTATTATGCTTTCGGAAACTTCTTGTATCTCATACAGAGATCAAAGACGGGAAAACCAGGATTGAAAACTGCCATCAAGGCCATATGAAGAACTACTGACGTTAGTTAAAAAACAACAACAAAACAACAAACAAACAAAAACCATACGGGGCCTCGGTTTATGGTCTCATCCGAAAAACTTTTGGGGAGAGTGGAGTCAGCACTGATGTTAATTCTAGGAGAAAATATCCCCTTGAACGGGAATCGAACCCGGGTCGTCAGATTACGAGCGCAATGTTCTGACCACTAAGTTATCCTGTCCCCAAATCCAGTTAGCGACAAAACCCCCATTTTACGACACCACCACTCACGCGGCTTCAAGTCAACGTTCGTGAAGAGAACACAAAAGAAAAGAAATAGAGAAGGTTAAGGAGGGGGGGGGGATTCTTTTGACACTTGTGGGGGAGAGGAGGAGGTGGGTGGAGTGGGGAGGGTTTGGGGTGGGGGTGGGGGAAGGGGAGGGGGGAACAGAGACTGATCAACAATACTATAGAACGTAACTTACACCCTACTACTACAAAATACTCCTCCTCCTTCCCCCTCCCCTCCCATCCTCCCCCCCCTCTCCCTACCTCCCCCTCGCCTCTAACCTCTCACCCTTCTTTACTAAGCTCATTCTTGCGTATTGTCAACCAAATTCACACGATGCCAAAGATTGAAAAAAAGGAAAAGAAACAACAACAAAAAAAGAAAAAAAGAGGAGAAGAATAACGACTAGAGAAGCAGGATAAAAATATAGAACTTGAATGCACCTAGTTCTTTCTCTGTCTTTTTGTCTCTGTCTCTGTTACTCTCTGTCTCTCTGTCTGTCTTTTTGTTACTCTCTGTTACTCTCTGTTACTCTCTTCTCTGTCTCTCTCTGTCCCTCTCTCTGTCTCTGTCTCTTTCTCTCTCTCTTGCCACGCACATCCACACCCCCCTTCTCCCACTTTGTATTGAATTGTGGCCCAAGGTGATGTTCAATAAAACCATTTTCATTAAAAGTAATTTCTTTTCATCTCTCTGTCTTTGCCTCTATCTCTGTCTCTGTCTCTCTCTCGTGTAAATAATATGTACTTGCTTTTCATAGGTATGAACACACAACTAAACAAATAAAAAGAACAACAACCTCAGCGACAACAGCAATGGCAACAACAGCAAATACAGCAGCAACAACAACAACAACACAACAACGACGACGACGAACGAAGAAGAAGAAGACAACCACGCCAGTTGCTATCTTTACAACCCTCTTGATATCAACAGAACGAAGCAATTCTGTTTAATTCTCAGCAACAGCAACAAGAAAGCAACAGCACATTAGCAATAAAAGAAAAAATCCAACCAACCAACCAAAGAACCAATCAACCAACCACCACCCACCACCCACCCACCCAACCAGCCAACCAACGAACCAACTAACCAACCAGCCAACCAGCCACCCACACACCCACCCATACACCCACCCAACCACCCGCCCAACCAACCAACCCACCAACGAACTACCCTACCCACCAACCAACCCATTAACCAACCAACCAACCCACCAACACCCACCCACCACCCACCCACCTCTCCAACCAACACATCCAACCAAACCAACCAACCAACCAACCAGCCAACCAACCAACCAACCAACTAACCAACCAATTAGTACATCAACGATATCCCCAACAACAGCAAAATCTACAACGGAAAATACACCAACAACATTGACAACGAAGAAAACAACAACAGCTGCCATCTGCAACCCTTTGGACATAAACAAACAAACAAAAAAATAAAAGAAAAACCTCCACAAAAGGTTATACAATAAAACAAAACAAAAAACAAACAACCGTCACCCCCCAAATCTCTGAGGCACCTTGGCAAGAACGCAATAATTATTACACATAACCAGCGAAAGAAAAAAAATCTAACCAAACAACCACCACCTGACTCAACAAACCAACCAACCATTCAACCAACGAACGAAACGAAACCAACAAACCAACCAACCAACCAACCAACCAACCAACCAACCAACCAACCAACTAACCAACCAACCCACCCAACCTACCCACCCACCCACCCAACTAACCAACCCAACCAACCCACCCACCCAACCAAACCAAACCAAACCAACCAACCAACTACCCACCACCACCAGCACAAACATCTGAAGTAGGCCTCGTATAATCCTAGTATAGGTAGCTTTGTTGTTGTTGGCTGTGAAAACTAGACAGCAAAGTTACACCAACAACACAGGCATCGAGACATAATATAAGAGGACTCTGGGGGCCCCTTTTCTCCCAATAATTAAATAATCGTCCACTGAACCGAAAACTGACTTACCCTACCTACCCCTTTACCAGGTGACAGGCTTGAATAGGTTTCACTCCTCCTTCCTCGTCCGGCTCCCTACACTGCCTAAAGCCCCCGCTGGGACATAAATTTAATCCCCACAACAATTAACAAGCTAGAAATCCCTGGTTGTTATGCAAAAGTCAGGTTTTGGTCAGGAGGTTGTTCACGTCGATCCTGGTTGGGGAGAAAGAGAATTATGGTGATTTTTTTTTTTTTTTGGGGGGGGGTTGGTTTTCTTACTTTCTGTTTTTCTTTTGCTTTTGATAAAAGATTTTAAAAATCTTCAAGCCTTTTATTTCATTTTTGTGGGCATGTAATCTTAGGAACCATGGAGCACATAATAGTAGACACACACATGCAGGCATGCATACACGCATACACACATGTATGCACGCGCACGCACACACACATACACACACACACACAAACACACAACATAAACACATACATGCACATACACATGCATGCATGCACGCACACACACACACACACACACACACACACACACAACACACACACACACACACACACACACACACACACACACACACACACACACACACAGAGGGACGGGATAGCCTAGTGGTCAGAACATTGCGCTTGCAATCTGACGACCCGGTTCGATTCCCGGTCGAGGGGATTTTTCCTCTGGAGTTAACATGTGCCGACTCCCCCCCCCCCCCCCCCCCCCCAAAAAAAAAAAAAAAGTCTTTCGGATGAGACTAAAAACCAAGGCCCCGTGTGCGAACGCACGCAGAACATCTTGCGCACACGTAAAATCCTGTTCCGCTTTTCGTAAGTGTAGGCCATCGTGTGCCGGTGGGAACAGATGACATTTACAAACTGCATACACACGGGGACTGGATGTAAAAAGGATATGAATGCTTATTCCATTATCCTCGATATAAAAAATAAATAATAATAATAAAAATAATAATAACAGCCATCATCTGACACCCACTCAAGGGGACTTGCCAACGTAACATCAGTTTCGACTCCGGACCTCTGAAAATCCTTCGGATGAGACTACTAATGGAAGTACGGAGTGTGAACGCATGCAGAACATCTTGCACACACGTTATAACCCGTTCCACCTTTGGGAAGAGTAGGCCATGGTGTGCCTGCGGGAACGGATGACATTTACAAAACATTGCAAGGATATAAAAGAGCACATGAGTGCTCATCCATTATCCTCTAAATAATTTAATTCAAATAGGAAAAAAAACCCTCCTCGCAAACACACGCACGCACGCACGCACGCACACACACACATTTACACTTACTCATATATCATTGTATGCTTTTCCAATGATATGGGTATAAGACTGAGTTGGCATGCATGTCTTATGATTGTACATGCATATGTGTGTGGGGGGGTGTGGCGCGCGCGCGCGCGCGTGTGTGTGAGTATGTGTGTATGCGTGCGTGCGTGCGTGTGTTTGCACCCACATGCAGAGAGCGAGAGAGAGGGGGGAGGGAGAAAGAGGAGAGAGAGGGGGGGAGGAGAGAGAGAGGGGAGAGAGAGAGAGGGAGAGAGAGGCAGACAGAAAGAGAGAGAGGGAGACATAGTGACAGACAGAAAGACAAAGACAGAGAGAGACAGAGACAGAAAAAAACAAGGAGAGCAAGACAAAAACATTGAAAAAAGACTGTCAAGGACACAGACACCAATACAGACAGATATACAAACACATAGACAGAGAGACAGACAGACAGGGAGACAGACAGACCGACCGACAGACAGACATACAGGCAGAGAAAGAAGAAGAAAACAAAGACAACGAGACAAAAAAACACATTGAACAAAACATGTCAAGGACACAGACACCACAATACAGACAGAGATAATTATACAGACAAACACATAGACAGAGGGACAGACAGACAGACAGACAAACCGATAGACACACAGTACAGACTGACAGACAGACACACGTGTAGTAAGGAGGGATGCCAGCACACTAAATGACTATCAGAGCGTGGTTATATGCACGCTTGATTGGGTTTTTCACCACTGTGCAGCTGTTGTTGTATTTTTGATGTATTCGCCGGTATGGCAAAGTGTTTGTGTCAAAACATCCCCCCTCCCTACCCCCACCCACCACCCATTTAAAAATAAAAATAATAAATTATTTACAAACTTCTTGATTTTAACATAAAAAACTGTTAATAGTGTTGGTGAAAAAATGTATACGGTTGTAGATGTAATGATAACAGTCTTTGGAAAATGAGATGAATTTGGGATTTTTTTTTGTTTTTTTACTTATTATTAATTTTATTCGCTTGTAGCCTACGCTACCCAGGGACGGGATACCTCAGTGGTCAGAACACTCGTTTTCCCCAAGCTAAGGTTAAGCAATATCAAGCGTGGTTACCAGTTGGATGGGTGAATTGTTTTACGTGCCTTGGCTTCAGTACAGTCCCCCAGTTCACCCAGCTGTAAATGGGTACATGTTCTCGTCAGGGTCAGGGAAGGTAAAGCAGCGAGGGAGAGGGGATGGGCGCCGCCCTCAACATGCTGGCCCCTAGAGAAGCTGAGGTCTCTGATGCCTCGCGCGATCGCTTCCCTACGACCATATAGGTTATAGGAACACCTTTATCTCTCTCTCTCTATTTGTTTGTTTGTTTTTTGTTTGTTTTTTCCTTTTTATAAGTGTGTATATATATGACTTTTCTTTGTTAAAAGAATTGCTTAAATTCTTTCTCGCGGTCAAATTTTGACTATTGTTGTTGTGGTTGTGTACACCAAACCATAGAAACACTTTTGTTGTTGTTGTTGTTGTTTTTAAAATACAGTACTCCTTACGGTCCTGTGACACAAGTCAGCGCTGCTCGACTTGATGTAACGCAATACTACAGATGATACACTAATGCTCAACGCAATGTAACGCATTGGTGCCCAATGCACTTTTAACACAAGGCAACTCAGAGGGTCAAAGAGAGGGGGGGATGAGGGTGGCGGATCGGAGGGGTGATAGGGTTGAGAGACAGAGGGCATTTCATTTCAAGTTGTTTTATAGCCCCACCGACCACGAAGGCCATATCATGGCTGTCACTTTTATATAAATCAGTTTCAGCAACTCCGATAACCCATTCACCTCAAGTACAAAACCAACACCAACTTATTCCATCAAAATGATTATGTGATACATAATTATAGGTAAGGAAAAAAGGAAGAAATAAAGAAAGTGGTAGGAAAAAGGGGGTCAGTTTTTAGCATAGACTTTCCAGGTTGGGGTGCTGTTGACATTGACAGAGCCCCTACCATCACCACGGGGTTGGGAGAAATAGTAGTAGTAGTAGTAGTAGTAGTAGTAGTAGTAGTAGTAGTAGTAGTAGTAGTAGTAGTAGTTGGCAGAAGCAGCATGCTAGCAGCAGCAGCAGCAGCAGCAGCAGTAGTAGTAGTAGTAGTAGTAGTAGTAGTAGTAGTAGTAGTAGTAGTAGTAGTAGTAGTAGTAGTAGTAGTAGTAGTAGTAGTAATAGTAGTGGCAGAAGCAGCAGCAGCAGCAGCAGCAGTAGTAGTAGTAGTAGAAGTAGTAGTAGTAGTAGTAGTAGTAGCAGCAGCAGCAGCAGCAGCAGCAGCAGCAGCAGCAGTAGTAGTAGTAGTAGTAGTAGTAGTAGTAGTAGTAGTAGTAGTAGTAGTAGTAGTAGTAGTAGTAGTAGTAGTAGTAGTAGTAGTGGCAGAAGCAGCAGCAGCAGCAGCAGCAGTAGTAGTAGTAGTAGTAGCAGCAGCAGCAGCAGCAGCAGCAGCAGCAGCAGCACAGCAGCAGCAGCAGCAGCAGTAGTAGTAGCAGCAGCAGCAGCAGCAGCAGCAGCAGCAGTAGCAGCAGCAGCAGCAGCAGCAGCAGTAGTAGTAGTAGTAGTAGTAGTAGTAGTAGTAGTAGTAGTAGTAGTAGTAGTAGTAGTAGTAGTAGCAGCAGCAGAAGCAGCAGCAGCAGTAGCAGCAGCAGCAGCAGCAGCAGCAGCAGTAGTAGTAGTAGTAGTAGTAGTAGTAGTAGTAGTAGTAGTAGTAGTAGTAGTAGTAGTAGTAGTAGTAGCAGCAGCAGCAGAAGCAGCAGCAGCAGTAGCAGCAGCAGCAGCAGTAGTAGTAGTAGCAGCAGCAGCAGCAGCAGCAGCAGCAGCAGCAGCAGCAGCAGCAGCAGCAGCAGTAGTAGTAGTAGTAGTAGTAGCAGCAGCAGCAGCAGCAGCGATGCAGGTAAGATTAGAACAAAAAAAAAAAAACCACCACCACCACAAAAAACATTCCAGACGTCGCAATGCGGCTACCTTCATGGTGGACAGAAAGGTGACACACTACAAAATCTCACGGTTTACTAGTAAACTTCACAGCTCTAGGCGAGGAACGAAAAAAAAAAATCAACGGAAAAAAAAGAACAAACAAAACAAACCACAAAAATATAACAACAAGCAAACGAGAGAAAAACATACACAACAAAAGAGATTAAAAAAAAAAAAAATAATAATATTTTTTTAAAACATTGGCTTAAAAAAAGATCACAACAACAAAAGACTAACTAACAACATCCCTCCGTCTCACACATAATTAAAAAAAAAAAAGAAAAAAAGAAATCAGATACCCCTCCTCCCCCCCTCTCGCCATTCTGCCCCCCCCCCTCTCCCCCCCCTCCCCCCCCCTCGCACCCCCCTCCCCCCCCCCCCCCCACCCTAAACCTCCCCAGCATGTCCAATTTGTCAATCGTAACCTGAACCAGTTTTGACACGGCTGGTTACCTGTGATACTACCCCGGGCATAAACACAAGGCTGTGGCCTTGACTTGCTTGCTTTGTATCACAGAGAAAATGAGATTAAAGGCCACGAAACTAGGAATAGGATAAACTGACGTTGAAAATAATTACAATCGTTTATTTGTTGGCTTTTTTGTTTTTTAGCTGGTTTCTTTTTCTTTCTGACTTTTTTTTCTGTCTTTTGTTTGTTGTTGTTTGTTTGTTGTTGTTTGTTTTGTTTTTTTTTTCTTTCTTTCTTTCTTTCTTTCTTTCTTTCTTTCTTTTCTTTCTTTCTTTCTTTCTTTCTTTCTTTCTTTATTTCTTTCTTTTTCTTTCTCTCTTTTCTTTCCTCCTTTTACTGTCTTTTCTTTCTTTCTTTTTTCTTTCTTTCTTTCCTGCTCTCTCTCTCTCTCTCTCTCTCTCTCTCTCTCTCTCTCTCTCTCTCTCTCTCTCTCTCTCTCTCTCTCTCTCTCTCTCTCTCTCTCTCTCTCTCTCTCTCTCTCCCTCCCTCCCTCCCTATCTCTCTCTCTCTCTCTCTCTCTCTCTCTCTCTCTCGCCTCTCTCTCTCTCTCTCTCTCTCTCTCTCTCTCTCTCTCTCTCTCTCTCTCTCTCTCTCTCTCTCACACACACACACACATACACAGCACCACACACGTATGCTCCCCACCCCCATTCTCCACACCTCACACTCACACACATTCAGCACGGAAAAAAAAATCTAGGACAACGTTAGAATAAACAATACTTCACCATTACTTTTATTGACCACAAAACCCATCACTATGAGCAGAAACATAGAGAGAGAAAAAAAGAACAAAAACAAATCACTCTTTCTTCTCTTTGTCAGAGAGTCACGCTAATCTCTAGAGATTGTTGCAATAACTGAAAGTGCTGTGAGGGGAAGAAACAAAAAACACCCACCCCAAACTCTTTTATTTTAGCTTAGTGGACATCAGAGATCTTTAAAGTCACATTGGAACCATAGTCCTGTAGGACTGCAGATCATGCATAATGGATTGTTCAAGGCTGGATACACAGTCATACAAACACACGTGACAAACGACAGGAAATTTCTCTCCCTCCTCTTCTTTTCTTCCCAATATGAAACACCATGCATTCATGCAGAATTTACAAACACTTACATCCAAGTACATGAATGTGTATCCCTTTACGTTCGCACTGCCACCCCTCTCCCCCCCCCAACCCCCATCCCCTTATCCCTTCCAATCCTCCTTCCCTCTCACACAAATATTACACATGAATGCATGTAGAAGCGCCCCCGATATATATATATATATATATATATATATATATATATATATATATATATATATATATATATATATATATATATATATATATGTATAAATGTAATAACTATTATATATATATATATATATATATATATATATATATATATATATATATATATGTGTGTGTGTGCATATTATGTGTATATATATCACAGTGTGATTTGTTTCAGTTATATGTATATATATTTTTGAGAGAGAGAGAGAGAGAGAGAGAGGAGAGGAGAGAGAGAGAGAGAGAGAGAGAGAGAGAGG
>CM060319.1:44225485-44227985 GCA_030674155.1 Stramonita haemastoma | reverse complement strand
GTGTTTGTGCCTGTGTCTTTGTCTCTGTCTCTCTGTCTCTCTGTCTCTCTGTATCTGTCTCTCTGTCTCTCTATCTCTCTGTCTCTCTGTCTCTCTGTGTCTCTCTGTATATAAATTATGCACGACAAGAAACAAGAGAGTTGGTCCCGAAAAAGGTGACAAAAGCAAAAGAAAAGTTACATAGTAGAATAAAACACACGCACACACACACACACACACACACACACACCCAAAGTTAATGGGACCCACAAGGCCCTGGGTAGTATTATTATCATTGATTTTTTAATATCTTTTAAATATAGATTGGGTTACCTGTTTCGTGCTAACGAGAAAAGTGCCTGTACACCTGCCGGGGACAAGCATTCGATTCACGCTGGCTCCAGCAGAGGAATAAATGCATAGAAATGGCCTCCTGAATGGCTCGTTGCAATGGGCCCCACAGGTGCGGAGACTCAGTAAGTGTGTACATATGCATGCAAATGCACGCTTCACGCTCCCCCCTAATGGATAGCCACAAACACAAATGCATGTGAGTATACACTAATGACATGCATGCACCGTGCGCTTGCTGGCTCGTTCGCACTCGCATATAATACACATACACACATGGCAGATATACAAGCGCGCATGCGCACACATAAACATACACGCGCGCGCGCGTGCTTGCACACACACACACACACACACACACACACACACACACACACACACACACACACACACACACACACACGCACACATACACACACAACACATATAACACAACACACAACACGAGCGCGCGCGCGCGCGCGCGCACGCACATACACACTCTCTCTCTCACACACACACACAACACAAACACACACATCCACACCACACCACTACCACACCACACCACACACACACACACACACACACACTCACCACCACACCACACCACACACCACACTACACACCACACTACACACCACACCACACCACACCACACCACAACACATCCCTTACCCCCCCCCCCCACACACACCACATACACACCCTACTACCTTTCCCTCACTCCAACTCTTAAGGTACGGCCTGAAAGGAAACTGAAATAGCAGATGTGTACATAAAGAGAAGGAACGTGAGTAAACATCTATTTCTCAGATGACATGGGACGGCCCATTTTTGCCTGATGAAGACCATTAATTATCATCTTGTTCCCGGACCTGTCGAGCATTATGTCACAGGCATGACTATGATTATGCTTGTGTTCCTATGAAAACTGAAGAAATGCATTGTATTTGATATGAAAATTGAAGGAATGTAATGATTCTGTTTGTGTTAATTTGAAAACAGAAGGAATGTAATTGGCTGTGTTTGTGTTGATATGAAAACAGAAGGAATGTAAAGTATCAATATGAAAACTGATAGAATGTAATGACTGTGTGTTGTTGATATAAAAACAGAAGGAAAGTAATTGGCTGTGTTTGTGTTGATATGAAAACAGAAGGAATGTAAAGTATCAATATGAAAACTGATAGAATGTAATGACTGTGTGTTGTTGATATAAAAACAGAAGGAAAAGTAATTGGCTGTGTTTGTGTTGATATGAAAACAGAAGGACTGTAATGTATTAATATGAAAACTGATAGAATGTAATGATAGTATTTGTGTTAATAATTATAAAAACAGAAGGAATGTAATTGACTGTGTTTGTGTTGATATGAAAACAGAAGAAATACCGTGATTGTGTTTTTGTTGATATAAGAACAGACTTCATGCAATGTGTTAATATGAAGACAGGAGTGTAATGATCGTGTTTGTGTTCATTTGAAAGCAGAAGTCACTGAAACGATTGTGTTTGTGTTGATATGAAAGTAGACAAAAAATGTCATGATTATGTTTATGTTAATGTAAAAACAGTAAACCATGTAATGATTGTGTTGATATAAAAACTGAAGAAATGTAATGATTCTGTTTGTGCTAAATAAAAAGACAGCAACAACAACAAAAGCATAAGGAGCGTAATAATTGTGTTTGTGTTAATATAAAAAGAACGAATGTAATGATTGTATTTGTGTTAATACGAAAACAGAGGAAACGCCATGATTATGTTTGTATTAATATGAAAAACAGGAAGAATGTAATGATTGTGTTTGTGTTCATATGTAAACAGAAGAAATGAACTTAAAAAAAAAGGAAGGAAGAGAGGACGTGCAGAGCTTATCCACAGTATATCAAAAGTACCGTTCACTTTTTATGCATAGTTCATGAAGAAAATAATGTGCTATAGGTTAAACAATTTCGTACACACACACGTACACACACGCACGCATGTTCGCACGCACGCACACACACACACACACACACACAAAAACGCAGACACAGACATCCTGTACCCATGTGCACAAAACACGCTTACAACACACACACACACACACACACACACACACACACACACACACACACACACACACACCACAACACAAACACAAACACACACAACACACAACACAAACACAAACACAAATACACATAC
>CM060319.1:44190485-44215485 GCA_030674155.1 Stramonita haemastoma | reverse complement strand
TTGGGTAGCAACAGCTGTCGTTGTGTTTTATTCAGTTTGTGTTGTGACCAGTTATTATATTTCTTTTGTATTTTATTTTGCATTATTCTCTATGATTGTATTGGATAGCACTAGCTGCCGTTGTGTTTTAGTCAATCTGTGTTTGTTTTGACCAGTTATTATATTCCTGTTGTATTAAAAAAAAAAAGTTTATAAATATATTAGATAGCAACAGCTGTCATTGTGTTTTTGTCATTTTGTGTTTGTTTTGACCAGTTATTATAACTATTCTTATTATATTTTGTTGTATTTTGTTGTACATATTTATATTTACATTGGATAGCACAGCTGTCAGTCTGTGTTTGTTTTTACCAGTTATTGCAATTATTCCTGTTTTGTTTTGTTGTATATTGCTTTATAATTATATTGGATAGCAACAGTTGTCGTTGTGTTTTAGTCAGTTTGTGTTGTTGACCAGTTATTACATTCCTGTTGTATTTTTGTTGTATATTGTTTATAATTATATTAGATAGCGACAGCTGTCTTTGTGGTTTAGTCAGTTTGTGATGTGACTGGTTATTGTATATTATTCCTATTGTATTTTGTCGTATATTATCTATAATTATATTGGATTACACAGCTACCGTTGTGTTAAATCTGTGTTTGTTTCGACCAATAATTATCTTCTTATTGTATTTTGTTATATATCATTTATAACTATTTGTTTCAGTTCTTTTTTTTTTTCTCTTGGTGTTGTTGGTTTTGATGTGTGTAAGGGGCCCGGGGTGGGGGGTGGGGGTGGGTGGGTGGGTTAGTTTTGTTTAATGGGGTTTTGTTTAGCGTTGTGTTTTACCACTTACTATATTCATGTCACTTTTTGTTGTATATCATCTATTATTATTATTATTATTATTATTATTATTATTATTATTATTATTATTATTATTATTATTATTATTATTATTATTATTATTTGTTTCGAGTATATTTTTCTTCTTCCTGGTGTTGTTGTTAAGAAAAATATACTTGAAACAAATAATAATAATAATAATAATAATAATAATAATAATAATAATAATAATAATAATAATAATAATAATAATAATAATAATAATAATAATAATAGATGATATACAACAAAAAATGACATGAATATAGTCACTTTTTGTTGTATATCATTGTATTTTTGTTGTAACCACACAGCCTAAAGCCTCTGTTATTGAAGACAAAGAAGGAAATCTTTTAACGGAAAACAATGCCATCCTCCAACGCTGGACAGAATACTGTGAGGGATTGTACAACTACCCACTACGCCCAGATACCAACATAGTTTCTGACAAACCCCCTGAACACCAAGATAAAGACCCACCAATACTAAGGTGTGAAGTAGATGCAGCTATTAAACAATTGAAGAAGGGGAAGTCCCCTGGAATCGATAACATCCCAGCTGAACTCATAAAAAATGGAGGGAATGAAACAGCAAGGCGATCCACAGAACTTTGTCAGAAGATCCACGACACCAAAGAATGGCCAAAAGAATGGACACAGTCTCTTGTAATACCCCTGCCAAAGAAAGGGAACCTCAAGCAATGCCAGAACTACAGAACCATCAGTCTCATAAGTCATCCTAGCAAGATCATGCTGCAGGTAGTCCTCAACAGACTGAAAAAACAAGCGGAAAAACTCCTGGCACAAGAACAAGCGGGCTTTAGACCAAAACGCAGCACAATGGAACAAATTTTCAATCTGAGAATTCTGATAGAGAAGCATCTCCAACACCAAAAAGACTTGTACCACAATTTCATAGACTTCAAAAAGGCCTTTGACAGGGTATGGCATGACGGCCTCTGGCAAGTACTCAGGCACTTCAACATTGACAGCTGCCTAATTGAAGTCATCAAGGCTCTGTACGAGAACGCAAAAAGTGCAGTTTTCATGAACAATCACGTGGGCGAGTTCTTCAAGACCACGGTTGGGGTTCGCCAGGGCTGCCTTCTCTGACCTGTACTCTTCAACCTCTTCCTCGAAAACATCATGACAGAGACACTGCAAAACCACCACACTTCCATCTCCATTGGTGGAAGACCCCTTTGCAACCTCAGATTTGCAGATGACATTGACCTCATGAGCAGCAGCAAACAAGAACTGCAAATCCTCACAGACAATTTAACAGATCGAGCGAGCGCATACAGCATGGAGGTCAGTACAGAGAAATCAAAGATCATGGTCAACAGCGCGAGTAATGACATCACGGAAATAAAGATGAATGGAGAAATACTAGAAGAGGTGAGCCAATTCAAATACTTAGGCTCCATCCTAACAAAAGATGGCACATCAAACAATGAAGTGAAAGCTCGCATTGCAACAGCAACATCTGCTCTAGTCAGACTCGAGAGGATCATCAGAAGCAACAACATCAGCTTCTGCACCAAATAACACCTCTACAAATCCCTCGTGATATCTATCCTCCTATATGGCTGTGAATCATGGACTCTGACAGCAGAGTTAGAGAGGAGAATCCAAGCATTCGAGAACAAGTGCCACAGAAGACTTCTCAAAATATCATACAAAGAACACAAGACCAATAACTATGTGAAAGAAGAAATCAAAAAGCGTGTGGGCCCCCAAGAGCCATTGCTCTCCACCATAAAGAGGAGAAAGCTGATGTGGTTTGGTCACACCACAAGACACAACACCCTAGCAAAAACCATCCTGCAAGGAACAGTCGAGGGCAAGAGAAGAAGGGGCCGCCAAAAGAAATCATGGGTTGACAACATCAAAGACTGGACCGCCCAACCCCTGCAACACCTCCTACTAGCCACACAGGATCGTGAAGCATGGAAGAAGATCTCTGTTGCGTCTTCTCTCATGTCCCCCCTACGTCCTTTGGGACATGGGACTGAGTGAGTGAGAGTGAGGTGTTGTTGTTGGTTTTGATGTATATTGTAAAGGAACCGGTGAGCGGGGTTGGGAAGGGGGGTTGGGGGAGGGGGGTAGTTTAGTTTAATGGAATTTTGGTTTTCTTTTTGTTTGTTTTAGTGAATGTTGTTCTGCTTTTGGTTTTGTTTGGAGTTGATTGGTATTACCTGGGTAATGGGGAGACCGGCTGTTTTGAGGTTGGGTTTTTTTTATTTTTTAATCTCTTTGTGTCTTCCGCTCTTGATTTTTTTCGTTCTCTGTCTCGGTCTGTCTGTCTGCCTCTTCCTCTGTCTTTGCCTGCCTGCCTGTCTGTCTGTCTGTCTGTCTGTCTGTCTGTCTGTCTGTCTGTCTGTCTATCACTCTCTCTCTCTCTTTCTCTCTCTGTTTTTGTCTGATCATGAGCACTCTTGCGCGCATGGGTACATTCGTGTGCATATTCGTGTGCATAATGTATGTGTGTGTTCGTGAGTGCACATACACGCACACTCACTCACTCACACACACAAACGCACACACACACACACACACACACACACACACACACACACACACACACTTACGCACACTCACACACACACTTACGCACACTGACACACACCACACACACACACACACACACACACACACACACACACACACACACACACACACACACACACACACACCACACGCACGCACCCCCCACCCCACCCACACACCCACACACACACACATACACACCAAAATAAATCATTATGGAGTTTTCACACCTGCAGATAATAAACCAAACCAAAACCAACCAACCAAAACAAAAACAAAAACCAAAAAAACCAAAAAAAAAGAGAAAAAGACAAACAAACGAGGCCCAAGCGAATTATTTATTAATAATATAGTTACAAAAGTTTCATATTCCATGGACAAATTATGCCGCCTTCGATCCACAGCTGTGGCGAAGATGATTGTATCAGAGCTTCCATAGCCATAGCCATGGTACATATCCCACCCACTGGGCAGGTGGGGGGCGGGGGGGGGGGGGGGGGGGGGGGGAGGGAGGGGGGGCTGAATGGATACAGCCTCTTGACTTTCAGTTCTAAACCCCAAAAATTTTGCAGTTGTTGGTTTTTGCTGTTGGTAGCACATCGTGAGTAAAAAGATTACAGATATTTTTTTTAATTTTACAACTTTCCGAAACTATTTATGATAGAGGTGCGAGAATTTTTGGAAAACTTTGACAGCAAGTCTCCAGCGAAGAAGCTCCAATGTAATACAAGTTTTTTTGCGCTTAACTTTTTACACTTGGGGGCGGGATAGCCATTACGCTCGTAATCTGATGACCCGGATTCGAATCTTGTTCGAGGGGATAATGGATACAGCCTCTTGACTTACAGTTTAAAACCAGATATTCTGCAGTTGTTGGTTTTCCTGTTAGCAGCACATAGTGAGTTAAAAATTACAGGGATTTTTGTTGTTGTTTTTTTGTGGCAGGGCGGTAATTAGATTACTTCCCTTGCGATCGGAACTGCCAATCGCAGCGTCGTGGGTGTAACGTTTGGATCCACACCTGTGAATTGTGCGACGTTCTGTATCGTTGGGGGGTGGTCGAAAGCCGTCCTCTGCATGCATTTTGCCCGTTGCGGTAAAATGTAGTATTTATGCAGCATCTATTTAGAGGCCATATTCCCACTGTCTGACCGTACTGTCGTCGCCGAGAAGTTGTACAGAGTCGCGGCAGATCAAATATCTGCACTCTGTTACATTTTAACAAATTTCCAAATCTATCTATGATAAAGGTGCGAGAATTTTCGAAAGTCTCCAGCGAAGAAGCTCCACTGTAACAAAGTTTTTTTTGCACTTATCTTCTTACACTTAGGGGACGGGATAGCCTAGTGGTTAGAGTCATTGTGCTCGCAATCTGACAACCCGGGTTCGAATCCCGTTCGAGGGATTTTTCTCCTGGAATTAACGTCATTGCAGGCTCCACTGTCCCAGAAGGCATTCGGATGAGACTGTAAACCGAGTCTTGAAGCATGTTTAAGTTGAGTGTGATTGATGATTCTTTTTTTTTTTTTTTTTAATGATCTGACAGGTCACATGATCAGCAGACATGCCAATACCACATTCTTTTTCATGCGTACTTTGCTTGGCAGAAAAAATTAACATGAATTATAATTTAAATTACTCTTCCTAAAAGAAAGTTTGTACCTATCTCTGTGCTCAGTGTATGAAGAAACAAAAAACATTCTCCGCATACACTGGATGGGCACTTAATTAAAAAAAAATATTTGTTTATATTTTATTCTTTTATATCGAGGATAATGGAAAAAGCCCTCTTGTGCTTTTTTTTTTTTACATCCAGTCCCCGTGTGTATGCAGTTTTGTAAATCTTGTCATCTGTCCTCACCGGCACACATTGACCTACTCTTACGAAAAGCGGAACAGGTTTTAACGTGTGTGCAAGATGTTCTGCGCGCATTCGCACACGGGGACTCGGTTTATAGTCTCATCCGAAGGACTTCGCTAGGGCAGTGGGCTGTACACTGTAATTATTGAGCACACACTGAGATAATTTCATGGCAGATGCAGTGTAGGAGATTACAGAATACTCTGAACGTTGTTATGGGGATGGTATACAGCTCAGTGGTTAGACCACTCACTCTCCTCAAGCTAAAGGTTTAAGTAGCATCGAGTGTGATTGCTTAATAGATGGATGGGTGAACGTTCTTGTGCATTGGCTTCAGTACAGTTCCTCCAGTTCACCCAGCTGTAAACGAATACCTGCTCTCTTTAGGGACAGGGAAGGTGAAGCAGCGAGAGAGAGAGAGAAGACAGAGAGAGAGAGAGAGAGAGAGAGAGAGAGAGAGAGAGGAGAGAGAGAGAGAGAGAGAGAGAGAGAAAGAGAGGAGATGGGCGCCACCCACCCTCAATAATTATGCTGGCTCCTGGGAAGCTGAAGGTCTCTGACACCTCACACCCATCAATGCCAGCGTAGGTTATGGGAAGTACCTTGTACTCTAATGATAGAGATACCTTACAGAGAGCCTGAAAACTGAATGCTGAAAACTGTCCAGTGTAGTTAGGCTTGGGAGTCTATTGAACAGCACTGCAGGGGGGGGGGGGGGGGGGTAGAGTTTATTGGTTCGGGTTGACAGGTTGTTGTTTTTTTTTCTTCTCGTTTTCCATTTAATTGGATGTTGTATTGTGTTTGTGTTATGTGTTGTGTTGTGCTTTGTTGTTTTGTGTTGTGTCGTGTTGTGTTGTGTTGTGCTGTGTTGGTTTGGATTGGGTTGGGTTGTGCTCTGTACACCCCTCATTCCACATTATTTTTCTTTTCTCCTGTTTTCTCTACCCCTCCTCTCTCTGACCCCCCACCCCCTTCTGTGTTGTGTGTGTGTGTGTGTGTGTGTGTGTGTGTGTGTGTGGTGTTGTGTGTGTGTTGTGTGTGTGTGTGTGCGCGCGCGCGCGCGCGTGCGTGTATGTATGTGTGTGTGCGTGCGTGCGTGGGTACGTGCGTTCTCACTACCTACTACATTGTGTGATGATTTTAGGGCTAGTCTTTTGCATGACACAATAAGCCACAATTCTTTGTACAATGTGCATTTTTCATGCGTAAAAGACCCCAGGGTAACAACAACAACAACAGAGTTTCAACTTTAAAAACTGACATGAAGAAACACTTCCCCATACTGGAAGGACGGTGGCAGGATGGTTAAGACGTTCGCCTGCTAATATGTAAATCATGAGTTTCTGGGTTCGTACCCAGCCTCGCCCTTTCTTCCCAGTTTGACGAAAAAATCGAACTGAATGTCAAAGTCATTCGGATGAGACTCGAAACCGAGGCCCCGTGTGCGAATGCACTCAGAACATCTTGCGCACACGTTAAAACCCCGTTCCACCTTTCTGAAGAGTAGGCCATCGTGTGCCGGTAGGAGCGGATGACAAAATTATAACAAACCAGCATGCACACAGGTGTCGTGTTTAGACACCATCCCTGAGGAAAAATCGGGGAGTTGGAGTCCCAGAGCGGCTCGGGGCTGTAGGTATATGGCAATGTTCTGGTGGCTCCTGCGACGGTACTGGAACCATTCGTATCGGTCTATGCCCTTCCAATGGATCATTCCAGTGCCGTGGAGAGGGGGGGTCTGCTGCATGGGTAACAGCTTGCCCTCCATACATACTTGCCCAGGCTTTGCGCTCTAAAGACTAGAGCGCAACTCCATAGTCTTCCGAGACTGATGAGTGACTACTACTACTACTACTACTACTACTACTACTACTACTACTACTACTACTACTACTACTACTACTACTACTACTACTATATATATATATATATATATATATATAGAGAGAGAGAGAGAGAGAGAGAGAGAGAGAGAGAGAGAGAGAGAGAGAGAGAGAGAGAGAGAGAGAGAGAGAGATGTATATATGTATATAATATATAAATATACTAAATTATATATTATATATATCTGTGTGTGTGTTGATGTAGAAAAAGATATAGATATGATGATGATGATGATGATGATGATGATGATGATGATGATGATGATGATGATGATGACGACGACGACGACGACGACGACGACGACGACGACGACGACGACGACGACGACGACGACGATAACGACGAAAACGACGACGACAACGACAACGATGACAACAACAACGACGACGACGATAACAACGACGACGATGATTATGATGGCGCTGTTAATTAACAACTTAATCATTGACATGTTTTAGGTGAGCTTCTTTCAAAATGAATAATGGATCTCGCGCGCTGGGCGTCAGTCAATACCAGCAGTGTCTAATAACGCAAAACTCATCACAGGGTTTGGCGATATTGAAGAACACGAAAGCAGTCCCGCTTAATTGGTCTCGGCTGACAGCCCCTATTCTACTGTGTTGCTTTCATCCTATTTTGTATGCTGTGGTGCTGCCTTCTCTCTCTCTTTTTATTCTCTGTCTGTTTGTCTGTCTGTTTGATTGTCTGTGTGATTGTCTGTTTGTTTGATTGTCTGTCTGTTTGATTGTCTGTCTGTCTCTGTCTGTCTGTCTGTCTGTCTGTCTCTCTTTGTCTGTCTGTCTGTTTTTCTGTCTGTCTGTCTGTCTGTCTGTCTGTCTGTCTGTCTGTCTGTCTGTCTGTCTCTCTCTGTCTGTCTGTCTGTCTGTCTGTTTGTCTGTCTGTCTCTCTCTCTCTGTATGTCTGTCTGTCTCTGTCTGTCTGTCTTTGTCTCTGTCTATCTCTCTGTCTCTCTCTCTCTCACCATCTCTGTCATCAAGTCTTCAAGAATGTTGTTGCAGATCATTATCAGAACAACGTAAGTTTTTTGTGTGTGTTCGTTCAAAACTGAAAGAGAAGGTGTGGAAGGGTAAAAAGAGTATAAGCTGTAATGACATCAGAGCTACAAAGGTAATGAATGAGTAATATTTAAAAAAAACAAAAAAAAAACTTGGACACAAGACCATGATAAATGCACGGATGAGTAGGGCACCTTCAGACTTACCTAATAAGAAAAGACGGGCAAACACACAGAAACAAACATGTGTCACATGTAGCGGTGTCTGTACTAGTTGATACAGATCAGTTAGCAGCCAATCCAATCGAATTGAATCATGTTGTTTATAGCCCCGCCGACCACACAGGCCATATCGTGGATGTCACCCATCCAGTGGGCTGCCACCCCCAGTGTTTCGACAGCAAAGCAAGGACAATCCTGAGAAACAGCTTTAGAAAAGCGTGGTGCCAACGCCTGCACATTGGGCCAGAAGACGAAAAGGGTGACATTCTTGAACTAGACAGAACTGCCATTGTTAGACACTAGACAGAAGTTGTAATCTTTTGATTTCAAACAAGACACTGCCTGCCAGCTCCTATCCTATCTGCACTGCCTGAAAATATCTCACACTGACCAATGCCCCCATGGCATAAAACCAGCATGCACACAGATGTCGTTTTATGACACCATCCCTGAAGAAAAATCAGGGAGTTAGAGTCCCGGGCCCCAGGGCGGTTTGAGGCTGTGTATGGCAACGTTCTGGCGGCTCCTGTGACCGCACTGGAACATTCGTATCGGCGACTGCCTTTCCAATGGACCATTCCGGGGATGTGGAGAGAGAGAGAGAGAGAGAGAGAGAGAGAGAGAGGAGAGAGAGAGAGAGAGAGAGAGGGGAGAGAGAGAGAGAGAGAGAGAGAGAGAGAGAGACAGACAGACAGACAGACAGACAGACAGACAGACAGACAGACAGACAGACAGACAGACAGAGACAGACAGACAGACAGAGAGACAGACAGAGACAGACAGAGACAGACAGAGACAGACAGAGACAGACAGACAGAGACAGACAGAGACAGACAGAGAGACAGACAGAGACAGACAGACAGAGACAGAGACGAAGGGGCTCCCACTGCATGGGTAAGAACTTACCCTCGATATTTTACTTACCCAGGTTTAGCGCTCTTAAGAGCCTTAGAGAGCGCAACTCCATTATTACTATGTCTTCCGAGACTGACGAGATGCCCATAATTATCATACCTGCGCTGCATGCTGCAGGTATGGGCAACCAACCACCAGCGAAAAATGCCAACCCCCAAAAAAGCCCCAATTCCAACCGACCGACACTGTGACAGCAGTGCCCTAGGCAGGCAGGCAGGCAGATCTGTGACTAATCACTTTACCACCGATATCTCTTACCCTGAAACAATGCAGTGTCTGATAACATCGTCCTCAGGCTATGCATGCAGGGGACTTACTTACCAAGGGTCTCAGTCTCAGTGCCAGCCGGTATACACTGTACTGTTGAGCTTGGCACGGGAAAGATTTCAGGTGTCTTGGTTTATATTAGGGTTGGCAGCGTGGATTTTTAGGGCGACCGGGGCTTTGTGAGGTTACACTGCAGGTACCGAGTTCCAACCCCCAGTGACCGCCTGGAAGAAGAAGAAAAAAAGAAAGAAGAAAAGAAAGAAGAAGAAAAAAATCAATAATGTTTACCAATTCCAATACTACTGCTTTTATTATCTCAATAAACGGAGAAATTTAAACAAAAAAATAGTTCACGATGTTTCAGATCAACTACCTGCAAAATGCATTACTTTTCATACTGACATGATGCTGACAAAAGGTCAGGTGTACTCATTAAGGACCTGTCATTTATGCCAGAGTTCAGTGGATTGCGGAAACACGCAATTTACATTCAGCATGCACCTTCTTTAGGGTCAGGGAAGGTAAAGCAGCGAGGGAGAGGAGATGGGCGCCGCCCTCAAGATGCTGGCCCCTAGAAAAGCTGGGGTCTCTGACGCCTCGCTCCCTTACGACCACACATGTTATGGGACACCTTTACCTTTTACCTATGCACCCGAGGCTTTTCCAGCGCAATTATGTTTTTCTTTTTTGAAGCTTGTAAAAATTATATCTTCTGAGAGTTTTTTTTTAGGCAAACATGGTAAAAGCATAATGTTAGATATGTTTATCGGTGCACTTTTTTTTAAACGGAAAACTGGATTACATTTCATCATTTTACCTTCAAGTTACGGCTTTTTGGAGTGACGACCTGTTATGATATCACTACTTAGTTAAAGGACGTTAAACTGAAGAAGAACACACCCACACACCCACACCCACACCCACACCCACACACACACACACACACGCACACACACACACTTACACACACACGCACACAGACACAGACACAGACACACACACACACGCACACACTCTCACACTCTCTCTCGCACACACACACCACACACACACACACACACACACACACACACACACACACACACACACACACACACACACACACACACACACACACACACACACACACACAAACACACACACACACTTACACACACACACAATACCACACACAACACAACACAACACACACAAACACACACACAAACACACCACTACACTCTTACACACAACACCCCCCCCCACACACCCACACACACACAAACACAACACTACACACCAAACCACACCACACACACAACCCCACCCACCACCCACACACACACACAGGCACACATCTATATAGCTAAGTCCCCTAAAGAAGTAGTACTAAGTAGAGCACAGGCTCTAGGTATAGGACCAACGACCCAGGAGACAGGCAATCTGTTGTTGTCAGTGTCAGGTTGCTGCTGTATCTGTCATCACTCAGTGCAGGCAGGGAGTAAGTACGTACACTGACTAGTGAACAGAGTGGGGTTTTTTTTTGGTCACATGCGCCTCGCATGGTCATACCCTAGAACTCTCAGTTTCTGAACTATCAGGAAATTCCCACTTTTTTCTGAAATGAATCTTCTTCTTTTTTTTTAAATACCTCTTTTATAATCACAGCAGATTTCTCTGCGTGAAATTAATTCGGGCTGCTCTCTCCCCATCCAGGGAGAGTGCGTTGCCACAAGTGAAGCGCCACCCTGTTCTTTTTTCCCTATTTGCAACTGTTTTTGTTTCCCTGTCACAGCGGCTTTTTCGTTAAGAATTTTGCCAGGGACAATCCTCTTGCTGCCGTGGGTTCTTTTACGTACGCTAAACAATGATGTGAAATACACGGGACCTCGGTTTATCGTCTCGTCCGAAAGACTAGCACCCAGACCACCACTCATGATCTAATGGATGGGGGGGGGGGAGTTTTGGGATTCGAACCACCGCACACTCCGACCCGGACTTTTGGCTTTCTAGGCAAGGCGCGTTACCTCCTAGACCACCCATCCACTACTCCTTCCCTGAGAGCGCTCAGACAGCAACTCCGGAGGTCCTGACAAATTTAATGCTGCCGTACACTGAAGGCCCTCCCTCCAGGGGTCCAGAAAGCTTGTCCCTCATCGCAGGTCTGAAGGTAAGTTAATTGGCCCTCAGGTTGTGGTGAGTGGGTGACTGTTTGCGCGCCTTGGCTTCAGTACAGTCTCCCAGTTTCACCCAGCTGTAAATGGCTACCTGCCCTTTTTGAGGGTCAGGGAAGGTAAAGCAGCGAGGGAGAGGAGATGGGCACCGCCCTCAACATGTTGGTCCCTAGAGAAGCTGAGGCCTCAGATGCCTCGCTCGCCTACGAGTACATAGGTTAAGGGACACCTTTACTTTTACCTTTTACCTTTACTTCCAACAGAAGCATGAGGTTTCTCAAGACTTTAGGAAATAGAGGGACTGTGTTGTTCTGCGATTTAAGATGAAAACGAAGACTGCAAAATCAAAATTTAAAATTGTCAATACAGAGATAACAATTTTATACAACCCAACATCAGCTTACTTCCAACACTCACATGACTCAATCACACCATCGTGATTTTTGCTGTTTGTACTTGAAATGTTTGTGACGTTTGAAATTGTTATTAATTTTAACCAGTGGTGAAAGTGACGCTGTTTTCCTTAAAAAAAGAAAATGATTTTCAATCATAATGCGCCTGTGCACGCGTACTTCCGATCCCCCAAAACTCTGAAAAAGGCTTAATTATATTGAATTTATAGAGTAGCTCAGTTTCTTTCCACGTTAGTAGGTATTGTATATGGCAACCTTCTGGTGCCTCCTGAGACTGTACTGGAACCATTCGTATCGGTCATTGCCTTTCCAATGGATCATTCCAGTGGCGTGGAGAGGGGGGGAGGGGTCTGCTGCAAGGGTAACAGTTTGCCCTCCATACATACTTACCCAGCTTTGCGCTCTATAGACTAGATCGCAACTCCATAGTCTTCCGTGACTGATGGGTGCCTAAGACTAGTAGGTGTTGTCCACATCAATTTAATAATATTGAATTTATACAGTATCTCATTTCTTTCCAGGTTAGCAGGTATTGTCCATACCATAGATTATAAATATCCCTAGCCTAATCTAAAACGTATTTTAAACATATCATTTGTGTTTTATTTCAACAGGCTTATTTGCTCAAAAGAGTATTGTGCAGAGAATTCGCTTATATGGCAAGGTAGATCTAAAATGTGCATACTTTTGTATTTTTTATGAACGAGTGCGTACGCGTGCGCGCACACACACACACACACAAATATACACAAATACACACACGCACGCGCACCCCCCCTCCCCCGACACACACTCACACACACACACACACACACACACACACACACACACACACACACACACACACACACACACACACACACACACACACACCACACACACATGACTTCATAGCTTTTTACAGCCTTAAAAAAAAATCAAACAGAATGACAACACCCCAACACCCCCACCCCTCTTTATCCCTTCCCCATCCCACCACCCACCACCACCACCACCACCACCACCACCACCCACCACCACACTACCACCACCACAACCCACCCTCCTCCCTACCCTCCTTACCTACCTACCTACCTACCTACCCCCACCCCACCCCTTCCATCCCCACTCTCCACCCCCAACCCTCCACCTCACCCCCCTCCACCACCCCCTCCTCCAACCTCCTTTTTTTTTTTTTCCAATCCAACCTTTTAGATCCCCCTGTCTCATAAAGAAGTGGGGATAATTGCATTGCTATAGCCCATGTCAACGACACGATAGCAAGCTATTGGCAAAAGAGCGTTTCTTGTCTGGCACAAGCGAATCTGAAACTGATCAATGCCAGCCAGACATTGTAACACTCGATTCCAGAAGAGTTTCGATTTTTTTTCTTCTCCCTCCTGACAGTCAGTCCCTTTCATTAACCATCTAAGTTTCTGGTGTGAGCATCCTATGCTGCTTTTTGTTGTTGCTTATTGTGTGTGTGTGTGTGTGTGTGTGTGGTATGTGTGTGTGTGTGTGTGTGTGTGTGTGTGTGTGTGTGTGTGTGTGTGTGTGTGTGTGTGTGTGTGTATGTGTGTATGTGTATCGGTGAGTGGGTGGGGGTCCCACTTTTATTTTGTTGGTGTCTGTTTAAAATCAGAATGACTGCAAATTTTATTTTAGGATCTTCTGTCATATTTTTACCCTGGTGCCGGTAGATTTTGAGATTTTATAGCTCTGGATGGTTTTTCGTTTGTTGGTTGGGTTTTGTTTTTGTTTTTTTGGGGGTTGTGGGTGTGGGTGTGTTTTTTTAGGAGAAAGGAGGAATTATTCTTTGGTAAGCTTGAAATGAGCATTGTACTGAATGTTTGGTTTGTTTGCAAGTTGTTTTTGGTTGTTTGTTGTTGTTGTTGCTGTTGTTGTGTGGTTTTTTGGTTTGTGTGTGTGTGTAGTTTTTTTTTTTTTTTTTTTTTTTTGGGGGGGGGTCTCTGCAAAGTGGTATGCGTGTAGTGTGATAACATGTATACGTGCGTGTTTGTGTGAGTGTGTTTTATTTATTTTACTTTATTTTTTATTTTTCTCTTTCATTTCGAGGATAATGGATAAACACTCATGTACATTTTTACATCCAGTCCTAGTATGTATGCAGCCTTGTAAATTTTGTCATCCGTTCGCGCGCGTGTGTGTATGTGTCTGTATATGTGTGTGCGTTTATGTGTGTGCGTGTGTGCGTGTGTGTGTGTGTGTGTGTGTGTGTGTGCGTGTGCGCGCGTGTGTATATGTGATACAGACAGAGAAAGAGACAGAGACACAGAGACAGACAAGACAGAGACACAGAGGGAACACATACAAAGTAATAAAAAAAAGTCCAAAGAAACCAACACAATAAGTTTGATACAGAAAGAGACAAGAAGAGCAAGCAACACCAGAGAAAGAGAAAAAGCTATTCAGAATAGATAGGTAGATAGTACTGATAGTACTGTATAGTCCTGTAAACATCTGCCACCACGTTAGCAGGAAGACAGATAGACAGCCTACCCTCCCACGTCCGACTGATGATCCTACGCCTACATACTCACACAACTTAAAAAAAAAAACCTATGCCACCATTCCCCTCTCTCACCCCCCACCCCCACCCCCGCCCTTCTTCCCCCTCCACCCCTTTCCCTTCACGCCTTCACTTATTTACACTTCAGTGCTCAAAACTAAAGGCTGCACTATAACAGTTAGATTCTGGCACTTTTCCTGCTATTTTTATACTTGCATCACACTTGCATTCGTAGACGTACTAAGGCATTCACAGAAACTAAAAAAGAACCTCTCTTTTTTCAGAAAGACGGGCCCCTGATTCAAAACTCAGGACAATACAAACAAGTTTGGTAGGTTTGAACTTTTTTTGTTTGTTTTTTCAGCAAACACTGCACCCCCTCAGTCCTTTGTCGTCTGCTGGCTGCCTCATCTCAATATGCATGCGCGGGGTCAACGCTGTAGGAACACAAGCAATCCTCATTTGATGATCATTTCCAACTTTCTCATCACTACCTGATGTTGCTCTATGGCCTCAACCCCCAAAACAAATACATAGTGCATTTTTTCATGCTTTAAAAAATCTCTGAAAACCAGCAAACCTATTTCTGACTGGCACTCTTTACAAGATACTACTTGACCCTGGAAGCTAACAGTTATGTGTAACCAAATCTACAGTCATGTCTTTCCCCGTTAAGATGCCAGGTGGGAGGGCCTGTCAGTATGTTAGAAATTCCCTCTTTTCTATCCTTCTCTTTCTTTCTGGCTTGTTCTTTTTCTACCTGTCACGTCTTCCTTGTGTGATTTTTCCCTTCTGCTGTCTTGGTCTATTCTCCTGCCTTTTCTCCCCACAGAAAAACTCAACAGATGCCAATTCTCTCCCACACCGAAGTCAAGATGTGCTGGGCCTGACTTAATCAGGGGTTTAACGGCAGCGCAACACATTTTCGTTCATAATTCTGACCGATAATAATAGCTGTTATCTGAGCATTCGAAGGAGGAGGAGGAGAAGAAGGAAGAAGAAGAAGAAGAAGAAGAAGAAGAAGAAGAAGAAGAAGAAGAAGAAGAAGAAGAAGAAGAAGAAGAAGAAGAAGAAGAAGGAGGAGGAGGAGGAGACGGAGGAGGAGGAGGAGGAGAAGGAGGAGAGAGGAGGAGAAGGAAGAGGAGGAGGAGAAGGAAGAGGAGGAGCAGGAGGAGGAGGAGGAGGAGAAGGAAGAGGAGGAGGAGGAGGAGGAGGAGAAGAAGAAGAAGAAGAAGAAGAAGAAGAAGAAGAAGAAGAAGAAGAAGAAGAAGAAGAAGAAGAAGAAGAAGAAGAAGAAGAAGAAGAAGAAGAATTGCGAAAAAGAATTGCGAAAAAGAATTGCGAAGAAGAATTGCGAAGAAGAAGAACAAGAACAAGAACAAGAAGAACAAGAAAAGATCAACATGAATAACAAGAAAAAGAATCACAAAAATCTGCATGTTCATCCCACACCCCTGTTTTATTAATTATGTACCAAAACCAACAAAAACCAAAAAAAAAAACCTGACCAAAAAAAAAATGATGAGGGGGATATAACTCAAGCACACTGCACCGCTAGTGGCAGCACGCCACAGAGAGAAGCAAAAAATAGTCCATGGGAAATTTCAGAGGGCAGAAAAAAAAGGGTAAGAAATGTCCGGGTGCATGTACGTCAGCCAGAGGAATCAATACAACTGACAACCTTCACTTTCAACTTGCTGCTTTGATTTCCTACTGACAGCATGCGTGCACGTGCATGTGTTAAGAGGAGGGAGAGGAGGAGGAAGAAGGGAAGGAGGAGGAGGAGGAGGAGGAGGTGGTGGAAGAGGAAGAAGGAAGAGAAGAAGGAGAGAGAGAGAGAGGGGGGGACAGGGAAAGAGAGAGAGGGACAGGGGGAGGAAGAAGGGAGATAGAGAGAGGGGGGGGAAGAGGAGAGAGGGGGGGGGGATGAGAGGAGAGGAGGGGAAAGAGAGAGAGGTGGGAAAAAGAAGAGAGAGAGAGAGGGAGAGAGAGAGAGAGGAGAGAGAGAGAGAGAGAGAGAGAGAGAGGGGAGAGAGAGAGAGAGAGAGGAGAGAGAGAGAGAGAGAGAGGAGAGAGAGAGAGTGATGTGATGTGTGTGTGGTGTGTGTTTGTGCGCGTCTGTGCGTGCGTGGGTGGGTGTGTATGTATATAGCAAGTAGAAGAGAGAGAGAGAGAGAGAGAGGAGAGAGAGAGAAGAGAGAGAGAGAGAGAGAGAGAGAGAGAGAGAGAGAGAGAGAGAGAGAGAGAGAGAGAGAGAGAGAGAGAGAGAGAGAGAGAGAGAGCAGACAGACAGACAGACAGACAGACAGACAAACGGACAGACAGACAGACAGACAGACAGACAGGCAGGCAGATGGAAAAAGAGAGAGAGGGGGGGAGAGGATTTAAACCGAGACAGGCAATTAAGCAGAGATACAAAGATACAAAAAGAAAAAAAGGAGAGAGAGAGAGAGAGAGAGAGAGAGAGAGAGAGAGAGAGAGAGAGAGAGAGAGAGAGAGAGGAGAGAGAGAGAGAGAGAGACGAACTCGAACTCGAACTCGAACTCGAACTCGAAAGGTTTATTCATGAAAAAAGGCCATTGCCCATACATGAAGGGGGTTGCCGAATAACGATAACGATAATTGCTTTAAGCTGACACACGACGCTACTCCAAGCCATGGAAACCACAGCATTGATTAGTAATGTACATCGAGACACAAACTCTTTACTGTCCAGATATGTTACGGCATTCCGAGCCTTTCTTTCGTCCAGTCTTTGTCACAAACACACGCTTAGGTCTAGGCTAGGCCTAGCCAAGAGACTGCTGTAATAGGTCTCTAAGTGTCGCTAAGTCCCTTGAAGCACACGATAGGGTCTCCGTGTGTAGTGTGTTCTGGATACGCTTCCCATTCCGCAAACTGGCGAGTTTGACACGTTCCTCTTTTAGCATGTTTTTTTCTTGCTGTTTGACAAACCAGTACACACATACTGGCTCAGTGTCTGGTTGGCATGCGCACTGGATCACAATGTCGTCTGACTCACACGTCACAATATCTTCACCGTCTGAATGATGTAGCACGGATTTTCTAAAGTGTGTATTTCTTTGTCTGTCTCTTAGCCTTCTCTGTACGGATCTATCAGTTAGAGTAGCCACGTACTGTTTGACATTTCTTGTGTCGAATGCACCAACAATATTATCATTGTTCACCTCAGGCTGCAAAACACACATATCAGCACAGTCACTACAATCAGACATACAGGGAGGTTCTAAATCAACCGATGATGGCAACTTAACTGATGTTTTTGTGTTGATGTCCTGTGTGTGTGTTGTTGGTAGGTCTATTCCATGTGTATCTACACATGCTGTATTCCCCTGTTCTACTCCACTGTCAGGCAGACTCGAGGCACTGAGGACACAGTCACTTTCACACACAACACTTGCCTGCTTCTCTTTATGCTTTCGAGACCGTTCAACATCTCGTCGTCTTTGAGAAAACGATTTTTTCCTGTAGTACTGTGCTTGTGTGCTGCGATTCACTGTTGGATCCGCCATGTTGGTTGACACTGTTGTGTCCACTGGTTTCAGTCGCAAGACAAAAACCACGCTGTCCCCTTCTCCTGCCACTTTCCAGCTGGAAACTGCATTGTCGGTCAGCAGGGCGCCTAAGGTCCTCTCCACAGCCGCTGGAAGTCCAGTAACTGGCATTTTTGAATGAATTTCTAGTTTTACTGCTGCTCACAGAAAATGTACGCCCTGTCCGCTTCACTTCTCGTGACCGCCCCACCGAGAGAGAGAGAGAGAGAGAGAGAGAGAGAGAGAGAGAGAGAGAGAGGAGAGAGAGAGAGAGAGAGAGAGAGAGAGAGAGAGAGAGAAATACACAGGCGGCCAGACAGGCGTGGCAAACTTAAAGACAGTCAAAACAGACAGACAGACAGACAGACAGACAGACAGACAGACAGACACACACACACACACACACACACACACACACACACACACACACACACACACACACACACACACACACACGATGGTGATGGGCTTTATCTTTCTTCTGTTTCTCTGTTTGTCCAGGTGGGTCTGTTAATGTACCTATTAATTTTGCCCGTTCACAGAGAATTGTCAGATTTGGAATCGTTTGTCTTGCAGTTTGTAGTCTGTGCATTGGCAGCTCACCTGGTGAGCTGCCAATATATATATTATATATATATGCTATTATATATATGTATATATATATATATATATATATATTATATATATATATATATATATATATATATATAATAGAAAGGAAAAGGTCAAGTTCCCACAGGAGGATTCCAGACCCAAGGAGGAGGTCTGATCTCCGTTGATCTTGTTCACTTGACGACCAACACCGCTTAAGGACACAACACACGGTGCTATCATTGTTGTATTAAGACACAATCAGTTTAAGGTAAAAGGAAAAGGTGTCATATATATATATATATATATATATATATATATATATATATATATTATATATATATATATATATATATATATATATATTATATATATATATATATATAACCTTGTGGTCGTAGGGGAGCGAGGCGTCAGAGACTTCAGCTTCTCTAGGGTCCTCCAACATGTTGAGGGCGGCGCCCATCTCCTCTCCTTCGCTGCTATACCTTCCCTGACCCTAAAGAGGGCTGGTACCCATTAATTTTACAGCTGGGTGAACTGGGGAACTGCACTGAAGCCAATCAGTTATAACGATAAAAAGAAAACCTAACCAGAAAGTTATTACATATTACTTGAAACAGTTCTTTAAAAAGTTTCTATACTGACTATTACGTTAGTTCTCCTCCTTTTAGGGACACAACCTGTACATTGTTTTTAAAGATTCATTAAGTTCCATGCAGAGAGAATGAATGATCTTTTTATATTTTTCCAGGGTCACAGATAAACATTTGCAAACGTTTATTTTTTTAAACATGGAGAGGAGAGAGAGAGAGAGAGAGAGAGGAGAGAGAGAGAGAGAGAGAGAGAGAGAGGAGAAGAGAGAGAGAGAGAGAGAGAGAGAGAGAGAGAGAGAGAGAGAGAAGAACACTGAAATGATTTAATGTACACTGGCCTTGGGCGACAATACATTGGTTGGGCTTGGGCTGTACCAATGTGGTCTTTCATATCACTTGGAGACATGAGAGATGAGAGATATGAATAGGAGAGAGAGAGAGGAGAGAGAGAGAGAGAGAGAGAGAGAGAGAGAGAGAGAGAGAGAGAGAAGAGAGAGAGAAGGAGAGAGATGAGACGAGACGACAAACAACACCACACCACACCAACACCACACCACACAACACAACACAACACAACACACACAACACAACCACACCACACCACCACAAAATTGAACTACCTACTCCTACGCAGTTTCATTAAGTTGTCGTTAAGTATTGACCCCCTTCCACTTTCACACCACAACACACACACACCCTACCCACCCTTCCCCCCACCCTCCCACCATTACCACCACCCCCCACCTCTCCCACCATAACCCACCCCACCCCTACCCCCTCCTCCCCCTCGTTCCGTTCTCTCCCGTGCTTCCATCATCCTTATTATTTTTTACACTTTCCTTCCTCTTTCTGCCTAGCTCTTCTCGAAGATCTTACGAATGGTAAAGACAAAGCCATATTTCAGCAAATTTACGTATGGCTTATCATTCGTAAGCTAACTTTATATCTTTTCAATGCCTTCAATTATATAAGGCAGGATTTTGTCGAAAACTTGGAGAATTGACAAAAACAAAATAACAACATTGAAAAGAGGTCCGTCTAATTTAAAAGGACAGATGTTGTTGACACTTGATATGTTTTGGCAGTTGCCACATATGTCATGAGGTTTTATTTTTTTTTTTTTTTTTTTTTGCTTTATTTGCTTTGTTTGCTATGCTTTGTTTATCCCTTTCTTGGGGCTGGTGGCCTGAAGAATAAATCTTGTTCGTTGTTCATTGTTCATTGTTCTTCTAAAAGATCTTAAGGCCTCTCTGTTTGGCACTAGCTGTGTTGACCTTATACTGTCATTCTTTCACCGCGGCCAATTCCTATACATCTCCTAATGGGAGTGATGCCTTCCTTATCTTTCCACCTTCACTGGCTGGTGGGGGTGGGTGGGTGGGGGGAAGAAGGAGGGGGTGGGTGGGTGGGGGAGAAGGAGGGGGTGGAAGGGGGGGGGGTTGAGAGGGGGGGGTTGAGGGGGGTGGTGCCAATAATATCAGCAGTCAGGCATGGGTGGTATACCCTGTGTTGAAGGTGGAATAGACTGAACACCTAATATGCATGTACACGCGCAAGCATATACACATCCACATCCACACACATGAAGGTATAATTATTATGCAGGTATACATAGAAATATACACGTACATGATGAGTGTATGTCTGTGCGCGCGTGCACACATACATATACACACACACGCATGGCGCACGCGCACACACACAAACATACACACACACAGAGGAATGCATGCACATGCGCGCGCAGAGAGAGAGAGAGAGAGAGAGAGAGAAGAGAGAGAGAGAGAGAGGAGAGAGAGAGAGAGAGAGAGAGAGAGAGAGAAGAGAGAGAGAGAACACTGAACACTGAACACTGACGAATGGTTCAATGGTACTTCGGCCTTAGGCCACAATACAACCAATTGTGGGACAAATAATATGGTAATGCAGGGACACGTTGAGAGAGAGAGAGAGAGAGAGAGAGAGAGAGGAGAGAGAGAGAGAGAGAGAGAGAGAGAGAGGAGAGAGAAGAGAGAGAGAGAGAGAGGAGAGAGAGAGAGAGTGAGAGATGAGAGAGGAGTAAAAACATATACATAGATAAACACATAGATACACACAAAGAGATAGATACACACACATAGAGATTCCCCGTCCACTGTCCCCACGCTATCAGTGTGTGTATTGATCTCTTCACCCCCCCCCCCCCCTCTCCCTCTCTCCCATCATTCCACCACTTTTCTGCTGAGTTTTTTTTTCCCCAAGGGCTCATTTCCCCAGTACCCGCTGCCCACACACTAAGTCGGATGCTGCCACCCCGCCCTACAGAGCTATTTTCTGGATTACTCATACTACAGTCAGAAGGTGTCACATACAGCCTCACATGGGGCTTGAGGAGTGGGCGTGTACGAGTGGAGGTAATAATTATGGTAATGGAAACTTTTCTGCGCTCCAAAATGGTACATATTCGTGTGCATGCATGGACGCACGCACATGCACGCACGCACATGCACGCACGTACGCATGCACGCACGCACGCACGCATGCAGAGAGAGAGAGAGAGAGAGAGAGAGAGAGAGAGAGAGAGAGAGAGAGAGAGAGAGAGAGAGAGAGAGAGAGAGAAGAGAATTTTTTGTTCCTTTTCTCTGAGGTTATGTCACACTGTCACACAAAACCCTGAATGTTTTTGTTTTTTTTGTACTTCCCTGCTCCTAAATTCTGCCTCAGAAGAAGAAGAAGAAGAAGAAGAAGAAGAAGAAGAAGAAGAAGAAGAAGAAGAAGAAAAACAGCAACAACAACAATAACAACAAGAACAACAACAAAAACGGAGAAGAACAACAACAAGAAAATCAACAACAGCAACAACAACAACAACAACAACAACAACAACAACAAGATAACACACACACCATTCCCAACGCCAGAAGACAACGGACAAAGAGAACTAATCAAGATGATCCTTGTTTCCTATACCCAGTTGTCCAAACAGGGACAGAAAGCCCACGCCGCAGAGCAAGACAGAACAGTGCAGGACAGGCCTGGAAAGTTACGGTAGCTACTTCAACAACAACAACAACAAAAATCGAAACCAATTGTGCAGTTAAGTGCTTGCTTGGTCTTTTGATCTCCCGTTTTGAAATTTGCTTTCACTAAGCAAGCAAAACGTTCCGACGCAGTAGCGTGTTGTTGTTGGTATCTAGGACAAAACACACACACACACACACACCACGCACGCACCGCACGCACACGCACGCACACGCACACGTGCGCGCGCACGCGCGCGCGCTCATGCACACACGCACGCACGCACGCACGCACCACACATACAATTATAGTTCTGAGGTTGTTAAGGATCAATGAATATCATAGGGGGACGAATGGTGTCGGGTTGTGTGGTGTGTGTGTGGTGTGGTGTGTGTGTGTGTGTGTGTGTGTGTGTGTGTGTGTGTTGTGTGTGTGTGTGTGTGTGTGTGTGTGTGTGTGTGTGCGCGCGCGCGCTTTTGTGTTGTGGTGTGTGTGTGTGTGTGGCTTTTGTGTTGTGTTGTGTGTAGTGTGTGTGTGTACGTGTGTAGAGGGGTTATTTCTAAGCATGTTTACATCTATTCATAGATTTCTGTCCGGTGATTATTCAAGGTCTTAATCTTTGAGGCCCCACAAAGATAATTTTCACAGGTAAGAGACATTCATAATTTCATACAGTTATGAGCTTTCGCTGGAAAATGACCGGCTTTACTTGGAGCCAGACAGGATAGTGTTTTTCCCCAACGCTGAACATAATATCACAATACATGCCATGATCCATGCATTGCCTGCCTCTGCCTCATATTTCCCTGACTTTGATCACTGGTGGCAGGTAGGGATTGGAGCTGACCATAATTATTGCTGTTGTATGATCGTTGCAGTGGGACGGCATAGCTCAGTGGTTAGAGCGTCGCTTTCCCCAGCCAAGGTTAAGCAGCATCGAGCGTGGTTACCGAGTGGATGGGTGACTGTTTGCGCGCCTTGGCTTCAGTAACAGTTCCCCCCCCCCCCCCCCCCCCCCCCAGTCCACTCAGTTGTAAATGGGTACCTGCCCTCTTTAGGGTCAAGGAAGGTAAAGCAGTGAGGGAGAGGAGATGGGCACCACCCTCAATATTATGCTGGCCCCTAGAGAAGCTGAGGTCTCTGATGCCTCGCTTTTCTACGACCACGTAGGTTATTAGACACCTTTACCTTACCTTCTTACATTTATGATCGTTGTAACAAGTTGGCATCTTTTCCCTGTCCCAATTACTCTCTCTGTGGTCCAGTCATTTTTTGTTGATGTTGTTTTTGTCCACAAATAATTATGGTAAGTGTTGACATCATTAATGTAGAAGGTAGCAAGGCAAAGGTGTTCCCATAACCTATGTGGGAACGAGGCTTCAGAGACCTCAGCTTCTCTAGGAACCAGCATATGGAGGGTGGCGCCCAATCTCCTCTCCCTCGCTGCTTTACCTTCCCTGACCCTAAAGAGGGCAGGTACCCATTTAAAGCTGGGTGAACTGGGGGTGAACTGGGGTGACTGGGGGTGAACTGGCTGCAAATCTTCAGTGGTGCCCCTGCATTCTACAGGATTACGGATAGGTAAGGTGAGGGTGAAAGAACTGGGGGGACTGTACTGTGTAGCCAATGCGAACAAACGGTCACCCATCCACATGGTAACCACGATCAATGCTGCTTAACCTTAGAGCTTGGAGAAAGCCAGCGCTCTGACCACTGAGCTATCCTGTACCCAGGAAGGTAGAAATTGGCTGGAAACATGGCAGGAGTGTAAAGATCCGTCCAGAAGTTGGTGTCTTGGAGGCCAGGTTTTTTGGTTTGAGTGAGAAGTTTGTTGGATAGGACAGTCAGTCCTATAGGAAGTGTTCCATGGTCATCCCAAGCTGTTCTGCAAGAGTAGTAGCTCAAGAATTACCAAGGCGAAATGAGTTGTGTGTGTGTGTTCGTGTGTGTGTGTGTGTTGTGTGTGTGTGTGTGTGTGTGTGTGTGTGTGTGTGTGGTGTGTGTGTGTGTGTGTGTGTGTGTGTGTGTGTGTGTGTGTGTGTGTTGTCTGAGCAAGAGTTGTCCAAGTCATCAGTCTCAATATAATGACATGGTGTTCCTTTGTTACTGAGTAGCATCTGCCCCTGCCTACTTCAAGGTTTTTTTATACCAATTTTTTGTGTGTGTGTCTATTCCATTGCTTTGGCGTCTTAGTACAGGAAAACTGTGATATGACCTCAAAAAAATTGCAAGAGAATTTTTTTTTTCACCAGTGTGTTCAGACATGTATTAGCTAATAGTAAACAGGAACCGAGAAAAATCTACCGTCAAATAGCTCAACAAGAAAAGAAAAAAGAAAATAATTAAACTCAAAATAGCACGACTGTGGCACCATACAAAATCCTCGCCGCATACCGCTGCCCGGCGGCTATCATCGCCTGGAATAAACAATTAAACAGCTGGCCCCTCCTCTAGTTCCAGAACAGAGTGGAACTGTTGCACTCGCCTGCTTACTCTGCTATATTCTCACACTAGGCTACACGTTGTTTCCGTACAGTGCTTTCACAGACGTGTACACGTTCGTTCTGTGTTAGCAGTGTGGATTTTAAAGTGTATTTCTTAAC
>CM060319.1:44160529-44180529 GCA_030674155.1 Stramonita haemastoma | reverse complement strand
ATAGCACTAGCTGCCGTTGTGTTTAGTCAATCTGTGTTTGTTTTGACCAGTTATTATATTCCTGTTGTATTAAAAAAAAAAAGTTTATAAATATATTAGATAGCAACAGCTGTCATTGTGTTTTTTGTCATTTTGTGTTTGTTTTGACCAGTTATTATAACTATTCTTATTATATTTTGTTGTATTTTGTTGTACATATTTATATTTACATTGGATAGCACAGCTGTCAGTCTGTGTTTGTTTTTACCAGTTATTGCAATTATTCCTGTTTTGTTTTGTTGTATATTGCTTTATAATTATATTGGATAGCAACAGTTGTCGTTGTGTTTTAGTCAGTTTGTGTTGTTGACCAGTTATTACATTCCTGTTGTATTTTTGTTGTATATTGTTTATAATTATATTAGATAGCGACAGCTGTCTTTGTGGTTTAGTCAGTTTGTGATGTGACTGGTTATTGTATATTATTCCTATTGTATTTTGTCGTATATTATCTATAATTATATTGGATTACACAGCTACCGTTGTGTTAAATCTGTGTTTGTTTCGACCAATAATTATCTTCTTATTGTATTTTGTTATATATCATTTATAACTATTTGTTTCAGTTCTTTTTTTTTTTCTCTCTGGTGTTGTTGGTTTTGATGTGTGTAAGGGGCCCGGGGTGGGGGGTGGGGGTGGGTGGGTGGGTTAGTTTTGTTTAATGGGGTTTTGTTTAGCGTTGTGTTTTACCACTTACTATATTCATGTCACTTTTTGTTGTATATCATCTATTATTATTATTATTATTATTATTATTATTATTATTATTATTATTATTATTATTATTATTATTATTATTATTATTATTTGTTTCGAGTATATTTTTCTTCTTCCTGGTGTTGTTGTTAAGAAAAATATACTTGAAACAAAATAATAATAATAATATAATAATAATAATAATAATAATAATAATAATAATAATAATAATAATAATAATAATAATAATAATAATAATAATAGATGATATACAACAAAAAATGACATGAATATAGTCACTTTTTGTTGTATATCATTGTATTTTTGTTGTAACCACACAGCCTAAAGCCTCTGTTATTGAAGACAAAGAAGGAAATCTTTTAACGGAAAACAATGCCATCCTCCAACGCTGGACAGAATACTGTGAGGGATTGTACAACTACCCACTACGCCCAGATACCAACATAGTTTCTGACAAACCCCCTGAACACCAAGATAAAGACCCACCAATACTAAGGTGTGAAGTAGATGCAGCTATTAAACAATTGAAGAAGGGGAAGTCCCCTGGAATCGATAACATCCCAGCTGAACTCATAAAAAATGGAGGGAATGAAACAGCAAGGCGATCCACAGAACTTTGTCAGAAGATCCACGACACCAAAGAATGGCCAAAAGAATGGACACAGTCTCTTGTAATACCCCTGCCAAAGAAAGGGAACCTCAAGCAATGCCAGAACTACAGAACCATCAGTCTCATAAGTCATCCTAGCAAGATCATGCTGCAGGTAGTCCTCAACAGACTGAAAAAACAAGCGGAAAAACTCCTGGCACAAGAACAAGCGGGCTTTAGACCAAAACGCAGCACAATGGAACAAATTTTCAATCTGAGAATTCTGATAGAGAAGCATCTCCAACACCAAAAAGACTTGTACCACAATTTCATAGACTTCAAAAAGGCCTTTGACAGGGTATGGCATGACGGCCTCTGGCAAGTACTCAGGCACTTCAACATTGACAGCTGCCTAATTGAAGTCATCAAGGCTCTGTACGAGAACGCAAAAAGTGCAGTTTTCATGAACAATCACGTGGGCGAGTTCTTCAAGACCACGGTTGGGGTTCGCCAGGGCTGCCTTCTCTGACCTGTACTCTTCAACCTCTTCCTCGAAAACATCATGACAGAGACACTGCAAAACCACCACACTTCCATCTCCATTGGTGGAAGACCCCTTTGCAACCTCAGATTTGCAGATGACATTGACCTCATGAGCAGCAGCAAACAAGAACTGCAAATCCTCACAGACAATTTAACAGATCGAGCGAGCGCATACAGCATGGAGGTCAGTACAGAGAAATCAAAGATCATGGTCAACAGCGCGAGTAATGACATCACGGAAATAAAGATGAATGGAGAAATACTAGAAGAGGTGAGCCAATTCAAATACTTAGGCTCCATCCTAACAAAAGATGGCACATCAAACAATGAAGTGAAAGCTCGCATTGCAACAGCAACATCTGCTCTAGTCAGACTCGAGAGGATCATCAGAAGCAACAACATCAGCTTCTGCACCAAATAACACCTCTACAAATCCCTCGTGATATCTATCCTCCTATATGGCTGTGAATCATGGACTCTGACAGCAGAGTTAGAGAGGAGAATCCAAGCATTCGAGAACAAGTGCCACAGAAGACTTCTCAAAATATCATACAAAGAACACAAGACCAATAACTATGTGAAAGAAGAAATCAAAAAGCGTGTGGGCCCCCAAGAGCCATTGCTCTCCACCATAAAGAGGAGAAAGCTGATGTGGTTTGGTCACACCACAAGACACAACACCCTAGCAAAAACCATCCTGCAAGGAACAGTCGAGGGCAAGAGAAGAAGGGGCCGCCAAAAGAAATCATGGGTTGACAACATCAAAGACTGGACCGCCCAACCCCTGCAACACCTCCTACTAGCCACACAGGATCGTGAAGCATGGAAGAAGATCTCTGTTGCGTCTTCTCTCATGTCCCCCCTACGTCCTTTGGGACATGGGACTGAGTGAGTGAGAGTGAGGTGTTGTTGTTGGTTTTGATGTATATTGTAAAGGAACCGGTGAGCGGGGTTGGGAAGGGGGGTTGGGGGAGGGGGGTAGTTTAGTTTAATGGAATTTTGGTTTTCTTTTTGTTTGTTTTAGTGAATGTTGTTCTGCTTTTGGTTTTGTTTGGAGTTGATTGGTATTACCTGGGTAATGGGGAGACCGGCTGTTTTGAGGTTGGGTTTTTTTTATTTTTTAATCTCTTTTGTGTCTTCCGCTCTTGATTTTTTTCGTTCTCTGTCTCGGTCTGTCTGTCTGCCTCTTCCTCTGTCTTTGCCTGCCTGCCTGTCTGTCTGTCTGTCTGTCTGTCTGTCTGTCTGTCTGTCTGTCTGTCTATCACTCTCTCTCTCTCTTTCTCTCTCTGTTTTTGTCTGATCATGAGCACTCTTGCGCGCATGGGTACATTCGTGTGCATATTCGTGTGCATAATGTATGTGTGTGTTCGTGAGTGCACATACACGCACACTCACTCACTCACACACACAAACGCACACACACACACACACACACACAACACACACACACACACACACACACACTTACGCACACTCACACACACACTTACGCACACTGACACACACCACACACACACACAACACACACACACACACACACACACACACACACACACACACACACAACACACACGCACGCACCCCCCCACCCCACCCACACACCCACACACACACATACACACCAAAATAAATCATTATGGAGTTTTCACACCTGCAGATAATAAACCAAACCAAAACCAACCAACCAAAACAAAAACAAAAACCAAAAAAACCAAAAAAAAAAGAGAAAAAGACAAACAAACGAGGCCCAAGCGAATTATTTATTAATAATATAGTTACAAAAGTTTCATATTCCATGGACAAATTATGCCGCCTTCGATCCACAGCTGTGGCGAAGATGATTGTATCAGAGCTTCCATAGCCATAGCCATGGTACATATCCCACCCACTGGGCAGTGGGGGGGGGGGGGGGGGGGGGGGGGGGGGGGGGGGGGGGGGGGGGGGGGGGGGGGGGGGGGGGAGGGAGGGGGGGCTGAATGGATACAGCCTCTTGACTTTCAGTTCTAAACCCCAAAAATTTTGCAGTTGTTGGTTTTTGCTGTTGGTAGCACATCGTGAGTAAAAAGATTACAGATATTTTTTTTAATTTTACAACTTTCCGAAACTATTTATGATAGAGGTGCGAGAATTTTTGGAAAACTTTGACAGCAAGTCTCCAGCGAAGAAGCTCCAATGTAATACAAGTTTTTTTGCGCTTAACTTTTTACACTTGGGGGCGGGATAGCCATTACGCTCGTAATCTGATGACCCGGATTCGAATCTTGTTCGAGGGGATAATGGATACAGCCTCTTGACTTACAGTTTAAAACAGATATGCTGCTGTTGTGTGTTTTTGATTTCTGTTTGCGGACATTAGTGAGTTAAAATGTACAGGGTATTTTCTGTTGTGTTTTTTTGTGGCAGGGCGGTAATTAGATTACTTCCTTGCGATCGGAAACTGCCAATCGCAGCGTCGTGGTTTGTAACGTTTGATTCCACACATGTGAAATTGTGCGGACGTTCTGTATCGTTGGGGAGTGGTTCGAAAGCCGTTCTGCATGCATTTTGCCCGTTGCGGTAAAATGTGTATTTATGCAGATCTATTTAGAGGCCCATATTCCACTGTCTGACGTATGTAGTCGCCGGGAAGTTGTACAGAGTCGCGGAGATAAATATTGCAACTATGTTACATTTAACAAATTGTCACAATCTTCTTTGATAAAGGTGCGAGAATTTTCGAAAAGTCTCCAGCGAAGAAGTCATGATAACAAAAAGTTTTTTTTAATGCACTTATCTTGACTTACTTAGGGGACGGGATTGCTAGTGGTTAGAGTCAATGTGTCGCAATCTGACTAACCGGGTTCGAATTCCCGTTCGAGGGGATTTTTCTCCTGGAAATTAAAGTCATTGCAGGCTCATGTTCCCAGAAGGATTCGGATGAGGACTGTAACCGAGTCTTTGAAGCAGGTTTAAGTGTGAGTGTGATTGATGATTTTTTTTTTTTTTTTTTAATTCTTTCATTCCCACAGCACGGTTTACCGTGTCTGCAGACTATTCTTCCTTTCCTTCCGCGCGGTATACGGTCTACACTAACAAACACCCTTCCTTCCACAGACGGTAACGGGTCAGCAGGGAGCGCTCTGTTCTTTCCGTTAGTTGCTTATCAGTTGTCAGCCACTAAAGGGTCTTTGTTTATGTAAGAAATTCAGGCTGGGCAGCCTACCTTCTCTCCCCTTTTTTCCCCCCCCCCGCCCCCCTCCTCATTAATCTTGACTGTCAGCATCTTGCCTTGCCATATACCCAGTCTATGTAGTGTTGCTGTGAATGGAATGCAGTTCCAGCATTGGTCTGTCCAGCTCTCACCCCCTCTTACCCCCCCCCCCCCACTCGTGGAGAAATCGTCGCTGCATGAGAATTTAGTTGGTTTTAGAATGAAGTGTAAGAGTGATATGTGTGAAGATCGTGGCTTATTTCTTGGCGTGAAATGGAAGGTGGAGAGAATTCGGATTTGATCAAGGTGTATTATAATGTGTCACTGTGTGTGACCATCTCATGTGATACTTGGACAGAGGGAGACATTATGAATTAGGAGAATCATTGTAAATATATCTGTATATAAAAAAAGTGGTGCAAAATGTGTGGAGCTTGCTCTCTTTATTTGGGTGTGTTGGTATAGTCATCACAGTCTAAAAAAGAGAAATAAAAATGTTGATTGTGTTGGGGACAATCATGGTGACAATGGAAGACAGTTCTCATGAGTATTACATAACAATGGAAGGGGTATTGTACATGAGGCATTACAGTTGGTGTGAGTACAAGCACGAAAATAAACTGGCTAGGAAAAATACTGATCTGCATGGAGTGAGGATGGCCATACCTGTTTTTTTATGTCAACTTATGTTTTACACCTGGTGTCTCCTGTCATGTTACTGTGAAGTGTCAAACATGGTCACCAACACCATCTCCAATCAATTTGCCTACACCATATATATGACAGTCTTTGGTTCATATTTTATGGGCTACTGCGAAGTCTGTAAAGTAAGTATAGGTACCCCATTATGTAAGTGTTTTGGTCTGTAAAATCGGGAATGAGGAAAGAAACAGACAAGAGGAAGCTGGGAATATAGGGAAGCAATAGCAGCGTAAAATTGGGGAATGATTGGTTAATGATCTGTCAGGTCAACTATGTGATCAGCGACATGCCAATACAACATTCTTTTTCATGCGTTACTTTGTGCTTGAGCGAAATATTTAACAGGAATTATAGTTAATTACTCTTCCTATAAAGATTGTTTCTAGTCTATCTCTGTGTCGTGTATGATGAAACAAAAAACATTCTCCGCCATTAAACTCGGAGGGGCACTTAATTTATAAAAAAATATTGTGTTTTTATTTTATGTTTTATATCGAGGCATGGATAATGGAAATAGCCCTCTTGTGCTTTTTTTTTTTTTTTTCATCCAGTCCCCGTGTGGATGCAGAGTTTTGTTAAATTTGTCATCTGTCCTCACCGGCAAACTTAGACTACTCTTACTCGAAAAGGGAACAGGTTTTTTATCGTGTGTGCAAGATGTTCTGCGCGCATTCGCTCACGGGGATGGTTATAGTCTCTTCCGAAGGACTTCGCTTGGGCATGTTGGGTGTCCACGGTATTATTGTGCACACACTGAGATAAATGTCATGGAGATGCTGTGTTGGAGTATGACAGAATACTTTGTACGTTGTTATGGGGTTTGGTATAACAGCTCTGTGGTTAGTGACCACTCACTCTCCTCAAGCTAAGGTTTAAGTAGCATCGAGTAGTGATTGCTTAATAGATGATGGGTGTACGTTCTTGTGCATGGCTTCAGTACAGTGTCCTCCAGTTCACCCTGTGTAAACGAATACCTGCTCTCTGTAGGGGCAGGGAAGGTGAAGCGCTAGTGAGAGAGAGAGCTTGGGAGTGGAGAGAGAGAGAGACGGACGGAGGAGGGGTAAATGAGTGATGAGATGAGAGTGGAGAGAGTGAGAGTGAGAGAGAGAGAGAAAGAGAGGAGATGGGGGCACCACCCTCATATATTATGTGGCTCTGGGAAGTGAATGGTCTCTGACACTCACACCATCAATGCCAGCGTTTAGGTTATGGGATTGTACCTTGTACTCTATATGATAGAGGATACTTACAGTGAGCCTGGAAAACTGGATGTGAAAAACTGTCTGTGTGTTGTTAGGCATGGGAGTCTATTGAAAGCACTGAGGGGGGGGGGGGGGTGGGGGGGGTTAGAGTTTATTGGTTCGGGCTGAAGGTTGTTGTTTTTTTCTTGCGTATTCCATTTAATTTGGTGTTGTATTGTGTTTGTGTTATTTGTTGTGTTGTGCTTTGTTGTGTTTGTGTTGTGTGTCGCCCCCATGTTGTGTTGTGTTGTGCTGTGTTGGTTTGGATGGGTTGGGTTGTGTCTGTCACCCCTATTCACATTATTTTTCTTTTCTATGTTTTCTCTACCCTCTCTCTTCTGACCCCACCCCCCTTCTGTGTGTGTGTGGTGTGTGTGTGTGTGTGTGTGTGTGTGTGTGTGTGTGTGTGTGTGGGTTTGTGTGTGGTGTGTTGTGCGCGGCGCGCGCGCGTGGTGTATGGTATGTGTGTGGTGCGGGTGCGTGGGTACGTGCGTTTCACTACTACTAATTGTGTGATGATATTTAGGGTAGTTTTTGCATGGACCAATAAGCCAAATTCTTTGTACAATGTGGCATTTTCATGAGTAAAAGACCCAGTTGGTAACAACAAACAACAACAGAGTTTCAACTGTAAAAATGACATGAAGAAACACTTCCCATACTGGAGGGAGGTGGCAGGGTGGTTAGACGTTCGCTTGCTAATTGTAACATGAGTTTTCTGGGTTGTACAGCTCGCCTTTTCCCAGTTTGACGAAAAATCGACTGTGAATGTCAAAGTCATTTCGGATGGACTCGAAGAGGCCGTGTGCGAATGAACTAGACATTCTTGCGCACACGTTAAACCGTTCCACCTTTCTGAAGAGTAGGCATCGTGTGCCGGTAGGTAGGAGCGGATGACAAAATTTACAACAAGATGCACAAGGTGTCGTGTTAGACACATCTGAGGAAATCGGGGAGTATGTTGGAGTCCCAGAGCGGCTACGGGGGCTGTGTGAGGTATATGGCAATGTTTGGTGGCTACTGGACGGGTACTGGAACATTGTATCGGTCTATGCCTTTCATGGATATTCCAGTGCGTGGAGAGGGGGGGTTGCTGCAATGGGTTAAAGTTGCTCATATATTGCCCGGGTTTGCGCTCTAAAGACTAGAGCGAACTCTTAGTCTCGAGCTGAGAGTGATACTACTATATACTTTACTTTATACTACTACTTACTATATACTACTTATCTACTATATACTACTATACTATATATATCTTTTATTTATATATATATAGAGAGAGAGAGATGGAGAGAGAGGAGAGAGAGAGAGAGTGAGGAGAGAAGGAGACGGAGAGGATGGAGAGACGAGAGAGATGTATATATGTATATAATTTATAAATTTACTAAATTATTTTATTTTATCTGTGGTTGTTATGTGTGTGTTGAAGTAGAAAACAGATATGTATGATGTATGATGATGATGATGATGATGATGTGATGATGATGATGATGATGATGATGACGAGACGACGACGACGACGAGACGAGACGACGACGACGACGACGTACGAGACGGACGATAAGACGGAAAAGACGACGAAACGACAACGTGACAACAACAAGGACGACGATACACGAGAGATGATTATGATGGCGTTGTTTGTTAATTAACAAATTAATCATTGACATGGATTTTAGGTGGTCTTTCACAATGAATAATGGATCTGCGCGTGGGGTCAGTCAATCCAGCGTGTCTAAATTAACGCAAAAATTCCAGGTTTGGGGTATTGAAGAACGAAAGCAGTCCCGTTAATTGGTTCTCGGTGAAGCACCTATTTACTGTGTTGCTTTCATCTATTTTGTTGTGTGGTGCTGCCTTCTCTCTCTTTTTTTTCTTGTCTGTTTGTTGTCTGTTTGATTGTCTGTGTGGGATTGTCTGTTGTTTGTTTGTTTGTCTGTTGATTGTTGTCTGTCTTGTCTTTGTTGTTGTCTGTTCTCTTTGTTGTCTGTCTGTTTTTTTCTGTTGTCTGTCTTGTCTGTTGTTGTTCTGTCTGTCTGTCTGTTGTCTCTATTGTTGTCTGTCTGTTGTCTGTTTGTCGTTGTCTCTCTTTTGTATGTCTGTCTCGTCTCTTTGTGTTGTTGTCTTTGTCTCTGTCTATCTCTCTGTCTTCTCTCTCTCACATCTTGGCTCAAGTCTTCAAGAATGTTGTTCCAGATTTCTCAGAACAACGTAAGTTTTTGGTGTGTGTTGTTCAAAACTGAAAGAGAAGGTGTGGAAGGGTAAAAGAGTATAAGTGTTAATGAATCAGAGTACAAAGGTAATGAATTGAGTAATATTTAAAAAAAACAAAAAAAAACTTGGCAAAGACATGATAAATGACGGGATGGTAGGGCACCCTTCAGACTTACCTAATAAGAAAAGAAGGGCAAACACACAGAAACAAACTTAGTGTACATGTGCGGTGTCTGTATGTGATAAGATAGTTAGCCGCAATCCATCGAATTGAATATGTTGTTTATAGCCCCGCGAAACAAGGCCATATCGTGGATTTCACCATCCAGTGGGCTGCCACCCAGTGTTCGATAGAAAGCAAGGACAATTGACTGAGAAACAGCTTTAGAAACGGTGGGTGCAAGTGCACATTGGGCCAGAGACGAAAAAGGGTGACATTCTTGAACTAGGACAGAATGATTGTTCGAATAGCAGAGTTGTAATTTTTGATTTAATCAAGAATGCTGCAGTCTATCCTATTGCACTGCCTGATAAATATTCAATGACCAAGCCATGGCATAAAACAGCATGACACAGTGTCGTTTTATTGAACCATCCTGAGAAAATCAGGGCGTTCGATTTCCGTGGCCTAGTGGGTTTGAGGCTGTGTATGGCAACGTTTGGCGGTCCTGTGACCCGAATGGTACATTCGTTTGGCGACTGCTTTCCAATGGACCATTCCGGGGATGGGAGGAGAGGAGAGAGAGAGAGATGACGAGAGAGAGAGATGAGAGAGAGACGAGAGATGAGAGAGAGCGGGAGAGAGAGAGAGATGATTAGAGGTGAGAGAGCGAGAGACAGACAGCAGGAAGACAGAATGACAGACAGACAGACAGACAGACGGAAGACAGACAGAGACAGACAGCAGAGAGAGACAGACAGAGCAGACAGAGACAGACAGAGACAGACAGAGACGGACAGACAGAGACAGACAGAGCAGACAGAGAGACAGGACAGAGACAGACAGACAGAGACAGAGAGAAGGGGGCTCCATGCATGGGTAAGAATTACTCCGTTATTTTACTTACAGGTTTAGCTCTTTAAGAGCCTTAGAGAGCGAATTATTATTACTATTGTCTTCGAGATTTTTCTAAGAGATTGCCCATAATTATCATACCTGCGCTGATGTGCAGGTATGCGGCAACCAACACCAGCGAAAAATGCCAACCCAAAAAAAGCCCAATTACGACCGACACTGTGACAGCAGTGCTAGGCATGCAGGCAGGCAAGATCTGTGACTAATCACTTTACACGATATTCTTACCCTGAAAAATGCTAGTTGTTGATACATGTCTAGGCTATGCTGCCGGGGTACTTTACTTACCAAAGGGTCTCAGTCTCAGTGCGCTGTATACATGGTATGTGAGCTTGGCAAGGGAAGATTTCAGGGTGTCTTGGTTTATATTAGGCTTGGCAGCGTTTGGATTTTTCGGGCGCCGGGCTTTGTGAGGTTACACTGCAGTACCGTAGTTCAACCCATTACGCTGGAAGAAGAAAGAAAAAAAGAAGAAGGAAAAAGAAAAGAAGAAGAAAATCTCAATAATTGTTTACCAATTCCAATACTATGGCTTTTATTAATCTCAATAAACGGAGAATTTTAAACAAAAAATAGTTCACGATGTTTAGATCATCTACCTGCAAAATGCATTTATTTTCATATGAATGTTGCTGACAAAAGGTCAGGTGTATCATAAGGACTGTCATTTTGCCAGCGTTCAGTGGATTGCGGAAACACGCAAGTTACATTCAGCATGCATTTTTTAGGGTCAGGGAAGGTAAGCAGCCGAGGGAGAGGAGTGGGCGGCGCCTCAAGATGTGGCAAGAAAGCTGGGTTCTGAGCCTCGCTCCCTTACGAACCACACATGTTATGGGAAACCTTTACCTTTTACCTATGCACCCGAGGCTTTCCAGCGCAATATGTTTTTTTTTTTTGAAGCTATGTTAAAAGAATTATAATCTTTGAGAGTTTTTTTTTAGGGCACAAAATGGTAAAAGCATAATGTTTAGATTGTTTATCGGTTGCACTTTTTTTTAACGGAAACCTGGATTAAACATTTCATCATTTTCCTTCAAGATACGGTTTATGGAGGTGCGACCTGTCTATGATATCACTATTAGTTTAAAGGAGTTTAAACTGAAGAAGAACAACCACACCACCACACCCACACCCAAAAACCACACACACACGCCACACACATTACACACACACGCACACGACACAGACAGCAAGAACAACACACCGCCATCTTAATTTTTCGAACAACCACACACACACACACACACACACACACACACACACACACAACACACCACAACAACAACACACCACACACAACAAACACAAAAACAACACATTAACACACACACACATACACAACACACAAACACAAACAAACACACACACAAACACAACACATAAGAATCTTACACACATCACCCCCCCCACACCACACCACACACACACATACACACAAACAAACCACACACAAAAACCCCACCCACCACCCCACAACAAAAGGACACATTCTTATAGCTTAGTCCTAAAGAGTGAAGTTACTAAGTAGAGCAAGGCTCATCTGTATCGGACCAAGACCAGGAGACAGGCAATCTGTTGTTGTCAGTGTCTGGGTTGTGCTGTATCTGTCATCATAGTGCAGGAGGAGTAAAGTACGTTACATGACTAGTGAAAGAGTGGGGTTTTTTTTTGGTCACTATGGCGCCTTCGCATGGTCATTACCCTAGCAACTCTCAGTTTCTGAAATATAGGAAATTCCCCACTTTTTTCTGAAATGAATCTTCTTCTTTTTTTTAAATACCTCTTTATAATCACAGCGATTTCTCTGCGTGAAATCTAATTCGGGGCTGTCTCTCCCCTCCAGGTGAGAGTGCGATTGCCACAAGTGAAGAGCACCTGTTCTTTTTTCCCTATTTGTGCAATGTTTATGTTTCCTGTCAGCGGCTTTTTCGTTAAGATTTGCAGGGGGGACAATCCTCTTGGCTGCGTGGGTTCTTTTACGTACGTAAACAATGATGTGAAATATCAGGGACCTCGGTTATGTGTCTCGTCCGAAAGGACTAGCACCAGACACATATGATCTAATGGATGGGGGGGGGGGTTTTTGGATTCGAACACCGCCACACTCCGACCGGAATTTTGGGTTTTAGGCAAGCGCGTTACCTCCTAGGACCACATCCTACTCCTTCCTGAGAAGCGCTTAAGACAGCTAACTTCCGGAGGGTCCTGACAAATTTTATCTTTTTTTGGGGGGGTACATGAAGGCCCTACTCAGGGGTCAGAAAGCTTGTCTTCTCATGGCAGGTCTGAATGGTAAGTTAATTGGCCCTCAGGTTGTGGTGAGTGGGTGACTGTTGGCGCGCTTGGCCTTCAGTACAGTCTCAGTTTCACCAGCTTGTAAATGGCTACCTGCCCTCTTGAGGGTAGGGGAAGGGTAAAGCAGCGAGGGAGAGGAGATGGGCACGCCTCAACATGTTGGTTCCTAGAGAAGCTGAGGCCTCAGATGCTCGCTCGCCTACGAGTACATAGAGTTAAGGGACACCTTTACTTTTTACCTTTTCTTCTTTACTTCCAACAGAAAGCATGAGGTTCTCAAGACTTTAGGAAATTAAGAGGGCTGTGTTGTTCTGCGATTTAAGATTGGAAATCGAAGACTGCAAAATCAAAATTTAACAATGTCAATACAGGAGATATCAATTTTATTACAACAAATCAGCTTACTTCCAACACTCACATGATCAATAACCATCGTGATTTTTGCTGTTTGTACTTGATATGTTTGTGACGTTTGAAATTGTTATTAATTTTAACAGTGTGAGAGTGACGCTGTTTTCTTTAAAAAAAGAAAATGATTTTCATCATAATGGCCTGTGCACGCGTACTTCGATCCCAAAACTTGAAAAAGGCTTAAATTATATTGAATTTATAGAGTTAGCTCAGTTCTTTCACGTGTAGTATGTATTGTATATGGCAACCTTCTGGTGCTCTGAGCTGTACTGGAACATTCGTATCGGTCTTTGCCTTCCAAGGATCATTCCAGTGGCGTGTGAGAGGGGGGGTGAGGGGTCTGTGAAGGGTAACAGTTTGCTCCATAATAGTACAGGCTTTGAGCTCTATAGATAGATCGCAATCCTTAAGTCTTCCGATGATGGGTGCCTAAGATAGTAGGTTTTGTTGTCCAATCAATTTTAAAATATTGAATTTTATACAGTATCTCATTTCTTTCAGGTTAGCAGGTATTTGTCATACATGATTATAAATATCCTAGCCTAATCTAAAAACGTATTTTAAACATTATCATTTGTGTTTTTATTTCTAACAGGTTATTTGCTCAAGAGTATTGTTGCAGGAGAATTCGTTATATGGCAAGGTAGATCTAAAATGTGCATACTTTTGATTTTTTATGACGAGTGCGTCACGGTGCGCGCCACACACACACAAAACAATTACACAAATACAACAGCCGGACCCCCTCGAAACATCACAACAAAACACACACAAACACACACACACACACCCCACACACACACACAACACCACAACACACACCACACAACACATGACTTATAGCTTTTTACAGCTTAAAAAAAAATCAAACAGAATGAAACAACAAACAACCCCACCCCTCTTTATACTTCCCCATCCCACACACACCACACACACACACCACCACCACCACCACAGTACACACCACAAACACCTCCTCCCTACCTCCGTACCATACCTAACCTAACTTACTACCCCACCCACCCCTTCCATTCCCCATCTCCACCCCAACCCTCCACCTCACCCCTCCATCCACCCCCTCCTCCAACTACTTTTTTTTTTCTCCAATTCCAACCTTTTAGTTCCTTGTCTATTAAAGAAGTGGGGATAATTGCACTTGCTATAGCCCATGTCAACGACCACGATAGCAAGTATTGGCAAAAGAGCGTTTCTTGTCTGGGCACAAGCGAATCTGAACTGATCAATGCAGCCAGACATTGTAACACTCGATTCCTGAGAGTTTCGATTTTTTTTTTCTTCTCTCCTGCAGTCAGTCCTTTCATTACCATCTATGTTTTGGTGTTCTTTCGTTTTGTGAGCATCCTTGCTGCTTGTTTGTTGTTGCTTATTTGTGTGTGTGTGTGTGTGTGTGTGTGTATGTGTGTGTGTGTGTGTGTGTGTGGGTGTGTGTGTGTGTGTGTGTTGTGTGTGTGTGTGGTGTAGGTGTGTATGTTGTATACGTGTTGATGTTGTGTGTGATGAGTGGGGGCTCCCACTTTTATTTGTTGGTGTCTGTTTAAAAATCAGATGACTGCAAATTTTATTTAGGATCTTCTGTCATATTTTTACCTGTGGTGCGGTAGATTGAGATTTTTAGTATGGATGGTTTTTCGTTTGTTGGTTGGGTTGTGTTTGTGTTTTTTTGGTGGGGTTGTGTGTGGTGGGTGTGTTTTTTTAGGAGAAGTGGAGGAAAGGAGGAATAATTATTCTTGGTATGCTTGAATGAGATTGTACTGAATGTTGGTTTGTTTGCAAGTTGTTTTTGGTTGTTTGTTGTTGTTGTTGTATGTTGTTGTGTGGTTTTTTTGGTTTGTGGGTGTGTGTAGTTTTTTTTTTTTTTTTTTTTTGGGGGGGGGGTTCTGCAATAGAGGTATGCGTGTGTGTGATACATGTATACGTGCGTGTTTGTGTGTGTGTGTTTTATTTATTTTACGTTATTTTATTTTTCTCTTTCATTTCGAGGATAATGGGATTAAACACTCATGTACATTTTTACATCCAGTTAGTATGTATGCAGCCTTGTAAATTTTGTCATCCGTTCGCGGCGTGTGTGTATGTGTAGTATATGTGGTGTGCGTTTATGTGTGGTGCGTGTGTGCGTGTGTGTGGTGGTGTTTGGGTAGTGTGTGTGCGTGTGCGCGCGTGGTGTATATGTGATTACAGAAGAGAAAGAGACAGGACACGAGGACAGAGAAGAAGAGAACAGTAGGGAACACATACAAAGTATAAAAAAAAAGTCCAAAGAAAACCCCACAATAGTTTGATACAGAAAGAGACAAGAAGAGCAAGAACACCAGAGAAAGAGAAAAGCTATTTCAGAATAGATAGGTAGATTAGTACTGATAGTTACTGTTTAGTCCTGTAAAATTGCACACGTTGCAGGAAGACAGTTAGACAGCCTACTCCACGTACCGATGATGATCCTAGGCCTAAATACTACACAACTTAAAAACAACCTATTGCCACCATTCCCCTCTCTCAACCCCCTCCCCTCCCCCGCCTTTTCCCCCTCCCACCCCTTTCTTCACGCCTTTCACTTATTTACATTCAGTGCTCAAAACTAAAGGTGCACTATAACGTTAGATTCTGGCACTTTTCTGTATTTTTTTATTGCATCACATTGCATTTCTAGACGTACTAAGGCATTACAGAAACTAAAAAAGAACTATCTTTTTCGAAAGACGTGGCCCCTGATTCAAAACTCAGGACAATACAAAATGTTGGTTAGGTTTGACACTTTTTTTGTTTGTTTTTTCAGAAAACATGCACCCCTCAGTCCTTTGTCGTCTGCTGGCTGCCTCATCTAAATATTGCTGCGCGGGGGTAAGCTGTAGGAACAAAGCAATTCATTAGATGATACTTTCCAACTTTCTCTCATCTACTGATGTTGCCTTCTATGGCCTCAACCCCAAAACAAATACATAGTGCATTTTTTCCTGCTTTAAAAATCTCTGAAAACCAGGCCAAACTATTTCTGAGGCACACTCTATGACAAGATACTACTTGACCTGAAGCTAAAACAGTTATGTGTAACCAAATCTACGTCATGTCTTTCCCGTTAAGATGAGGTGGGAGGCTTTGTCAGTTTTCAGTATGTTAGAAATTCCCTCTTTTTATCCTTCTCTTTCTTTCTGGCTTGTTTATTTTACCTGTCACGTCTTCCTTGTGTGATTTTTCCCTTTGTGTCTTGGTCTATTCTCTGCCTTTTTCTCCCACAGTAAAAAAAACAAAGAAAAAAAAAAAAAAAAAAAAAAAAAAAAAAAAAAAAATAAAAAAAAAAAAAAAAAAAAAAAAAAAAAAAAAAAAAAAAAAAAAAAAAAAAAAAAATCCAAAGTTGCAATTCTTCAACCGACGTCAGATGTGTGGGGCCTGATTAATCAGGGGTTTACGGAGGCAAAATTTTCGTTATAATTTGACGATAATAATAGCTGTTATTGAGCATTTGAAGGAGGAGGAGGAGAAGAAGAAGAAGAAGAAGAAGAAGAAGAAGAAGAGAAGAAGTAGAAGAAGAAGAAGAGAAGAGGAAGAAGGATGAAGAGAAGAAGATGAAGAAGAAGGAGAGGAGGAGGCAGGAGGAGACGGAGGAGGAGGGGAGGAGAAGGAGGAGGAGGAGGAGAGGAAGAGGAGGAGGAGAAGGAAGAGGAGGACCAGGTGGGAGGAGGAGGAGGAGAGAAGAGGAGGAGGAGGAGGAGGAGGAGAAGAATGAAGAAGAAGAAAGAGAAGAAGATAAGAAGAAGAAGAAGAAGAAGTAGAAGAAGAGAAGCGAAGAAGATGAAGAAGAAGAAGAAGATTGCGAAAAAGAATTGCGAAAAGAATTGCGAAGAAGAATTGCGAAGAGAAGAACAAGAACAAGAACAAGAAGAACAAGAAATAAAGATCATATTGAATAAAAGAAAAAGAATCACAAAAATCTGCATGTCATCCCACACTGTTTATTAATTATTTACCAAAAAACCAAAAAAAAAAAAAAAACCTGACAAAATAAAAATGATGAGGGGGATATAATCAAGCACACTGCACGTTAGTGGCAAGGCCCACCCCCCCCCCCCCAAAAAGCCACAGAGAGAAGCAAAAAATAGTCCATGGGAAATTTTCAGAGGGCAGAAAAAAAAGAAGGGAAAGAAATGTCCGGGTGATGTACGTCAGCCAGAGGAATCAATACAACTGACAACTTCACTTTCAATTGCATGCTTTGTTTTCCTACTGACAGCATGGTGCACGTGCATGTGTTAAGAGGAGGGGAAGGGGAGGAAGAGGGATCAAGGAGGAGGAGGACGGAGTAGGAGGTGGTGGAAGAGGAAGAAGGAAGAGAAGAGGATGAGAGAGGAGAGGGAGGGACAGGAAAGAGTGAGCATAGGGACAGGGGGAGGGAAGAAGGGTGATAAGAGAGAGGGGGGGGTAGGAAGACGAGAGAGAGGGGGGGGGATGAGAGGGAGAGGGAAGCGAGAGAGGTGGGAAGAAGGGGAGAGAGAGAGAGAGGAGAGAGATAGAGAGAGAGAGATAGAGAGAGGAGAGAGAGGAGGAGCGAGAGAGTGAGACGAGAGAAGAGATGAGAGTGAGTTGAGAGAGAGAGGAGATGAGAGAGTGACTGTGGGTGTGGCGTATTTCTGGTTGTGTGTGTTTGTGCGGCGTCTGTGCGTGGTGGGTGAGGTGTTGTATGTATATAGCAAGTGAAGAGAGAGAGAGAGAGAGGAGAGAGAGGTGAGGAGATTGTGAGAGAGAGAGAGAGAGAGAGAGACGAGAGAGAGAGAGAGATGATTGAGATTGAGAGTGATGTGAGTACGATTGGGAGAGAGAGAGATTGGGAGAAGAGTGAGAGAGCGAGGAGAGAGAAGACAGACAGAAAGGCCAGACAGTTCAGAACAGACAAAACGGACAGACAGACAGACAGACAGACAAGACAGGCAGGAGATGGAAAAGAGAGGAGGCGGGGGAGGAGAGGATTTAAACGAGACAGGCAAAGTTAAGCAGAGATACAAATGATACAAAAAGAAAAAAAGGAGAGAGAGAGAGAGAGCGAGATGAGCGAGAGAGTTGAGGAGAGAGAGAGGTTCGAGAGAGAGAGAGAGAGAGAGATGAGAGAGAGAGAGAGAATCGAACTCGAATCGAACTCGACTCGAAAGGTTTATTCATGAAAAAGGCATTGACCTTACTGAAAGGGGGTTGCCGAATAACGATAACGATAATTGCTTTAAGCTGACACACGACGTACTCAAGCATGGAACACTAGCTTGATTAGTAATGTAATCGAGACACAAACTCTCTTTATGTCCAGATATGTTTACGCATTCCGAGGGCCATTTCTTTCGTCCACGTCTTTGTCACAAACACACGCTTTGGTTAGGCTAGGCCTAGCCAAGAGATGTGTATAGGTCTCTAGTGTCGTAAGTCCTTGAAGCAGATGGGGTCTCGTGTGTAGTGTGTTGGGATCCCTTTTCCATTCCGCAAAATGGCGAGTTTACAGTTCCTCTTTTAGCATGTTTTTTTCTGCTGTTTGACAACCATTCCACCATACTGGCTCATTTTGGGTTTTGGCATGCGAAATGGATCACAATGTGTCTGATCACACTTTCACAATATCTTCACGCTGATGTTGTAGCACGGATTTTTTAAGTGTTATTTCTTGTTCTCTTGCTTCTCTTACGATCTTCAGTTAAGTCACGTATTTGTTTGAATTTTTTGTGTCGAATTGCAAAACAATATTATATTGTTCACCAGGGCAAACACACATACACACAGTCATACAATAAACATACAGGGGGGTTTCTAAACACGTGAGGGAAAACTTAACTGATTTTTGTTTTTTGAGTCCGGGTGTGTGTTGTTGAAAGTTTTTCATGTTATCTAACATTGTATTCCCTTGTTCTACTCCTGTCAGGCGGGCTGGGGCATGGGGGACACAGTCACTTTCAACACAACACTTCCCCTGCTTCTCTTTATGCTTTCGAAGTTCAACATTGGGTGTCTTTGAAAACGATTTTTTCCTGTAGTACTGGTTTGTGTGCGCGATTCATGTTGGATCGCCATGTTGGTTACATTTTTGTCCATTTTTCAGTGAAGACAAAACCACGTGTCCCTTCTCTCCCTTTTCCCAGGGAAACTCATTGTCGGTCAAGGGCGTAAGGGCTCTCCACAGCCGCGGAAGTCCAGTAACTGCATTTTGAATGAATTTTATTTTATGTGTCTCAGAAATGTCCCTGTCGTTACCTCGTGCGCACGAGGAGAGAGAGAGGGGAGAGAGGAGAGAGAGAGGAAGGGGGAGAAGAGAGAGGGGGAAGAGGGGATAATGAGAGAGAAGAGAAAACAAGGCGGCCAGACAGCGTCAATTTAAAAACATCAAACAGGAAAGACAGGGCACAGACAGACAGGCGACAGACAAAACACACAACACACAAAAACACACACACACACACACACACACAACAACAACGATGTGATGGGCTTTATCTTTTTCTGTTTCTCTGTTTTTCCAGGTGGGTCTGTTAATTTTACCATTAATTTTTTTCCTTCAGAGAATTTTCAATTGGAATTCGTTGTCTTGCAGTTTGTAGTCTGCATTTTGGGATCACTGGTGAGTGCCAAATATATATTATATTATATGTATTATTTATTGTATATATATATATAATATAATATAATAATTTTTTATATATTAGATTATTAAATAGAAAGGAAAGGTCAAGTTCCAAAAGGAGATTCAGACAAAGGGGGTTATCTCTTGATCTTGTTTACTTAACCCAAAAACGCTTAAGAACAAAACCGGTTCTATCATTGTTTATTAAACACAATCATTTAAGGTTTTTTGAAAAAGTTCATATTAATATATATATATATATATATATATATTTATAATAATATATATATTATATATATATATATAAAATATTTTATATAAATATTAAAACCCTTTTGGTGTTTGGGGGGGAGGCGTCAAGACTTTTAGCT
>CM060319.1:44150529-44153029 GCA_030674155.1 Stramonita haemastoma | reverse complement strand
AGATTGATGATGACCTGGTCAGTGTGGATCCCCTACTGTTGTTCCAATGACTTGTTTCTGCAGCAGGCAACATGTATGAAGATAAAAGTGAAGTCTTCAAATATGAGCTGTCAAGCTACCCATCATCTCTCTTTGAGTCACCCACTTTTCTTCAGCAAGGGAACAGAGCAATCTTTGCAGATGAACTATGGAAATTGACATTGGAAAATATGCCAAAGCTGATGCCTACTGACGAGGTGCATATTGTCCTGGATGGTGGAGCACTCTTACAAAAGATACCTTGGTCACGTGGGTCCACATACGCATCCATCATCGAAACGTACGTCCGACACGTAAAAGAGATATATGGGAATCCAACTGTAGTGTTCGATGGATATCTCTCTGGTCCCTCAACCAAAGATGTCACACATCTGCGAAGATCAAAGGGGAAATCATCCACTGACATCCATTTTACACCTGACATGACTCTTCAGATTATGAAAGACCTGTTTCTTGCCAATCCCCGAAACAAGCAACGCTTTATTGATCTGCTCAGCTATGAACTGCAGAACAATATGTGCATGGCCACATGTTGTGAAGGTGATGCTGATTGCATGATAGTTGCTGAAGCCTTGGAATGCGCAAAAAGCAAGGTCACTGTTGTTGTTGGGGATGACACTGATCTCTTGATTCTCTTGATTCACCATGCCAGTAGAGATGCTAAGGATATATTTCTGCAACAAAGTAAAAAGGTCAGAGAAAAACCCAGCAAATGCTGGAACATCAAGCATATGCAACTGTCTCTTGGCAAATTGTGCCACATTCTGCCAGTCATCCATGCAGAGACAGGATGTGACACAACCTCTGGTGCTTTTGGTATTGGGAAACGAACAGGCCTGCGGAAATTTCAGAATTTAGAACATTTGTGCAAGCTGGCTGAGGTGTTCATGGAAAACAAAGAACATGAAGTTGCTGGTGCTGGTCAACAGATTCTGATGTGTCTCTACGATGGAAAGTCTGGGTCTACTCTTGACAGTCTCAGATACCAATGCTTTTGCTCGAAAGTGGCAGTGGGAACAACGTTTCTTCAAGTTCATGGCTTACCGCCAACTTCTGCTGCTGCCAGGTATCAGTCAGCGAGTGTATTTTGCAGGTCCAGCAGTGGATTGGAAATAATAACCTGTGGCCTGAAGACTGGGGATGGAAGAGCATAGACAACCAACTTGTTCCCATCACCACAAACTTGCCACCTGCCCCCACGAAGCTTCTCCGCGTCATCCGAGTCATCCGCTGTAACTGTAAAGCTGACTGTCATACAAGGAGGTGCACATGCACGAAGCATGGACTCGACTGCTCTCCTGCTTGTGGTGATTGTCACAGGCTTCAATGCTCCAATTCTGTTGGAGACCCTCTCGAAAAGGAAGAAGCTTTTGAAGCAAACAGTTAGTAGTGTGGCGTTCGCTGACCCTGTTTTGCGAACTTTGGCTACCAAAGGAAAAAAACTGTGTGGTGACCTTGACCTTGACATGACTTTGACTAAAAGGTTTAGGACATAATTAATAACTGAGCATTGATTCTTACAAAACCTGACATATCTTGAGGTGAATGACATTAAAAGATCAGTGTTTCAGCCCAGAAAAAACACTGTTAGGTCCATGTGACCTTGACCTTGGTGTGACCTTGACCTTCACAAGTTCGGACATATGTGCCATTGATTTTTATAAACACTTGGACTAAACTGAATAACAAAACTGCAGAGAAGGTAAGCAAAATGCTTTTCGTTTCAACTACATGCATATGCATAGCACATGAATATACATTACATAATAAAACCCCTTATAAATTGCATAATTTTCGTTAGATTCACTTCGATTTTTGCAATGTTGTTTGTCTACCATAGTATTACATATCTGTGAAGAAAAACAAACTCTTGCAATATTTTTGAGGTTAAGGCACTTTTCGTTGTAGATTTACTGGACTATCTTTAAATGCAGTAGTGGTACTTGAGGCAGCTACATACACCCGTAGTATTAGTGTCAAGTCAAATCAAGTTTAAAAAAAGATTTTCCATCATCCCATAAAGAGTAATTACCTTGTGGGTTAAGCAGAATCTCTGTTTCATCTCTTACTTCAGCCAACATGGCTCTTTACAAATGTTGCTTGAAGCATAAACGTCTTGTGATGGTCCTCGTCGTCGATGCGTTGTTGTTACCATCATCACCACCACCACCACCACGACTGCAACCAGCATCATCTGGTGTAATAGTTATCTTCTGTGTCAAATAGCAAGCTATGAAATGAATAGGTAAACAAGCAAACGAGCAGGCGAGAGAGCGAGTGAGTGAGTGAGTGAGTGGGTGGGTGGGCGAGTGTGTGGGTGAGTGAATGAGTGTGTGTGTGTGTGTGTGTGTGTGTGTGTGTGTGTGTGTGTGTGTGTGTGTGTGTGTGTGTGTGTGTGTGTGTGTGTGTGTGTGTGAGTGAGTGAGTGAGTGAGTGAGTGTGTGTGTGTGTTGTGTGTGTG
>CM060319.1:44133029-44145529 GCA_030674155.1 Stramonita haemastoma | reverse complement strand
TAAATCAATTACCTGATCAATTCACTGGTAATCCCTCCCATCAGCACTAAAGGCATATCACTTTGACCAAAGCAAGGAATGGAGCCAAGAACATCAAGGTCATGGAGCCATAAATCTTTCTCCGTATCTCCAGAGCCAAAGCTATGAAGCCTGATGCCAATTACTGACTCCATTCATGGCTATTTCCAAGGATCCTGCATTATATCCATGACTGAAAACTACACCGACACATCACACTGACCATAGCTACACCATTGACCCTGTGCAGGAAGTACATTAAATCAAGGAATGGGGGCATGCAGGATAGTCTACTGGCTGCTGATCTGACAGCTTGGGCTTGAGCCATATTCCTTTTTAGGGAATTTTACCCTGGAGTTAACGTAAGTATTAACTCTACTCCAAAAGTCCTTTGGATGAGACTATAAACCAAGACATCATGTGTGAGCACACACAACACATCTTGCACACACGTTAAACACACTTTTTGCCTTGAAGAAGAGTAGACCCTTTCGTGCTGGTAGGAGGAATGCATAATAAAATTATTTAAATGCCTGCACACAAGTGTCTCATTTAAACACACACCTGAAGTTGGAATATAGGTACCTTAATGGTGGGTGAGAACGGCTGCATACACACAAAATCTTACAATGGGTGAACCACCACCATTCCCCCCAAAAAGTCCTTCTGATGACACTATAAACCAAGGCCCATGTTTGAACACATGCAGAACATCTTGCACACACACTAAACCCGTTCAATCTGCTGAGTAGCAGAGCAATAAACCTCTGTGTCTGTAGATTCTGGCTGTGCCTCCACCTTATCCTGAAAACATAGGGGCCTCATGAGTGCTGATTAAGCTGACCCCAGGCATGCATGGATCGGCCTGTGCATAATGTTATTTAGCAGGCTGGTGCCTCGAGCATTGATTCTGTAGCGTTTAGGGTGCAATGGTAAAGTGAGGTTTGATGTAAAATATTCATTTAGTCTGTGTAAAAGAACCTATGGTAATGGGAGAGTTGTCCTTTGCAATATTAGGTAGAAACAGCATCTATCCTGGTAAAACAAATACAGTCATTTACATACAGGGGGAAAAGAGGAGAAAGAGGAGGGTGGCTCTATACAAGTGTTGGCATGGTCTTTTGCCCCAAAATAAATAATTACACATCTTGTGTAGAAAACTTTGCCATAACTGTATTTTGTATTCAATACGAAATGATACAATACAATACAATACAACAATACAATACAATACAATACAATACAATACAATACAATACAATACAATACAATACAATACAATACAATACATACAATACAATACAATACTAAAACAATACAATACAAGACTAGTCCGTACATTACAATTCAATAATTGCAAAACAATACATATATGCAATTGCAGTGCAATGCAAACACAACACTATACAGTGTAAAACAACACAGTACGTTGTAGTATAATGTTTAATACCGATTTTAAGGGAATGGTTCGAGTTTTTGAAGCACCCAGTAAATTATGGCTTAATCACTTCACAACTTTCAAACGGAACTTATAGTCAGACCTGCTAGTGTATTAATTCTCTCAAAGCCAAACATTTGCAACGTTTCAGATCCTATTAATCAAGATAATACCTGCCAGGTTGAGAGGTAGGCAGGTAGGCATCCATCAGTCTCGAAAGACTGTGGAGTTGCCCTCTAGATTCTAGAGCGCAAACCCTGGGCAAGTAAGTATGGAGGGAAGGCCATTACCCATACAGCAGATCTCCTCTCCATGTCGCTGGAATGGTCTATTGGAATGGCAATCACCAAGATGAATGGTTCCAGTGCCATTGCAGGAGCCGCCAGAACATTGCCAAACAGGCCTACAGTTCCTAACCATCCTGGGGTCATCCTTGACTTTGCCAGCCAGTCATGTTTAAATATCTGTTCCCTATTTACAAATCTGAACCAAAAGACTCGACAAATAACTGGTAACTACAACAATAAGAAATGAAAACTCATCTCTTTGCACAAAGAGGTCACTACAAACTGACAAGGCTGTTCTCCTCTTTCTAATTCATTGTTTTACAGTCAATTCACTTTCAGATAATATACAACGCTTCTAAAATGCTTACTTCAGTGACTATTGCCATTGCATGCGAAGATTTGTATCGGGCTTTCCAGGCAGTGCGTTCATCTGTTCAATTATTTACAGAGACCACACACACTCCACTAAGGATCAGAGCCAGGGACCACAACGGTCTATAGATCTTTGCCTCCTCTCTGCTCTCACCCTGATGAGCAGTGACGGACGCCTCATTAGTTGTGGCCATTGTACCCAAAGGAACACAACACACACACACACAAACTGCACTGTGCACGAACCGTCACTGTGAGGCATGTTGGCGCCTGGGGCATTAAGCTGAAGGATAACAGTCACTGACAGCTTGTTTCTGTAGTGCAACGTTTGAGTGGCTGGTATTGTTTGTTTTGAGAGTATAGGTATGATCTACAGTTTTTTGTTATTGTGGTCATCTGTGTTTGGTGTGTGTGTTGTGTGTGTGTGTGTGTGTGTGTGGTTGTGTGTGTGTGTGTGTGTGTGTGTGTGTGTGTGCATGCGTGTGTAGGTGTGTAGGTGTGTAAGGGTGTGTCTGTGTGCTTGTGCATGAGCATGTGTGTGTGTGCAAGCGTACTCATGCATGTACCTTTTCATTGCATACATATCAATGTTATTATTATCATCGTCATCATCAATACAATCATCATTTTTATCACTAACTTCAGCAGCACACTGGCAGCAGGAGCAGTATTGTTGCTGCCATCCTCCTACTTCACACAGCCTTCATACACACCAACATAGCAGTAATCGTAGCATCAGTAGAAGCATCAGCAACAACACAACAACAACCAACAACAGAGCAACAGAAGCAGTAACAGCAGCAGTATTTGTTTTGCACCAGATATGGAGAGTACCAAATTTAGCCAAAAAATTATGCGAGGCAGCAGAGCAACAACAAATTAATGTTGTGGCGTTATTGGCAGCAGTTAGTCAGAAATCAATCCGATAATCAATCAAAGAATGTAATAAAGCAATAAAAGTGTACCACTACTGTGGCCCATACAAGGAAGTACAAACAGGTCCAAGTCAGGAATCCATATAGCTGTGTCCATAAAGTTGGACCGTCACAGGCAGTATTGACTTTACTCAAGCCTACATCAAAGAATCACGCCCCACATCTAAGACCATCGACTGTAAAGATCAATCAGGCTATTCAGGACTACACCCACGACCCATGAGCACTCATCACTTAGTGCAGGCATCATATCAAACCCTGAAAGCCTCAGATCGAACTATTCCTATTGACCAGACCCAATCTACCCAGTAACAGAGCAATGGGCCACAAAGGTCTTGTGGGTTCTGGCTTTATGCTGAGCTTTCATGTTATTAACCAGGGCACAGATGACTCATTAGTGCTGGCCAGTTTAGTCACGAGCATGCATACACTGGTTTGTGTACACTATGATCACTCGTCAGATTGGCGCCGATGCATTTAGCTCAGTCGTAACAGCACTGAAGGCTCATTAATGGCATACGCTAAACGAATGGCTTGTATAATTGTAGCAACAAAGGCGGCAGCAGGAGCAGTAGCTATCCAGATATCCACTCCACTAAATGATTTGTTAATAATCTAATTAAGAACAAACAGGTGCACATTGCTACTTAAGAAAAAGTTTGAAGCAGCTAGACATGGTAATTTTTCAACAGCTCAAAGGGTGAACTATAATATTGTCAGTATTGACTCGGCTGATAATCACAACACAAGGTCTGGCCCTTAAGGATGCACATGAATGAACCATTACCATATATCACGTTACTACTCTTCGTTCATTATGAACCATAAAGAGCCACCCTTTTGTCCCAAGAATTCTTCTGTAATTCATACACTCAATCATACATAATTGGAGCAGCTTCAGACAGGAAAACTTGTAATAATCCTGGTAGGTAGTTGAGCTTATTTTTGTCATTACATATCACGCATCAAGACTTGCTAAAACACACACACACACACACACACACACACACACACACACACACACACACACACACACACACACACACACACACACACACACACACCAGAGACCACACCAGGTACCAGAGCAATGCACATAACAGATCTCTGGCTGTTTGTGTCTTTTGTTCCCTTCCTGCAGGCATGATGAGCAGTGATGGGTGTCTCATTATCACTACTGTTCTAGTCAAAGGCACTTAAGCACTGCACTGAACTGTTCACATCCCTGTCCCTTTGAGGCACATGAGCACCTGGATGGATATAATGAAGTGAGTTTCATCTCATGCAGTTGCTTCAACAATTGTAACATTTTTGGGGTGGCCCGAGGTGCTGAAGTGGGAGAACTTGCTGAAAGCGCTGTGGACCTCTGACTTTCTGGCTTCTGACCACAGTCCTGATATCAGAGAAATCTGGAAAGGACTATAATTCGACTGAAACAAACAAAAAACCTGGATGGATTGCAACAGTCACTGAGGGTTTTGTTCCGTCCCAGCATACAGCAATGGCATGGCTGCTGGTCTAGGGCTGTTGTGGCTGTGAGTATTTTTTATATGCCACTTTCTGTCACAGCAGATTTCTCTGCGTGAAATTCGGGCTGCTCTTCCGGGAGAGCGGTTGCTACAAGTGCAGCGCCTACCCCCCCCCCCCCCCCCCTTTTTTTTTTCTTTTTCCTGTCTGCGACTGTATTTGTTTCCCTATCACAGTGGCTTTTTTCTACAGAATTTTGCCAGGGACAACTCCGTGTTGCCGTGGGTTTTTTACGTGTGCTAAATAATGATGTGTAACACACAGGACCTCGGTTTATCGTTTCATCCGAAAGACTAGCACCCAGACCACCACTCATGGTCTAATGGATGGGGGGAAAGTTTTGAGCCCAAACGGGGATTTGAACCACCGCACACTCCGACCCGGACTGTTCGCTTTCTAGGCAGGCGCGTTACCTCTAGACGACCAATTTATCGATTGAGTATGATCGTTTGGAGACTGAGATGATCCTTTGCTATCTGATCAGTATATTTTCAAACAGTGGTGGTTTTTTGTAGACAGTTTCTTTACTCTTTATTTTGTGATAGGATAGCCCAGTGGTCAGAGCACTCGTTCTCCCCAAGCTATGGTTATTTTATTCTTTTATTCTTTTATATCAAGGATAATGGAATAAGCACTAATGTGTTTTTTTCACATCCAGTCCCTGTGTATGTGCAGTTTTGTAAATATTGTCATCTCTTCCCACTGGCACACAATGGCTACTCTTACGAAAAGAGGAACAGGATTTAACACATGCGCAAGATGTTCTGCGTGCGTTCGCACACGGGGCCTCGGTTTACAGTCTCATCCGAAAGACTTTTGGGGGAGAGTGGAGTCAGCACTGATGTTAACTCCAGAGGACAAATCCCCTCGAACGGGAATCGAACCCGGGTCATCAAATTGCAAGCGCAATGTTCTGACCATTATGCTATCCCGTCCCCAGTGTTGACTGTAGTATTTTCCGCAGATGGGTGACCGTTCGCGCATCTTGGCTTCAGTACAGTCCCTCCCCCCCTCAGTTCTCCCAGCTGTAAATAGGTGCCTGCCCTCTATAGGGTCAGGGAAGGTAGGCTAAAGGCAGCGAGGGAGAGGAGATGGGCTCTGCCCCAAAATGCTGGCCCCTAGAGATGCTGAGGTCTCTGACTCCTCGCTCCTCATGACGGCATAGGTTATGGGACACCCCTCCCCTCCCTCCCCTATCCCTTCTTTGATTATATTGCTATTAATCTGTGATATTCATTCATTCTTGGTCATTGTGTGTGTACGTCCGCATGTTTGTTTGCCTGATTGTATTCTCTCTCTCTCTCTCTCTCTCTCTCTCTCTCTCTCTCTCTCTCTCTCTCTCTCTCTCTCTCTCTCAGTATGTATAAGTGTGTGTGTGTGCGTGCGTGCGTGCGTGCGTGCGTGCGTGCACCGCGCGCGCGCGTGTGTATGTGTTTTGTTTCATGTCCTTTCACTGATTGATGAGTTAGAGTGTGTGCATGCGCGCGCGCGCGCGCCCATGTGTGTGTGTGTGCGTGTGTGTGTGTGAGTGTCTGTGTGTGTGTGCGTGTGCGTGTGTGTGTGTGCGTGTGTGTGCATGTGTGTGTGGTCTGTCTGTCTGTCTGTCTGTGTCTCTCTGTGTCTGTGTCTGTGTGTCCGTGCGCGCACGCGCGCGAGCGCTTGTGTGCTACCGTTTTGATACACACACCACACACACACACACACACACACACACACACACACACACACACACACACAACACACACACACACACACACACAGGTCTATGGCCTGTGATCTCATTGGGGAGAGAGGAGACTCCAGAGATTGTCTGTTGCTGGTAATATTTTATGACCGATAGATGTTGCTTCCCCCTTCAGGTCCATAGTGATGCTACACCCTACTGTACTGTACTGCACCGTGTTGTGCTGTGCTTGATGTGCTGTGCTGTGCTGTGCTGTGCTGTACTGTACTGTGCTGTACTGTACTGTAGTGTACTGTACTGTAGTGTGCTGTACTGTGCTGTCATCCATAAAACATAGCTGTCCACTGTTTCCACTCTGTGTGTGTGTGTGTGTGTGTGTGTGTGTGTGTGTGTGTGTGTGTGTGTGTGTGTGTGTGTGTGTGTGTTTGTGTGTGTTTGTGTGTGTTATGTGTGTGTGTGTAGATGTGTGTGCTGTAGTGTGTGTGGAGAGAGAGAGAAGGGAGGGGGAGGGAGGGAGACGAAGAGAGAAAAATATTCGATGGCATATCTGTGTGTGTGTGTGTGTGTGTGTGTGTGTGTGAGTGAGAGAGAGAGGAGAGAGGAGAGAGAGAGAGAGAGGAGAGAGAGAGAGAGAGAGAGAGAGAGAGAGAGAGGAGAGAGAGAGAGAGAGAGAGAGAGAGAGAGAGAGAGAGAGAGTGAGAGAGAGTGAGAGAGGAGTGAGTAGGAGGGAGAGAGAGTGCGTGCAGTGTGTGTGAGTGTGTGTGTATGTGTGTGTGTCGTATGTGTGTGTGCGGGGTGTGTGGTGTGCGTGCGTTGTATAATATGTGAGTGATATGAGTGAGGAGTGAGTGAGTGTGTGTGTGAGTGTAGTATGTAGTATTATGCTATTGTATGTTATGTATGTATGATGTATGTATGTATGTATGTCATGTATGTCATGTATGTCTGTCTGTCTGTTGTCATGTCTGTCTGTATGCATGTATATATGTATGTATGTTGTCGCATGCATGCATGCATGCATGTAGGTAGGTAGGTAGTGTATGTAGTTGTAGGATAGGTAGATAGGTAAGTAGGTAGAGGTAGGTAGGTATGGTAGGTAGGTAGAAGGTAGGTAGGTAGATAGGTAGGTAGGTAGGTAGGTATAGGTAGGTAGGTGATAGGTAGGTAGGTATGGTAGGTAGTGGTAGTAGGTAGTAGGTAGTGTAGGTAGGTAGGTAGGTAGGTAGTGTGTCTACTTGTTGTGTGGTGTGTGTGTGGTGGTGTGTGTGTGTATGCGTGCCTACTTGTGCATGCGCGCCTGCTTGTGTGTGTGTGTGTGCTGCTTTTAGTGTGCATGCGTGCTGCTTGTGTGTGTGTATGCGCGTGCCTCTGTGTGCTGTGTGTGTGGTGTTGTGCTGTGTATCTTTTCTCTCTTAGGTATCCTGGCCTGGTAACTGCAGTGGGGTCAGAGACCCGAAGTCTCACCCAGTGGAGAAGGAGGAGACTCCAGAGATTGAGCATCAGCAGCAAATATTTCATGACGGAGACATGGCCTGTCCCTTCAGACTCTGGCCAGCCTAGGCCCTGATGGAACAACTTCATTCATTCATTCATTCATTCATTCATTCATTCAGAACATAGTATAGCCTACATCCTCTTCTGCTTGCTAGCTTCCCTGTTTGGGTTCTGAATCTATCTATCTGTCTGTTCGTTTGTTCCCTGTGTGAGTGAGTGAGTGAGTGAGTGAGTGAGTGAGTGATGAGAGTGTGTGTGTGTGTGTGTGTGTGTTTGTGTGTTTGTCTGTGATTTTTCTGTATCTGTCTCTCTCTGTCTCTGTCTTTCTCATTCTCTGTCTCTGTCTCTGTCTGTCTCTCTCTGTGTCTCTGTGTCTCTCTCTGTGCCTCTTTGTGTCTGTCTGTCTGTCTGTCTGTCTGTCTGTCTGTCTCTCTCGCTCTCTCTCTCTGTCTCTCTGTCTCTCTCTCTCTGTCGCACAAGATCTTCTGCGTGAGCTCGTGTAAGGGGACCGGGTTATAGTGTCATCCAAAGGACGATTTTCGTTTAATTAAGTAACCCAAGTGAAAACATCACATCGTGTTAAATTATTGTGCTAATTCTAGCAGCAGTAGTAGTACACTTGTTTGATGTTGTTCATTATAGGTCTAGGTTTTATAGTACTGGGACATTGATTTTAGTTTTGTTGTTAAGCAATCCCCATGTGCGTGAGCTATTGGCTTATGTGTTGACTTGATTAAGCAATCGCCAGGTGCTTGAATTGAGCTAATCGCTTATGTTCTGACGTGCTACGTCTGAACAACGCATTATGTCACAATTTGTCACAAAGCGCCTTGAGCCCTTGGAAGGCGGGGAAGGTGGGTGGGGGGAGGGGGGAGGGGGGGGCTCAGCACGCTATGTTATATTTGTCACAAAGCGCATTGAGGTGGATAGGGAGGACGGATAGCCTAGTGGTCAGAACATTGCGCTCGTTATTTGACGACCGGATTCGATTACCCATTCGAGGAGATTTTTTCCTGAGTTAACATCAGTGCTGACTCCACTCTCCCCCAAAAGTCTTTCGGATGAGACTGTAAACCGAGGCCCGTGTGCGAAAGCTCGCAGAACATCTTGCGCATGTGTTAAATCCTGTTCCGCTTTCCGCTGTTATTGTTGGTGGTGTTTCTTTCTCTCTTTTTTTTTTTTTTTTTTTTTTGGGGGGGGCTACTTACGACTTTTTTATCAGGTGAATTACCTCTCTCCTCTCTCTCTCTCTCTCTCTCTCTCTCTCTCTCTCTCTCTCTCTCTCTCTCTCTCTCTCTCTCTCTCTCTCTCTCTCTCTCTCCCTCTCCCTCTCTCTCTCTGTGCTGGATGTAAAAAAGCACATGAGTGCTTATCTATTATCCTCGAATAAAAGAATTTTGCCTTGCCATTTGCCTTGCCTTGTCTCTCTCCTCTCTCACACAAACACACATTCCCATTTTGATGGCATCTTCTCCATCAGCTATATTTAACAGTCTCTGCCACTTATGTATGAGCCGCCGCTGTGGCCTAGCAGTTAGGGCGTTGTACTCGTAATTTAAAGGTTGCGGGTTCGATCCCAGCTATTCCGCTATGGCGTTGTGCCCTTGGAAAAGGCACTTTACGGCTATTTTCTACCCCACCCAGGTGTAAAAGGGGTACCAACCTTGTGTTGGGGGTTAACCCTGCGATAGACTGGCGTCCTATCCAGGGGGGAGTCCGTGACTCTCAGTCGCTTAACGCCACAGAAACCGGGATAAGCACCGGCCTGATGAGCCTTATGGCTCGGGACAGACTTTAACTTTAACTTATGTATGACTTTTTTAAATCGCTGGTGCATAGTCCAGTTGGTTTGTTATTGTGATTGCTTTGGACTTTAAAGACACTCTAAACCAGTTTTTTTTCCTGCTTGTACTTTTGGGGGTCTCAATAGGTCTCCTGTTTCACAGGATTTTTTGTTATCCGTGTGTGTGTGTGTGTGTGTGTGTGTGTGTGTGTGTGGTGTGTGTGTGTGTGTGTGTGTGTGTGTGTGTGTGTGTTAGTGTGTGTTAGTGTGTGTATGTGTGTGTGTGTATGTGTGTGTGTGTTAGTGTGTGTGTGTGTGGTCTCTCTCTCCTTCTCTACCATCATCATTCATGATTGTCAATGACGTTGTCAAAATTATCATCGTCGTCATTGTCATTGTCATCGTCATATCAATCAATCGTCTTCATCATTATTATTGCATCATGGTATCGATAACTATCATCAAAGGTTACATGGCATTTTTAATCATAATACAACAAATAGTTCACCCTACCTGACAAGTTATTTACCATACCTGAGAAATAATTCACTGTGCCTGAGAAATAGTTCACTGTACCTGACGAATGTTTCAGTGTACCTGACAAAATAATTCACTTTACTTGACGAAGGTTCACTTTACCTGACGAACGATTCAATTAAACTGACAAATGATTCTCTTAACCTGCCAAATGATTCCCTTTACCTGATAAATAATTCACTTTACCTGACAAATGATTCACTTCACCTGCCAAATGATTCACTTTACCTGAAAGACGATTCACTTTACCTGCCAAACGATTCACTTTACCTGCCAAATGATTCATTTTACCTGTCAAATGATTCATTTTAACTGACAAATGATTCCCGTTACCTGCCAAATGATTCACTTTACCTGACAAATGATTCATTTTAACTGAAAAAATGATTCCCTTTCCCTGACAAACGATTAACTTTTTCTGCCAAATGATTCACTTTACCTGTCAAATGATTCATTTTAACTGACAAAATGATTCACTTTACCTGCCAAATGATTCACCTTACCTGACAAATAGATTCACTTTACCTGACAAATATTTCACCTTACCTGACAAATATTTCAATTCACCTCAACTGACAAATGATTCACTTTATCTGACAAATGATTCCCGTTACCTGACAAATGATTCATTTTACCTTACAAAGGATTCATTTTACCTTACAAATGATTCGCGTTACCTCACAAATAATTCACCTTACCTCACAAATGATTCACCTTACCTGACAAATAATTCACAATACCTAACAAATGATTTGGATTACCAGACAAATAATTCACCTTACCTGACAAATAATTCACTATACCTAACAAATAATTCGATTTACCTGACAAATAATTCACCTTACTGACAAATAGTTCACCTTACCCGATAAATATTTCAAATCACCTGACAAACAATTCAAATTGACCCTACCTGACTAATAATTCACCTTACCTGATGAATAATTCACGAATGATTCACCACTCCGGACAAATCGTTCACAAATGAATCCCCTAACACTGCAAATAATTCACAAAATAGTTCACTTTAATTGACAAATAACTCACCAGACCTGACAAATAACTCACCCCACCTGACAAATAATTCACCCCATCTGACAAGTAATTCACCCCACCTGACAAATAATTCACCACACCTGACAAATAATTCACCACACCTGACAAGCAATCCCCTCTACCTGACAAAATGCCATGTTGAGAGTGCTGACTCCAGGTAAAACGCAGTCCAATGGGACAGTGCAGATGCTCTTTTCCTGTCCAAGATTTGGAACCCCTGCTTTGGCGTGAATTTTTCATTAGACAGCCCCGAGACTACATTTCCCACACGTGATAACTGCCTATGGAGATACGCATTCAACCTACAGAGACATGAATAAATAAAAGATGTATCCATGTTTGGAAGGCCACGCTAGTGCGAATGTTAACTCCAGGATTGTTTGTACATATAAAAAGGTAGAGTTTGATGTACAATATTCTTCGTCCAGGGAAGCACGGTGGCAGGATGGTTAAGACGTTCGCCAGCCAATATGTAAACCGTGAGTTTCTGGGATCGTACCCAGCCTCGCCCTTTCTTCCCAGTTTGACGAAAAAAACCGAACTGAATGTCAAAGTCCTTCGGATGAGACTAGAAACAGAGGCCCCGTGTGCGAACGCACACAGAACATCTTGTGCACACGTTAAAACCGCGTTCCGCCTTTCGGAAGATCAGGCCATTGTGAGCCGGTAGGAGCGGATGACAAAATTATTATTAAAAAGCCAGCATGCACACAGGTGTCGTGTTTAGACACCATCCCTGAGGAAAAGTCGGGGATTTGGAGTCCCAGGCGGCTCGGGGCTGTATATGGCAACGTTCTGGTGCCTCTTGCGACGGTACTGGAACCATTCGTATCGGTCATTGCCTTTCTAATGGACCATTCCAGCGCCGTGGAGAGGGGGGAGGGTGTGTCTGCTGCATAGGTAACAGCTTGCCCTCCATACTTACTTACCCAGGCTTTGCGCTCTAAAGACTAGAGCGCAACTCCATAGTCTTCCGAGACTGATGGGTGTCTTCTACTGTTCTTCTTCTTCATCGAACGCTCAAGATAGCAACTACTGTTGTCTGTCATATGAGCGAAAATGTGTCGCACTGCCGTTAAGCACTTGACAAGTCAGTCCAAGCCATCCGACTTCGGCATGAGAGAGAATTGTTATCATTCAAGTCTTTCTAAAAATGTTTAAAAAGGTAGGAGAATGGACCAAGAAGGCAGAAAGCAGACAAGGAGGTGACAGGAAGAAAAGGAGGAGGAGAATGGGCTGAGTTGGTAGAATACCAGCATGAGAGAGAGAGGAGTGATAGAAAAGGGGAAATTTCAAGCACAAATCTTCTAGAATGTGGAGATGCTATTCATACTGAAAGAGTCCCCCAGCTTTACCATCGGGAGGAAAA
>CM060319.1:44123029-44128029 GCA_030674155.1 Stramonita haemastoma | reverse complement strand
GACGCGGGAATCATTGTTAGCCCTGTGAAAAAGACTGGATAGCCATGCTGCGCAACCCTTTCTGCCCCTGTCTGTGTGAGTGTGACGTTACTTGTAGGGTTTTATTGTTTTTTACATCATCTGATTCAGAACACAAAACCTGAAGCTGTTGATTTATTACAAACAAACAAACAAGCAAACAAGAAAAGAAAGCAAACAGATTTCCCCATTCTGACCATCAATCATGATATAAATATACGATGACAGGCTATTCAGTGCACAGCTTCTTACAGCTTACTTAACATCATCTTAGGTGCAGCAGCCCTTTGATATAATAATATCTGATATGGCTTTCATGTTGGGCTAGAATTACGCAGATCAATATATTATGTATATGTGTGATATATGTGTGTGTGTGGATGTGCGTGTGTTGTGCGTGTGTGTGTGTGTGTGTGTGTGTGTGTGTGTGTGCGCGCGCGCCGGGGTGTGTGTTTGCGTCGCGGTGTGTGTGTGTTGTTTTGTGTAGTGTGTGTGTGTGTCTTTGTTGTGTGTGCGTGTGCATGTGCATGTGTGTGTTTGTGCAGCAAGGCGCGTGTGTGTGCGCGCGCTGCGTGCGTGCGTGTCTTTGTGTGAGTATGTGAAAATCAAATACATATTTTTGTTGTTACACTAAAATAAACAAACATAATGCCTTTTTAAAATGCATATCTCTGTGTGTCTGAGTACTTGTGTGCTTAATGTCCGCACGCGTGTGTGTGTGCACTCATTTACCACCCTTCTCTTCTTTTCCTCTCCTTCTTCCTCCAACCCTCCCCCCCCCCCCTTCCCCCATTGCCCCCTCCTCCCTCCTCCCTCCCTCACCCCTTCCAATCGAACTAAAAGCCAGCGCTAAGTGTGTGTGATCAATTGCGAGGTGTTAGGCTTACCTAGGAACATTTTCAGCCTAGCAGTTCCTTTCCACTCCCCCCAAAAAAATCTTGATAGTGGAGTGGACTGAATCAATTTCCGGTGATTATTCATTCTTTTAATGACGGTGGGTGACAGTTGCCCTTGGTGACATGAGTCGATATTGTGTGTGTGTGTGTGTGTGTGTGTGTGTTGTGTGTGTGTGTGTGTTGTGTGTGTGTGTGTGTGTGTGTGTGTGTGTGTGTGTGTGTGATGTGTGTGTGTGTGTAAGTGTGTGTGTGTAGTTGTGTGTGTGTGGTGTGTGTGTGTGGTGTTGTGTGTGTGTGTAAGTTTGTGTGTGTGTGTGTTAAGTGTGTTTGTGTGTGTGTAAGTGTGTGTGTGTGTGTAAGTGTGTGTGTGGTAAGTGTGTGTGTGTGTAAGTGTGTGTGTGTGTAAGTGTGTGTGTGTAGTGTGTGTGTGTGTGTGTGTGTGTTGTTTGTTTGTTTGTTTGTTTTTGGCATAAGTGCTTAATCAGATGGATTTGGCAGATGTGCTCAGAATGGATAGTGTTATGTGTGATTTCATGTGCATGATTCTGTTGGTTGCGAAACTTTCACTTGAGGTACCAAGAAAACGGAAAAAGACTAAAAACAAAAAGGACAAGAAGAAGACGAAGACGAAGAAGAAGAAAAAAAAGAAGAAGAAGAAGAAGAAGAAGAAGAAGAAGAAGAAGAAGAAGAAGAAGAAGAAGAAGAAGAAGAAAAAAAAAAAAAAAAAGAAGAGGAAGAAAAAGGAGAAGACGAAGGAAAAGAAGAAGAAGACGATGAAGAAGATGGAGAACCAGAAGAAGAAAAAGAATAATAAGAATAAGAAGAAAGACTTCAAAAGATTATTAATCGAGTTTTGAGCGTATGGCAGGGCATCAACAGATGTGGTCAATATTTCTATATCGCCCCCTAGACAAGATAAAAAAAAAAAAGAACAAGTGTGACACACGCTTCTGAGATCTGAAGTGCAAAATGGGTAAAAAATATTTTCAAATTGAGACATCAGATTTGGGGTTTATCAATTTAGGCATGAAAGTGCTTGCTTTTGACCGTTTTAAAAACAGAACATGAGCAGTTCTCTGTTTGACGAAAACATCTTCTGTCTGTATTGATATATGTGCATTCATACAGACAGCATCATCATCGTCACCCAAAGTATAGACTTACGATTGTTATTGCTACTGCTACCTCTTTCGTCCAGAATATATTTATTTTCCTTGTTTCGAATATTTTCACTGATAGAGCAAAATACCACAAAAATGCAAAAACAGCTTTCATTCCAACAGCTCTTTTAGGTATTTTTCTCCCTGCTTTTTATTTTCTCTTCTGTCTGGTCTCGTCTGTCTGTCTGTCTGTCTGTCTGTCTGTCTGTCTGTCTGTCTGTCTGTCTGGTCTGTCTCTTGCTGTCTCTGTCTGTCTCGGTAGCTTTCCTTTCCTGGTAGCCAGCAAGACAAAAAAGCTCCAAAATGATTAAAAAATATATATTTCGACTTTTGAGAGTATGCTTAATGCTTTGCGGAAAGAAATATTGGTGTCCTCATCTAAAACTGAGGATAAGGGCAGTCAAACTGTTGTTGTGCTGAGGTTCACAACCTTCGAATTTCTGTCCTTCCCGCTGAGACACACAGCAACAACACTGCCTACAGAAGAAAATGTCCTTTACAGGTAAACGGTGACAAAAGAAGAGCCGATGTATTTTTTAACAAACTGAAAAGCAGCAAGCATATGAATGGTATCCCATGTTTATGTTTATGTCAACCCCACTTAGTCTGTGTTATAATGCCGAGGACGAAGATGAAGGTTTAGGAAGTGCACCTGGATCTGCCATATTTACATGTACCAAAAAAATCTTCCATTGCTGCATTCTAGCAATCAGCAATTGTCAACTGATATTCCACAATGTACTGTAGATGTCCATATCGTGACATTATAGGCCTACTATAACAAAGAAGAAATTCTGTGCCACTTTTTGCAATGTAAAAGTGTGGAAAATGATTGGTGAGGAAGAAATGAGCATGTCTGGCTTGGAATAGGCATAGAGTGTGACAGAATATGCAGGTAGATTAAAACATACAAGTGAATGTTTTGAATGCAAGCGTGTGAAAATTAGAAATCCAATATGGGGTTATTTTGAACAGTCTTAAAGAAGGTTGATTATCAGTTTAGAAAGAAAAAGGACAATAGTTTCAATACACTTTATCAGATGGGGACAACCTGCAGAGCTGTTAAAGACAGACATCTTGAAAGAGATGTGTCCTACTTAATCCAACGAGGAATGATAACAATGTGACAATATGTATAACATGAGATTCTGTTGTGAATGTCAAAATACTTTAGATGATGCCATTTATGCTGTAATACAACTATCATGTCATGACGGAACTTGTTTGCTACTGTTAATTGCCTTGTCGTGAAATTTAAACCTTGCAAATTCTCTTTCCCTCTGCCCCTTGTGAATAGACGGGAAAGCCTAATCACAAAAAAATATTCCTAATCATCTTCTTTTTATTTTGTCTCTGTCTCACCTCTTTTTCGCCTGTCTTTCTGTCTGTCTGTCTGTCTGTCTGTCTGTCTGTCTGTCTGTCTGTCTGTCTGTCTGTCTGTCTGTCTCTCTCTCTCTCTCTCTCTCTCTCTCTCTCTCTCTCTCTCTCTCTCTCTCTCTCTCTCTCTCTCTCTCTCTCTCTCTCATGAAGCCCATTTTTTGTTCGAATGTTCAATGTACTCAGATTCAAGGGATAAGTTTTTGACTGAATGTATCAATGTACCGTTGTCAGTTTTACTTGCAACATCAAACAGGGAACGAAGTCATTATCTATCTAGATATATTTTTCATTCTATCAATAGAAAGAAGGGATTGTTATGTCATAATGTCATTTAGCGATGTGTGTGTTAAAGATTTGTATTCACAACCACGAAAGCGTTAAAATGTATTTTGACTGAGACCCAGTGTGACGTCTGTTAACTAAAATAGCCGTGCAGTGATGGCCAGTGCAATCATGAGCCTCAAAAAATCGGTTGTTTGTTTTTTCATTTTTTATCACATTTTGCATACAAATATACTGGTGTTCCTCATCCCCCCCCCCAAAAAAAAAAAAAAACTCCGTGTATTATAGCCTAAGGCCAATGTACAAATTAAACCTGTTCAGTGTTCAGTGTTCCCTCTCTCTCTCTCTCTCTCTCTCTCTCTCTCTCTCTCTCTCTCTCTCCTCTCTCTCTCTCTCTCTCTCTCTCTCTCTCCTCTCTCCTGTGTATATGCCAGTCTCCCGAGACATGCAACCTAATCAATCCAAGCACGTTATGAACTCCGATAATACGCATCCCCAAAGGCACAATGACCGGCGTCACCATTATCCACAATCATACTAAATCAGCTTTGTCGTGTTCATCGTGATCGTCCCCCCAATCTGATAACTAAGTAAGAGAGAGACACCAGGTGCAAGGGTAGGATTTGCTGCTGGTTTGCAGTTAGCCATCCGCGAGTTATGGATGTATCCGTCAATGATGGCATTGATGATGATAGAATAACGTTCTGTCTCGTCTTTGTCACAGCTGAAATGTATATATATTTATCTGATATTATTTTATTTACTCTTTTATATTATCGAGGAAAAGTCGCATTACTGTGAGGATGGCAAGATTTGAACCGACACATAGGGCCAAATTTTGTGCTCCTGTTGACTGGTGATTTCTGTGTGTGTATACGTGTATGGGTTTTTTTGCTTTTTGTGTGTGTGTTTTTTTTTTTTTGTGTTGTTTTTTTTTTGGGGGAGGGGGGGGGGGGTGGGGTTGTTAGGTTGGCTGTGGGTATTTTTTTGTGGTTTTGCTCGTTTGTCCGTTTTTTCCCCTGACGTCCATTTTTGGTATATGCTCTGTGATGATGGTGAAGATCATGGGTTAGTACATCCACTGTGCAACAAGATATCTGGGTATAATCAGTAAGAGTAGAGCACATACCCCCAACATAACACTACTAGGTTTTTTTCCATGTCGAGAGACTTTCACTTTAGAGAGAAACTTCACTGCATATTTTAGTCATGGAGTAGCGTAGCTCTCCTGAAACCCATGAAATGCATATTTCGTAATGAAACC
>CM060319.1:44110529-44118029 GCA_030674155.1 Stramonita haemastoma | reverse complement strand
GAGTGTGCGGTGGTTCGTATCCCGTTTGAGCCTAAAACTTTCCCCCCATCCATTAGACCCTGAGTGGTGGTCTGGGCGCTAGTCTTTCGGATGAGACGATAAACCGAGATCCCGTGTGCTACACATCACTATTTAGCGCACGTAAAAGAACCTACGGCAACAAGGGGTTTGACCCTGGCAAAATTCTGTAGAAAAATGCCACTCTGATAGGGAAACAAATGCAGTTGCATGCAGGAAAAGAAAACAAAATGGGTAGGCGCTGAAATCTTCTGCGACATAAAGTGGTACAAAATACAAAATACAAAAAAGACAAGACATCATTCTGAACTATATGCCACATTCTGTGCTTTTTTCATGTTGTTTCATTTCGTTTAGATACTTTTCACTTTATGTTATAGTTTTTTATCTTTCTTTTTTTTTGGGGGGGGGAGGGGAGGGGGGTGGTCTCAAACCTATAAGCCAAAAAGAAAACGAAACAGAAAAAAGACAGAGTAAAAAAAAAATTGTGTGTGAGTGTGTGTGTGTATGTGTGTGTGTGTGTGTGTGTGTGTGACATTTGTGTGTCTCTTTGTGTATGTGTGTGTGTTATCTGTGTGTGTGTGTGTTACCTCTGTGTGCATATGCGTGTGTGTACCTATGTGCGTGCGTGTGTGTGTGTGCGCGCGTGCGCACGCGCTTACGTGTGTGTGTGTGTGCGTGTGAGTGTGTGTGTGCGCGCACGCGCGTTTCCAAGAGAACCCAGCTTTCAGCGCGGAAATTTCTCACTCCCAGCTGTTCCACATAGATGCATTTGAAATGAGGATAACGTGTGCTTCCTAAGAGGCTGTGTGCCATATTACACTTCCTGGATTTCTTTCTTAAAGCCTTCACGGTTTGTGAAGAAGAAGAATAGATCTGAAGAATTCTGAGAGAAGAAGAAGAAGAAGAAGAAGAAAGAAGAAGAAGAAGAAGAAAGAAGAAGAAGAAGAAGAAGAAGAAGAAGAAGAAGAAGAGAAGAAGAAAGAGAAAGAGAGCAACGAACACAACAACACACCACCAAGAACAAACAACACGAAGAACAAACAGAAGTATTAACATCTTTCATAACCACTGATCACATAAGGCCTATTTTTCATTTTCAAAGTGTTTCATTTGCATATTGACAGGGAACATTTCTGTTTTCAAGTGTACCTTTAAGCTGACTAGGCCGGATAAAGCTGTTTTTTTGCACCTTCTGTGGGTCACTGACTCGTTATCAGCTAGCTGTTATGTTTGTGTTATTGAGGGATAACACTGTCCTAAAAAACACGATTGTTGTCTTATCTTTGTCGTCATTGTTTGTTCAGCTGTGTGACGTCTAAAATTATCCCAGGTTGCCTGTCTCTATATGTTGTGTGTGTGTGTGTGTATGTGTGTGTATGTGTGTGTGTATGTGTGTGTGTGTGTTTGTGTGTATGTTGTGTGTTGTGTTGTGTGTGTGTGTGTGTGTGTGTGTGTGTGTGTGTGTGTGTGTTGTGTGTGTGTTTGTGTGTGTGTATTATCTGTGGTTACCTTCCTCAGTGTGCGTGTGTACGTGTGTTACTGTGTGTTTTCTGTGCGCACAAGCATGTGTTGATGTGTGTGTGAGTGTGATACACGAGAGTCAACTGCGTGCATGCGTGCGTGCGTGCGTGTGTGTGTGGTGTGTGTGTGCTCGTGTGTGTGCGTGTGTGTGTGTGTGTTGTGGTGTGTGTATGTGACCTCTGTATGCACCTTTACAAAGTAGTTATTTATCTAGACCACAAGAGCACGTTTGGGTAAGCACACACACACACACACACACACACACACACACACACACACACACACACACACACACACACACACATACACAACACACACACACACTAAAACAAAGAGCACGTTATGGGTAAGCACACACACACACACTCGCGGCCCGATGCCGAGCACACATGCACGCAAGAGAGAAGAGAGAGAGAGAGAGAGGAGAGAGAGAGAGAGAGAGAGAGGAGAGAGAGAGAGAGGAGAGAGAGAGAGAGAGAGAGAGAGAGAGAGAGAGAGAGAGAGCACTGAACACTTTTGTTGTAGAAGGCCACCAGCACAATCATGATTTTACATCCCCCTCCCTCTCTCTCTCTCTCTCTCTCTCTCTCCTCTCTCTCTCTCTCTCCTCTCTCTCTCTCTCTCTCTCTCTCTCTCCTCTCTCTCTCTCTCTCTCTCTCTCTCTGGTTTGATTCCCGTTCGAGGGGATTTTTCCCCTGGAGTTATCAGTGCTGACTCCACTCTCCTTAGAAGTCCTTTGGATGAAACTATAAACCGAGGTCCCGTGTTTGAACGCACGCAGAACATCTTGCGCACACGCTAAATCCTGTTCCGCTTTTCGTAAGAGTAGGCCATCGTGTGCCGGTGGGAACAGATGACAAGATCTACAAAACTGCTTACACACGGGGACTGGATGTAAAAAGCACAGAGTGCTTATTCCATTATCCTCCATATAAAAGAAGAAATTCTCTCAAAGTTTTAAACAAAAACAAAATTTCATCAGTTTCGACCCCAATGCCTCACCTTAAAACAGTTTCCAGCGTGGTTACCAAAAATGGATGGATTATAACCATTTTGGGTGCCTTGGTTTCAGTTCAGTACCCCCAGTTCACCCAGCTGTAAATGGGTACCTGCCCTCTTTAGGGTCAGGGAAGGTAAAGCAGCGAGGGAGAGGAGATAGACGTCGCCCTCAATATGTGGGCCCTTGGAGAAGCTGAGGTCTCTGACATCTCACTCCCCAATGACTGCGTAGGTTATGGGAACACCTTTACCTTTAAGAATGGGTGACGACTTTTTAAACATGCACACTGTTGTCATGTTTAGATATCATACCCGAAACTGGAATGCGGCTACCTTAATGGTGGACAAAAACGGTAGCATACACAAAACACTTCCACCATTGGGCGAACCTCGGGGGCTCTAGCCGAGGAACAAAGAAAAACCGAACCCCTACCACCTTTAAAAAAAAGATAGTAGGATAATTCATGTGGGTAGGAACCCATGACAAAAAAAGACCAAAAAAATGAAACAACAAAAAAAACTGTATGCATACTTGTGTCATGTTACATGTCATCCCTGAAGTCAGACTGTGACTAACTAGTGGTAGGTAAAGAGGGTCGCATACACAAAATCTCACCATTGGTGAACCTCGGAGCTCTAACCCAAGAAGGGGGGCTGGGTGTGTGGGGGGGGAGGGTTGCAACAACAATCACTCCTTTCTTTTCTTTAGATTCCACCTCATCAACTACTGTTGAAAAATTCAGTCTGCTGCTGAAACCCGACCCAAATACTTTATGGTAATTCCCAAAGTCAATTTTACAGGCATTGTGTGTCCAGGTCTTATGCTATGAATTATGAAAGCCATTTCTACAAACAAACAAAAAAAGCAAAAAACTAATTAAAACAAGAAAAAAAACACCAAACAAAAAAAAATGTATGTTAGATGTGTGTATGTGGTGTGTGTGTTGTGAGTGTGTGTTGTGAGTGTGTGTGTGTGTGTGTTGTGAGGGTGTGTTATGTGGTGTGTGTGTTGTGTGTGTGTGTGTGTGTGTGTGTGTGAGAGAGAGAGAGAGAGAGAGAGAGAGAGAGAGAGAGAGACAGAGACAGAGACAGAGACAGAGAGATAACTATAGCAATCCATCCCTATTTACGCTTCAGTAACTGGTTATCATTTATCGGTCAAAGAATACATTGCCATAGGCGGCTTGACCCAGAATAGCAGCCCCACTCAGCTGACAGCTGTCACACCCCTGTGGAATTATCATAATTATCTTTCTGCTGACTGTCAGCCTGTGTTTTCCTCTGATGGGGATTTCATTGATCTTTTATAATTAACCTTTTGTGGCCCTGTCTGCCCTCAAGGCTCCATGATTTACATGAGTTACCCAATGTTTTTCTTTACTTCAATTTACTCTTGAAAGGGTTTTCGTCACAATCTATGACCAGTGGGGTCATACATAGGTGTTGTTTTTTTTTAGGTTCTGTTATTGTAGGCAAGTAAAGGAAGTTGAGTAATCATGGATTTGTAAGAGAAGTAAAGTCATTATAGACTTGTTAAAGAAGTAGAGTAATTATAGACCCAAAGAAGTAACTAGTAAGGGTAATGATAGACTTGTAAAAAAATAAAAAAGGAGCAGAGAGACATGATAGCTCAGTGGTCAGAGCACTTGCTTTCCCCAAGTCAAAAGTTGAGCAGCATTAATCGTGGTTACCAGTTGGATGGGTGACCGTTTGCATGCCTTGGCTTCAGTAGAGTCCCCCCAGTTCCCCCAGTTGTAAATTGGTACCTGCCCTCTATAGAGTCAGGGAAGGTAAAGCAATGAAGAAGAGGAGATGGGCACTGCCTTCAATATATGCTGGCCCCTAAAGAAGCTGAGGTGTCTAACGCCTGGCTCCCTTCCTACCACATAGATTATGGGACACCTTTACCTTTTTTACCTAAAAATAAACCAACTATAGACTTGTAAAAACAACAGATAATCAATGTAAGCAGGTAAATAATTATAGACCTGTATAGTAGATAATAAGATGTAAATAGCAGAATTATTGCATACCTGTAAAGAAGTAGTGTAGTTATAGACCAAATACAGGAGGCAGAATGATTGCATACCTGTAAAGAAATAGTAGTATGGAGGAAGTTGGGTACAGAATCTTCAGTTGTGCCCCCACGGTCCAAGGACTATGGAACAGGTGAAGTGAAGGTGAAAGGAAGTAGAATAGTTATAACTGTAAAGAAGTAGAACAGTATAGACCTGTAAAAGAAGTAGAATAGTTATAGACCTGTAAAGAAGTAGAATGTTATAGACCTGTAAAAGAAGTAGAAGTATAGACCTGTAAAGAAGTAGAATGTTATAGACCTGTAAAAGAAGTAGAATGTATAGACCTGTAAAAGAAGTAGAATAGTTATAGACCTGTAAAAGAAGTAGCATATAGTTATAGACCTGTAAAAGAAGTAGAATGATTATAGACCTGTAAGAGAAGTAGAATGATTATAAACATGTAAAGGAGTAGAATAGTTATAGACTGGGAAAAGACGCAAAGTAGCAGGGTAATTACAGGCTTATAAAGAAAGTAGATTTATTACAGACTTGTAAAGTAAGCAGATTAACTATAGACTCGACTGTAACAGAAGCAGTGTAAGGAATGACTTGACCCAGTCTTCCCTTAACTTTCTCAGGACTGGCTGGTCCCTGCACTGACCTTTTAAGGATGACATAACTTTTCTTGCTGTTATGGTCTTGCAGATAGACAGAGAAAGCGAACTGGCAACCTTCAGTCTGGGAAGACTATGGAGTTGAGCTCTAGGAAATAATTCTGGTACAGCGTTGGTTATGGCTGGCCAGTTGGACAGGAGAATGACAGTCCCTATGGCAGAGGGCACATAATTATGAAGTCTGACGCTGGTCTGTCTGCCTGGACTGCAGCCTTTCTTCTCATTCTCTTTGCCTCGTGCTGCTGAACATGTGTTTCTTCAAACTTGGAGATACCTTTCTGCACAGTCTGTCTCCAGGCTGACCGTTCGAGGGTTGTTGCTTCCCAGCTGTTCTGGTTGATGTTCAGGGCTTTAAAGTTCCTCTTGCACATGTCTTTGAATCGCAGCTGTGGTCTGCCTGTCGGATGAGAGAAAGTGATCTGAAGCTAGTCAAGAGATATATTCACACTGACCTTTTCAAAGGGATATTTTTTTCTTTTAAAGCTCCAAGTTTACCAATGGTGAAAATTCCTACTTTAGGACTTGTGTGTAAACGTTACACCTACGTCCATGTGATTTTTTTTTTTTTTTTTTAAATTCTCATTGTTCCTACTGGCACGAAATGGCCTACTCTTCTGGAAGGTGAAATGGGTTTTTAACATGTGCTGAAGATGTTGTGATTGCGTTCACACACAAGGGGCATTGGTTGTTAACCTCATCTGAACGACTTCTGGAGAAGTGGAGTCAGTACTGATGTTAACTCCAGGTTGGTGGGGCGGGGGAACCTAAAACAGGTGCCTACATGGATGGCTCAATAGGAGGCTGGGCGCCCATCAGATCACGAGCACAATGCTCTAACCACTAGGCTATCTCCTCCCCCCCCCCCTCCCTCCTCCTCTCACCTCCTCCCCCACTTGGTTTTTAAACTCCCTGCCTGCAATGTCCAACAGCAACTCTTGGTCAATGGTTCAAGCCACTAAGCCCTGTCATCCTTAACTCCTAAGTACATGTCCTGTATAGCAGCAGTGTGTGTTAGGCTAGCATGGTCAGTAAACAAGCTGTTATCTCCCACATGTGGCCACAGCCGATGTCCTGTACAATAGTGCTGACCTCAGCTCTCCTAGCACAGTTCATTAATTAATTAAAGCCTTTGGGTCATTAGCTGGGTAGGTATGCGTGTAGTGAGTGAGTGAGTGAGTGAGTGAGTGGGGTGATCACGAAAATGACGGTACCTGTGATGTAAGTTACAGAGGGGGGAAGGGGATTGGATGGGGGGGGGGGACAGTGAATGTGTGGGAAAGGTAGGATCAAAGAAGGGGAGAAGGGAAAAGGTGAGGAAGAAGAAACAAAGACTTTAACTGACTGTGTCTCTTACCTTACTGATCGTGTGGAGAGATGGGGTAGGGGGGGGGGGGTGGAGAGAGGCAGACAGAAAAACAGACCGATGGACAGAGAAAGAGACAAAGAGACACACAAATGCACGCACCGCACGCACGCACGCACACACACACACATATATAATTAATATATATATATATAGATAGATAGATAGATAGATAGATATATATAGATATATATATATAGATATAGATATAGATATATATATATATATATATATATATATATATATATACACATAAGGCGGGATAGCTCAGTGGTCAGAGCACTCGCTTTCCCCCAGTCAAGTTAAGCAGTGTTGAGCGTGGTTACCAGTTGGATGGGTGACCGTTTGCGTGCCTTGGCTTGAGTACAGTTAATCCAGTTCAACCAACTGTAAAATGGGTACCTGCCCTCTTTGGGGACAGAGAAGGTAAAGCAGTGAGGGAGAGGAGATGGGCGCCGCCCTTAATATGCTGGCACCTAGAGAAGCTGAGGTCTCTGACATCTCGCTGTCTTACGACAACATAGGCTATGGGACACCTTTATATATATATATATATATATATATATATATATATATATATATATATATATATATATATATATATATATATATCACACACACAAAAGAGTCCATTATTTTTAAGCAGCTGTTACAGATAGATACTCTACATGGCTCCTCAGTTAGTGCCCCCTCTGTTCCACAAGAAATATTATATAATACACACACACACACAAAACACACACACACACACACACACACACACACACACACACACACACACACACACACACACACTTACACACACACACACACCCTCAGACCCCCACACAAAAACCCATGCATGCACACATACATACATGCTCTTCTCTCTCTCTCTCTCTCTCTCTCTCTCTCTCTCTCTCTC
>CM060319.1:44105529-44108029 GCA_030674155.1 Stramonita haemastoma | reverse complement strand
CAGGAAAGATTTATAGTTATGCTTAAAAGATACAATACTACTTTTCTCTTTAATATTTTTTGGTAAAGAATTCCAAACAATTCCTCCAGAGTAGCAAAGACTTGTTTTATAAAGATCGAGTCTTGGTTTAGGAATTATTATATATTATTGGTGTATCTTGACTGATTAATTGGGAATCTAGTAGCCAGGGTAGATGGAGCAAGACCATTCATTATGCGATACATTATGATTGCTTTATTATATTCCAGATGGTAAGTTAGGGGGAGAATGTCCAATTTAGTATAGTCTTGGGGTGACAAGGTGGAAGGCTTTAAGAGTACCACTTTAATAGCTCGTTTATGAATTCTTAAAAGGGGTTTTAAGCTATTAGCACTACATCCATCATACAATGTTGAGGCGTAATCAATAAATGATTGAATATAAGTAAAATAAAACTGTCTACGAGAATCTAGATCAAGAAAGTGTTTGATTTTAGAGAGCTGAAATATCTTTTGAGAGATTCGTTTGTATAAAAAATCAATATGGGGTGACCAGGAAAGATCATTATCAATAGTAACTCCTAGGAGTCTATGCGTGTCTACTTCTTTAATAACATTATTATCAATATAAATTGGTGGCAAAACAAAGGTTATATTTTGGCGTTTTTGTCGAGATGTAATTATCATGTATTTTGTTTTTTGATGATTTAGGGCCATATGATTAAGTTTTGTCCATTCCAGCAATTGATTGGCATTTTCTTGCATATAGTGTGATAGCTGTTTCAAGTCAGAATGAGAAGAATAGATAGAGGTGTCATCAGCAAAAAGTTCAGTTATGCCTTTCTTAACAGATAAAGGAAGATCATTGATATATAGTGAAAAGAGAAGAGGCCCTAATACTGATCCTTGGGGAACACCAAATTTTTGTGAAAGAAATTCAGAATGTTCATTATTTAGCCAAACAGTGTGGTTTCGATTAGAAAGAAATGATTTTACGAGTGACAAAGCATCTTCTGAAATTTTATATAGTTTCAATTTACGGACTAAAAGGTTGTGATCTATGACATCAAAGGCTTTTGCAAAGTCAATGAGTAGCACACCAGTAAATTTGTTATTGTTGATATTTTTTAAACCATTCATCAACGAGGCTAATCAGGGCTGTATGGCAAGAATGATATTTTCTAAAGCCGGACTGATTTGGATGAAGTAAGTTATGCTTTGAAATGTGAGACATAAGGCACTGATAAATGTGTTTTTCTAACGGCTTTGAAAGAACTGGTAATATTGAAATAGGTCTATAATTTGAAGGAACGGTTTTATCACCTGACTTGTACAGAGGGATTATTTTGGCTTGTTTAAGAATATTGGGGAAGCAGCATTTATCAATACATAGGTTATACAGGTAAGTTAGGGAATCACATATTACAGGAGCACTAAGTTTAAGAATTTTTCCATCTAAGCCATCTAGACCACGAGCAGATGTCTGCTTGAGATGTATAAGAGAAAAATACACTTCATATACTGTCAAGAATGGGATTACTACATTTGAAGTGATCTTTTTTTGAAATACAGAATTCATTCAATAAGGCAAGGTCATTGAAACAAGAGCTATCATTTTTAACTGTTGAGGAAGAAATTGTGGAAAAATGTTGGTTTAAAGTGGTGGCAGTAATATCTTTTATGACAGTTGTTTTTACTGATTTTTCCTTTGTAAGAGAATTAATAGTATTCCATATGACTTTTTGCTTATTGCCTGAGCTATCTGATATGAGGTCACGAAAATAATTCTTTTTGGCAATGCGCTTCATTGATGTAATTTTATTTCGTTGCTTCTTAAAGTCAGTGAATTGTTTGGTTTCTTTGAGCTTGTCTCTTTTGATTATTTCCTCTTGAATTTCTTTACTTAGCCAAGGAGGTTTCGGAGTATGTTTAACTCGTTTTATTTTGAAAGGGGCATGTTTATTATAGATGTTGATGAAAGCATTTTGCCAAAATTCAAATGCTAGATTAGGGTCAGTAAACTGATAAACGTTTGAAAGAGAAGAATGTGAGAGGTCATTTAGAAAATCATTTTCATTGAAATTAGCAAAGGATCTGTATGTTATTACTTTGTGAATTAATTTAGGAATTTTAACGCCTTTTTTATGCCAAGTAAGACAGACAGGATAATGATCACTACATCCATTAGGGGGAGAACATATTTCTACGATGTTTTGCTTTGAACTAATATAGATATGATCGATCAATGTCTCAGAGGAGGGGGTAACTCGGGTTGGTGTGTCTATTACTTGAAGGAGGCCAAAACTTTCATACAACTGTGTCCATCGCTTATTGGGTTTCAAGAGATCTATATTAAAGTCACCAAAAAGAATGATTTCTTTATCGTTTAGTGAAACAGCTTCCATCATCTCATTAAAATGATCATACCAGTCAGAGTGCTCAGAAGGGTTGCGGTAAACAAATCCAGTAAGAATAGGTTTATTGTTTTTTATATTTACTTGAACCCATATTGATTCTATTCT
>CM060319.1:44097926-44105429 GCA_030674155.1 Stramonita haemastoma | reverse complement strand
GGAGAGGAGGAGAGAGAGAGAGAGGAGAAAAGGGGGAGAGAGAGAGAGAGACGAGGAGAGGGAGAGAGAGGAGAGAGAGAGAGAGAGGAGAGAGAGAGAGAGAGAGCGTGTGTGTGTGTTGTGTTTGTTTGTTTGTTGTTTGTTTGTTGTTGTTGTTTGTTTGTTTTTCTGCTTCTTGTATTCTTTATATCGAGGATAATGAAAAAAGCACTCATGTGGGTTTTTTTTTCAATAGTCCCCGTGTGTATGCAGTTTTGTAGATATTGTAATCTGTTCCCTACCGGCCACAATGGCCTACTCTTACGAAAAGTGGAACAAAGATTTGCGCTTCTCATGTGTGTGCGCTGATGTTCTGTGTGTGTGTGTGTGTGTATGTGTGTGTGTGTGTGTGTGTGTGTGTATGTGTGTGTGTGTGTGTGTGTATGTGTTCGTTCTTGTATGTAAGGTCTGTTCACTATAAATGGCATAAGACAGATGTGTGTGTGCGTGTGTGCTTGTGTGTGTGCGTCATGCATCTGTGCGTGTGTGGTGCTGTGTGTGTGTGTGTGTTGTGTGTTCGTTCGTGTGTCTGTAGGTCTGTTCACTATAAATGGCATAAGACAGATATGTGTGTGCGTGTGTGGCGTATGTGTGTGTGCACATACGTGCGTGTGTGCGTGCATGCATCTGTGCGTTGTGTGTATCTGCGTGCGTGCGTGGTGCGCCCGCGCGCCCGGCGCGTGTGTTTGACCGTACATTTCTTGAAGGCGCTTAAATCAACACAAGTTAGCAGTCACTTCTTGTGTTAAAATGAGAATCCTCTGAATCTCTGATGACAAAACGAAAGCATTGCAATCTGTGCGACAGCTAACGGATGAAAACTATCCTCTCCTTTCACTTGCACTTATGCTTATGCAGTCCAGCCAGTGCCTTTTTCAGATCGTGTAATTCCAACTAGAATATTAACTGTACACATAAAAAATATCTAACAATCCAATGTAAACATTACTGACATCTCCTTGATAAACAAGGCCAAAAAAAAAGGTAAGAAAAAAAAGATGGTGTACATTCGAATTATTGTGTAGCCTGTCTGTAGTGTGGACTTTGTTGTGAAAAATATATATGACGCAATACAAGCCAGTTCGTAAGGTTAAAGTATTCATGAAAGAAAGGTCAGAGTTAAAAGGACGCGGATTGGGCTGAACTGTCAGCTGTGAGTTGGCTCCCTGCCAAGGTCTGAGTCAGCGTGAGAATCGTCACAATGATGTATGGACAAACTTTAGGGTCAAAAGCTAAATACACGATGCATGTCCTTTTTTGTTGTTGTTGTTGGTGTTGGTAGCAAAACTTCGTGCTTGACAGATTTTGTACAGATTACAAATGTACTAGAAAAAAATTCTCTTTATTAAAGAAGTGATTTTCAACTGTTTTAATTGTGGAAAAAAAAACTAGTAATGACTGAGACTTATCAAGATGTAATTTCTTACGCTAGTTATTGACCACAGTGTATATTTAACCCGAACACATTTTGGATTGCTACACTCTCCCCAATCCACAAGAATACGAGAGGTGGTGTGGGTGCTAGTCTTTCAAATGAAATGATAAATCTAGTTCTCATCTGCAACACTTTATTTAGCACACATGATCGAATGAATTCTCTATTATCCTGTGGTAATGCCCGGGGCTCTTCCAGTATATGTATGAATAGCAGCATTCCCACCTTCTGTAAATTTCCCCTTTTCTATCACTCCCTTTGTTTCTGTTTTTTTACCTCGCGTTTGTGGTCTACGAGAAGATCATGACATCTGGAGCTGCATAAAATGCCTGTTTGGAAAACGAAAACCTAGGTACAAAGTACACACACACACACACACACACACACACACACACACACACACACACACACACACACACACACACACACACACACAGACTGATAGAACAGACAGACAAACAAACACACACACACACACACAACACACAACACACAACACACAACACACACACACAACACACACTACACACATACACTCATACATTATACTAATGCCTAATACATCATAACTACATAATAACTCCCCATGTCCATGAAAAACCCTATCTGAATAATGTATAATCATTACATATGTCCGGACTTTCCGAAATGGTATATATGAGCCGTCAACTGAAAGTCCATTGCCACCAGGTGTTACTGGTGACAAAAGACAGGCCATTGTAGTAGTGTTTCAATATTTCATCGCTGTGTACCACATGATGGATACGACAGCCGAAAGAACGCACCAATGAGTATGTATAGTCCTTCAGCTCTAAAAGGGGACGGGGTAGCCTAGTGGTCAGAACATCGTGCTCACAATTTGACGACCCGGGTTCGATTCCCGTTCGACGTGATTTTTTTCCCCTGGAGTTAACATCAGTGCTGACTCGATCCACTCTCCCAAAAGTCCTTCGGATGAGACTATAAACCGAGGCCCGTGTGCGAACGCACGCGGAACATCTTGCGCACATGTTAAAATCCTATTCCGCTTTTCGTAAGAGTAGGCTATTGTGTGCCGGTAGGAACAGATGACAAGATTTACAAAACGGCAGACATACGGGGACTGGATGTAAAAGAAAAGCACATGAGTGCTTATTCCATTATCTTCGATATAAAAGAATGAATAAAATAAAATAAATAAAAGCCTCAGATCCCAGGTTTGAATCTTAGCTATTTATTTTTCATTTATTTATCGATTCATTTATTTATATACAGGATGACGGAATAAGCCCTCGTGTGCTTTTTTTTTACATCCAGTCCCAGTGTGTATACACTTTTGTAAATCTTGTCATCTGTTCCCACCGGCGCACAAAAAAGCGGAAGAGGATTTAACATGTGCACAAGATGTTCTGTGTGTGGTCGTACACGGGGCCTCGGTTTATAGTCTCATCCGAAAGATTATCATGTTGTAGTAAAATTGTATCATTGTCATTATGGGTGAGTTGTCAGTTTGAAGTTTTTGGCTGGTTTGTGTGTTATGGATTGGATATCATTTTGTTTAAGTGGTGTTTTAGGGGGTTGTTTTTGTTTTTGATTTTTTGTTGTTTTTGTTTGTTTGTTTGTTTGTTTGTTTGTTTGTTTGATTGTTAGTCTTTTTGCTAGATAGATAACGTGATGAAAAAAAGCAAATTTATTGCTTACTCAATGTACCATCTGGAAATAAAATTTTGACTTTGACTGCAGTCCCCCGAAAGTCCTCCGGATGAGACTGTAAACCGAGGCCCCGTTTGTGAACGTACGCAGAACATCTTGCGCACACGTTCAAATTCGTTCCTCCTTTCCGAAGAGTAGGCCATTTGTGCCGGTGTGAACGGACGACAAAATTTACAAAACTGCATACACTTTTGGGACTGAATGTAAAATAAAAAGCGCACGAGTGCTTCTACCATTATCTTCAAACTAAAAAAAAAAAGAACAGATAAAGTGATACGTACTTCCTTATTCGTGCCATGATCTAGGAAAGGACTTATCAACAATTTTCCTATTAAAAAAAAAATTCTCTTCATAATTCTAATCCAACAGTTAACATCACACAGCATAGAGACCTTTCCACACACCCACCAACATTTTTTAACGGTAGACATTTTTTTTGTTTGTACGGTCAGTTTGCATCTCCTCCAAAATCAGACAGTATCACACAAAAAACATTAATTTTCAGACCTTTTGACACGAAAGAGTTTCGGTAAAAGTTGCATGTCCCAGAAAGGCAAAGAGGGGGTGATTCCAGTGTCCAGAATTAATCCTGCCAGAAAAAAATGGTGCCTCCCACCACCCCCCAACCCCCACCACCCACCACCCCCCCCCCCCCCCCCCAAAATAAAAGCCTTCCTTCCCTTCCCATCCCATCCCATCCCTACATGCCAGGCAGCCCAGGCCTTAGGAAATCCGTGGTGCTGATGTTGATGCTGGTGGTGGTGCCTGTATCGATCGGCCTACATGCATACATTGACTGACTAACCTCCTTTCCAAAACAACGCAGCGACCTTCTCTCTCTCTCTCTCTGTCTCTCTCTCTGTGTCTCTGTCTTTCTGTGTCTCTCGTCTCTGTCTGTGTGTCTGTGTGTGTGTCTCTCTCTCTGTCTCTGTCTCTCTCTGTCTCTCTCTGTCTCTCTCTCACTCTGTCTGTCTGTCTGTCTGTCTGTCTGTCTGTCTGTCTCTCTCTCTCTCTCTCTCTCCTCTCTCTCTCTCTCTCTCTCTCTCTCTCTCTCTCTCTCTCTCTCTCTCTCTAGTCACCTCCTCTTCTTCTCTCCCGCCCTCTCTTCTAGTTGTGTAATTTGTGTGTGTGTGTGTGTGTGTGTGTGTGTGTGTGTGTGTGTGTGTGTGTGTGTGTGTGTGTGTGTGTGTGTGTGTGTGTGTGTGTGTGTCTGTGTGTGTGTCTGTGTCTGTGTCTGTGTCTGTGTCTGTCTGTCTGTCTGTGTCTCTGTGTTTGTCTCTGCCTCTCTGTGTCTGTATTTGCTCTCTCTCTCTCTCTCTCTCTCTCTCTCTCTCTCTCCTCTCTCTCTCTCTCTCTCTCTCTCTCTCTCTCTCTCTCTCTCTCTCTCTCTCTCTCTCTCTCTCTCTCTCTCTCTGATTCTTTGTCTCTGCTTCTCTGTGTTATTTTACTCTCTCTGTCTCTCTCTGTCTCCCTCTCTCTCTCTGTCTCTGTCTCTCTCTCTTTGTTTCTCTCTGTCTGTCCCTCTCTCTCTGCCTGTGTGTGTGTCTCTCTCTCTCTGTCTCTCCACACATAAACACACACATACACACACATCTACACACACACACACACACACATATATATATATATATATATATATATATATATATATATATATATATATATATTTCATAATTATGTATGTTTATATGCCTGTTCTGTGTGTATAATCAGCCAGGAACTGTCCCAACGCTTTGTCCAGAGACACATACATGCACGCGAGCGCGCGAGGATGCGCATGCATCCACAGACACAAATGTATTTGCGTGCGTGCGTGCGTGCGCGCGTGTATGTGTGTGTGTGCACGCACACACACACACACACAAAACACACACACACACACACACACACACACACACACACACACACACACACACACACACACACACACACAACACACACGTGTGTGCGCTTGTGTGTGTGTTTACAGCTCTGAGAGCATTGGCAATAACTCCTGGCCCATTTTACGATTGAAGAGTTTAGAATGGGCTCGTCCCTCCCCATCACTTATTGCAGCCCCCCTCCCCCCTCCCCCCTCCTCCCCCTCTTCACTCCTCCCACCCCCCCACCCCTGTACCCATAACAACTGTATACCCAGTTTCTCGTAAACTCCCCTCCTCTCCCCTCCACTCTCCTCACTCTCCTCTTTCGTCTCCATCCTTTCCCCGTCCTGTAGGGGTCTAGGCTACCTATAAAAATTCCGGATTCGCTGGACCCCGTGATAATTATCTGTACAGCCAGCCCCCTTTCCACCCCACTGGAAATTGTACCATGTAATGTCTGTACTGTCTCCCTTGACTGAACTGGACTTCTACCTATTACTATTAGGAGTGTATGTATCTCTTTTAACTTGTGCTGAAGGTCAATGATTATAGGGTCCTGCACATTTCGGATGAGATTATAAACCCAGGCAGACCTCTACGTGTGCCAAAGCACGCAAAACAGCTTGAGCCACACGTTAAGAAAACCCCACTCCCCCTTTGGAAAGAGTAGGCCATTGTGTGCAGGTAGGAGCGGATGAGAGCAACACAAAAAAAATAATCCAGCAGCATGCACACGGGTGTCGTCGTGTTTAGACACCATCCCCGAGGATAAGTCGGGGAGTTGGAGTCCCCAAGGCGGTTCGGGGCTGTGGGGCCTATATGGCAACGTTCTGGTGGCTCCTGCGACGGTACTGGAACCATTCATTTCGGCGATTGTCTTTCCAATGGATCATTCCAGCGACGTGGAGAGGGGGCAGGGGTGGGGGGGGGGGGGTCTGCTGCATAGGTAACAGCTTTCCCTCCATACTTACCCAGGCTTTGTGCTCTAAAGCCTTGAGCGCAACTTCGTAATCTTCCTATACTGTCAAACTAAGAAACGCCCAACAACATCAACAACAACAACAACAACAACAACAACAACAACAGCATCAAGAACAAGTCATGACAAAAACATTATAATCATCCCATGAAAAAAAAAAATACTGACAGGCATATTGAAACGAATCGTAATCTCAATAGACACAAAATAGCTTACATTTCATATTGGTTCATATTGGAAGAACAGCACACTGTTTTGTTTTCTTGGGGTTTTTTTTGGGGGGGAGTGTTTTTTTTTTTTGTTTGTTGCTCACACTCATTTCCCATCTCTTTTTTCCCCCCTCTTCAAAAATCCTACGAGGTAATTGGATAGAAGAAGACGAACAAAAATAATGTGGTGGCAGTTTGTTTTTCTTTCCACGCAAGACAGATTTTTTTTTTACAATTCCTGTCGACTTGAGCGCACAAGGCAATGTCATTTTACTGGTGGTAGTCAGGCGGTTGTAGGAAAAAGAGTCACAGGAAAAAAAGTCACAGAAAAAAAGTCTCAAAATTGGGTAGGAAAAAAAGTCACAGGAAAAAAAGTCACAATCAGGTCAAACAATGCCAAGTAAAATCCAGTTTACAAAACACACACACACGCACGCACGCACGCACACACGCACGCACGCATGCACGCACGCAGGCCAGAGAATAAAAGTAAAATAAGAGCAATATCATCAAGAAAAATGTGCAGTGCAGTACAATGCACACACACACACACACACACACACACACACACACACACACACACACACACACACACGCACACACACACACACACACATACGCACGCACGCACGCACGCAAGCACGCACGCACACACGCACGCACGCACGCACGCACGCACGCACGCACGCGAGCTTGTGACTTTTTTTCCTGTGACTTTTTTTCTGTGACTTTTTTTCTGTGACTTTTTTTCCAATTACCAGTCAGGCGAAGTCATTCCACCCCCAAACTTGTGGCCAGCTCGGCTTTGCACAGCTAGCGGAAAAGAATGCCAGAAAGCTTGCCCAGAGAAAAGGCAACGTGGACAGTTCCCTAACATTTAAGTTTGAAAGGAAAATGAAAAATAATAAAAAGATAAGCGGGATGTAAACGAACGTGGTAACAAAAACTGAATACAGACATTAACGGACGTATGTGCATAATATACACATGTGTGCATAATCTGTGCACACGCGCGCACGCACACTCACACACGCGCGTGTGCACACACGCCCACACACACACACGTGTGCGTATGTGCAGGTGCACGCACCTGCACACACGCGCGCGCACACACACACACACACACACACACAGAGACGCACTGCATGTACACAAGCAAACACGCACGCACAGGCACACACACACTCATACACGCGCGCGCGCGCGCACGCAGACACACACACACACATGCACGTAGACACACACACACACACGCACGCACGCACACACACACATTCACAAGCCCCC
>CM060319.1:44080426-44090426 GCA_030674155.1 Stramonita haemastoma | reverse complement strand
TGTTGGCATTGATGTTGTACAACCTCATGGTAGCCCACAGAGCTGCATGCCATACCCTGTTTAAGGCCCTTTTGAAATCCACAAAAACATGGTAAAGGTCTTGCTGATGCTGAAGGTAGGCCTACTTCTCGCATGGTATTCTTAGATTAAAAATCTGCTCTGTTGTACTTCGTCCTGCCCTGAAGCCTGCCTGTTCTTCGGCAATGATCATCTCTGCTTGTGGCTTCAGTCGATTCAGTAGGATCTTCAGCATGACTTTACTTGGATGACATATCAAGCTGATTGTGCGATAGTTCTGGCATTGTTGTAGGTTGCCTTTCTTGGGAAGGGTGATGATAAGTGATTGTGTCCATGGTGTAGGCCAGTCTCCTGTCTGCCTAGACTAGACTAGACTAAACTAGACTATGCCGTACCTTACCATACCGTACTGCGCTGTGCTGTACTGAACTGTACTGTACTGTACTGCACTGCACTGCACTGCACTGCACCAGACCAGACCAGACCAGACCAGACCAGACCAGACTATACTATACTATACTATACTATACTATACTATACTATACTATACTATACTATACTATACTATACTATACTATACTATACTATACTATACTATACTATACTATACTAAAGCTCAGTGATTAGCCCCACAGCATTATAATTTTTTATTATACCTCTTTAATTAATTTTCTCCAACAGATGATGATCTCGTGACTGACAAGAGTCAGTCAGACACCTGAGATGAAGGGGGGGGGGGGGGGAGGGGGGGAAGAGGGTCAGGGGGGGGAGGGGAGGAGGTGAGTGGAAGTGAGTCTAGAAAAAAAAAGTAGGCATCCATTATAGCTGTCTGTCTGGCTCCTACGTTGCATGCTAGGCCTAAGTTGCGCTGGCTGGCCCCAAAATAGGTGGTCATTTTCGTGCCCAACGGTCATTGTGAAGAGGGGGAATTGGTTTAGGGTAATTGCTGATGATGTTTTTGGGGTTGTTTTGTTGTTGTTGTTGTTGTTGTTGTTGCTGTAGTGTATGTGGTGTGTGTGTGTGTGTGTGTGTGTGTGTGTGTGTGTGTGTGTGTGTGTGTGTATGTGTGTGTTGTGTGTGTGTGTGTGTTGTGTGTTGTGTTGTGTGTTGTGTGTGTGTGTGTTGTGTGTGTGTTGTGTTGTTGTGTGTGTGTTTGTTGTGTTGTGTTGTGTGTTGTGTGTATGTGTGTGTTGTGTTGTGTGCTGTGTTGTGTTGTGATGTGTGTGTTGTTGTGTTGTGTTGTTGTTGTTGCTGTTGATGTTGTCAGTTGAATGTGTTGTCTTTTGTTCTGTTGTGTGTGTGTTGTGTTGTGTTGTGTTGTGTTGTATTGCGTTATATGTGTGTGTGTTTTGTGCATGCGTATGTGTTGTGTTGTGTTGCGTTTTGTGTGTGTGTGTGTGTGTGTGTGTGTGTGTGTGTGTGTGTGTGTGTGTGTGTGTGTGTGTGTGTGTGTGTGTGAGTGTGCGCTTGTGTGTGTGAGGGTGGGTGGGTATGTGTGTGTGTGCATGTGTAGTGGGGTGTGGTACGGTGTGGTGTGGTGTGGTGTGGTGTGGTGGTGTGTGTGTGTGTGCGTGTGTGCTGCCGTGTGTTTGTGTCTGTCTATCTGTCCGTGTATGTGTATGTGTGTGTGTATGGGTGGGTGGGTGGGTGGGTGTGCACACGTGCGCGTTTTATGAGTATGCGTGCATGCATGCTTGTGTATGTGATTGTGTGTGTGTGTGTGTGTGTGTATAATTATGTGTGTGTATGTGTGTCTATCTGAATGTGTAAAAGCTGTCACTGGGGTTTTTGAGCATAGGGGGAATATTTTGCCACATTGAGGTCATCGGAAATATCCAGCCTTCAGGATGCTATTACAGCACAACTGCAATGTGCATACTATCTATTTTATTTTATTTTATACCACTTTATGTCACGGCAGATTTCTCTGCGTGAAATTCGAGCTGCTCTCCTCGGGGAGAGCGCGTCGTCACAAGAGCAGCGCTACCTAATATTATTTATTACCTTTTTATTTCTTTTCCTTTCTGCAACTGTATTTAGTGGCTTTTTTTCTACAGAATTTTGCCAGGGACAACTCTCTTGTCACCGTGAGTTCTTTTACGTGCACTAAATAATTATGTGTAGCACACGAGATCTCGGTTTATCGTTTCTTTCGAAAGACTAGCACTCAGACCATCACTCATGGTCTTACTGGATGGGGGAAAAGTTTTGTCGGCTCAAAACGGGATTCGAACCACCGCACACTTTAACCCAGACTTTTCGCTTTCTAGACAGGTGTGTTACCTCTAGACCACCGATCCACATTATTTTCAAATATATATTAAACCCGGTCCATACATTTTTTTTTAATACACACCACACCAGTCTACCGGTCTGTCAGCAAGCTGCCAGCAAAACCATTCTTCACTCACAGGGAGAAGAAAAGGCCTTGAATTGTTCATAGAATCCTGTCAGCAGTTGTTAGGCCTTCAATTCCCACCCCAGCCTGTGATGATTTTTACATTGAGAGGTATCAGGGAATGATGGATTGTTTGGGGTGGAAACATACTCATGAAAAAGGAAAACTGTGAATGCGCAAATTATTCCGATCGTTGTTACAATTTCTATCGGTTCAGAAATTTTTTATCGCTTTATGTGGGGTTTGAGAATTTGTAACTGTACAAGGCTTCCTCCCCCTCCCTCCCTCCCCCACCCACCCGTCTTCGACCGCATATAGGTTATGGGACACTGTTACGTTATTGGTTTTGGATGAACAAACTCTTTGTTTTGAAAACACTTCAGTGGACGTAGGACGCTGACTGAAATGCCAAGAGAATGTTCCCAATCGCAACGTAGTTCTTTTATGAAGAACTCTTTGTTTAGAAAACACCCCAGTGGACGTAGAACGCTGACTGAAGTGCCAAGAGTTGCTTCCTATATCTCTCGTGAATCACATCCAACAGAGCACACGATGACTCAGGAATCAAGTTGTATTGCTTTTATTCAACTGAATCACTTCAAAGCAGTATTCATTTCCAGTACAAGAATTCCAAAACAAAAAGAAAATTCCTTTCCAAAATCACCATGGGTTTACAACCGAAACTCCGTGACTACACTCACTAAACACAACATCAATCAGCTAATGACTTTCACAGTCCTCATAGCTCTCCTTCTATTCCTTCAATTTCTCTCCCCTTCTTCAAGAAATCTCTCCTAGTCCAGTCAAATAAGCCCCAAATTCGGCCGAACCTTAAACAAACTGCTTCGAAAGCAAACTCAACTGATTCGCTATCGTCAGACATCCACGGATAACATATCAAAAATCTAAAAGAATATATGGTTCAACGAATTAGCTATTTCACTTCAAATGAGGTACCCCCTCACTGAATTCCTGTGACTAAAAAAATTAGGACAAAACTACTATTGTGACTATGATTTTGACAAAATAATCATTAGAACAACTATATACAATCACTGACAGGTCATAGATGTTTTTTAAAACAAAATTAGGCAGGAAATTCATCAATTTTGTACATTTTGGGGACAAAAATAGTTAATATTCTTTGCTGATTTGAACAAAATGCTTATATTTTTCCCATTTGTATGTGTTTCATACACGATTAATGAAACATGTTTATCATAGAAAGCTAGTATGACCTCTTCTGTAAATAAAAAACCAAGAACAGTTGCAATCAACAAATAATTAAAAAAGATATTGCTTGTTTTCTACCCCTACCCCCTAACTTTTTAGAGACCCCGTATTCTAAGCCGAACTCCTAGTTTTGCCTGTATCCGTGACAGTTGTTTCTGCACAGTGGTGGGACAAATCTATTATATAAACAATAGAAGATTGTTGATTAAGACTACTATTTCTTTGAGATTTGAGTATTGTTTATTGTTATTATTATCAATGATATTATAATTATAGAATCTATATGGCGCTAGATCTATATTAAAACAATTTTTAAAAATTCTTGTATATCGAGGATAATAGAATAAGCAGTCATGTGCTTTTTTACATTCAGTCCCCGTGTGTATGCAGTTTTTGTAAATCGTGTCATCTGTTCCCATAGGAACACAATGGCCTACTCTTACGAAAAGCGGAACAGGATTTAACACGTGCACAAGATGTTCTGCATGCGTTCGCACCCGGGCCTCGGTTTATAGTCTCATCCGAAGGACTTTTGGGGAGAGTGGAGTTAGCACTGATGTTAACTCCAGAGGAAAAATCCCCTCCACCGGGAATCGAACCCTGGACGTCAAATTGCGAGCGCAGTGTTCTGACCACTAGGTTATCCCTCCCCCCATCTTGTGAAAACAAATCAAACCCTTGCATTCAACCTATTCTTCAACATAATACCAACCACAAATGGTGCTAACAAATTTTAATTTACACACACGCGAGCGCGCACGTGCGCACATGCGCGAGCGCTATATGTATGCGACTGTAATACACTTTGGTGAAGTGATGGGGATGTCGGCTGTTGTCGCGTTTTCTTATGGAATTTTCAGAAAAGGAAATTGTGCTGGTGGTACAACCTTGTATCATACTTCAAAAACTACCACTAAAATGGAAGTCACACACTGGCTGAATCATGCTGTGTTAGATTTAGTCTGGTGATGGGATATCATGGTAAACCAGGATCCATGGCATGTAGTATGCAGGAGCTGTGAAGATGGTGTTGAGGGTATCATCCGTGAGAGAGTATGCTCGAACAGCACGGGAGTAAGACTTCCCACTCATAATAAATGTGAGAAATAGCATTTGAGGTGTACACATGTTCATACCCTTTCAGTACATGTCCAGTGGTTCCTAGGAAACTCATCCTAGTGTGGAAGTATCCCAGCTGAAGGACAACAGATCTGATGAAACTGTCAGAGGGATCACTATTTATAATTGCCTGGGCTTCCATGTACAGTGACTGATAGAAAGTTACCACATACATCACTGCAAACTTTTGTACTTGATTGGAGATGAAGATCAAAGTAAAGTAGATGCATGATGTATGAACTCATAGCAGTCATGGGCAGGAAAAACACCTGACTTCCCTGGGTGCACGCCATCATGAGGTGCTTGCATCAACCTATGCCCTGCTGGTTGAGAAGACTTCGGGGGCCAAGATATCTTTCAAGGTGTATCAAGATATTATCAACAGCAGCTATGTCAGAAATGCTCTTGAAACACAAAGAACCCAGTGTGTTCCAGTCAGATCTGCAACGAAAGGTTGTTGTTTTCTTTTACATTCCTAACATAATGTATCTGGATAATGTAGATATATAAGGTTATTTTCTTCATAAGCATTTGCAGTAAACTTGACTTTCACTCTGAAATTTTACAAAATAAAATTTTATAATTTACCTTTATCAAGAACTACAACAGGGATTAGCGTAGGCTTGAACTGCAGATTGCACTGTCTCTTTGTAATTAAGAATTAATGCAGTTCATACCACAAACCACTATTTATTCACTCGCCTCCTTACAGTCTCAGAATTTGTATAATTACGTGAATGTCTCATAACCACACTTACCAAAAAATATACTTCTTGTCACAATAGAATTGTTTATGTAAAGTTCAGGCTGATTTATCCAATGAGATTTTGTTAGCAGTGCTGTGCCACACATAGTTCTGTCTGCCTGTACACTTGTATAATCATATTTTTACTTGGAGTAATTCTTTTGTTGTTGAGGGGTTGTTTATATGCACAAGATTTAGCATACCTTATTTCTCAAGTGCACTGGATTCCCTGTTGTTCATCTTTTTTTTCCCTGGATACCCTCCTGTTCTTTTTTGCTTCCATTCCATGAAAGGAGCCACCCCATCTAAAATGAGCTGAGTTGTGGTCTGCATTGTCTGTTACAAACTGAAGAGTTTTTCCTTCTGTGATTTGGGGAAGGCTCACACATTGGCTGACAGCTGCATTGAGATAGAGTTTCTGTATATTAAGTATGAAGAACAGAATGTAAGTCTGTTCAGTGTGTTCAAGGAAAATCTGGATCCAAATGTTTTGTGCATCTGAACAGCCAAATGAACTTGAAGTGGAGCAGTGTATGTTTTTGGTCTTGTAGCCTACACAATGCACTGACAAATAGATGTGGTTTTCAGTTCTGTACTTATCCATGAAGACTCAAGGGCAAAAAACTGCACTGTAATTTTTTAGACAGTTGGCTAGAGTCATGTACTCATCTTTGTTGCAACATATGGACATAATGACACCTCATAGTAGTAGCTGCTGTTTTTATCAGGCAAATGGATTCATAGTCACTGTCAGCCTTTGTCTGTTCTTTCTAACTTGAGTAGGGTGGCAGAGACTGCTGTCTTTAGAGTCGTATAAGCTGATTTTCCGTCTGAAGGCTTTACTGTCACCAAAATGTCTAAGCAATTTTCTTCATGTTGATTGCACTATGCGCAGAGCCATTGTTGTCAGATTACATATAGTGGGTTAGGGTGTCTTCCATCATTCTAACAAGGTCTCAAACAATGATGTGTTCAGCGACATTGTTTTCCAGGTAGGTAACAATATCCTGAAATGCAGCAAAACAAGTGTCATCTTTTGGTCTGCTGGCTTTCTCAATTTTTTTTCTTGTTGGTTCATGATCAGTGTCTGAAAATACTTTAGGGATATGTTTTCTGGTCTGGAAATTACAGACATTGTGGAAAGCACCATCTCTTGCGAAGCAGTCCTGTAAACATTCCAGCTTAGGCGTAACTTTCTTTGGCCATTCACCACTCCTGCTGCTACAAGAGTCAGCCCCTGTGTATTGAATCTGTTATTGTCCCTGTTATGAGATCTATGCAGTCCTCATGTTCACCTTTACTGACCAATTTTCTCTTTCAGGCAGAACAGACACTGAGTTGCATGACTGAAAGTGGAAACTGCAGTCAGAAGTCTCCTTTTTCAAGTTTTTGTTGTGGAGACTTATCAGCCTGTCCTCTCCATAGAAACTGTGCTGTAACATTTCTGTTGTAATAGTCTCCTCCACAGCCAGCATGTACAACATTGCCAATTGAAGCACTGTTGACACCACTTTGTTGACTGCTTGCCGTATTTCCGTAAGATAACTTTTGTGTCCTTACTGCAAAATCCATGATTAAAGATAATGCAGCAGTCTCTATCTGGTATCTGATCAAGAAACATAACAGACTTAGATGGTTTAAACAGTTCTACTTTAGTAATAATAATAATAATAATAATAATAATAATAATAATAATAATAATAATAATAATAATAATAATAATAAAAAATAATAATAATGGTGATAACGAAAACGATGATTTTAATAATAAAATGTTAATTGTTAGTAGTATTATCATTATTATCAATATTGTTGAGTAGAATTAGTGGACGAAGTAGTGGTAGTAGTGACGGTAGTGGTGGTGGTGGTAGTAGTAGTAGTAGTAGTAGTAGTAGTAGTAGTAGTACACACACACACACACACACACACACACACACACACACACACACACACACACACACACACACACACACACACACACACACACACACAATACCAATATTATCACACAAACACAAGCCAACACCATTTATGGCTCCATACAACTGCTTTTAGTTCATAAACACTCTTCTCCTTCCCCCTTCAACGAAAGAACAGCCCAACGCCAGCTGCCCTGGACGTACCAGTTAGGCTACACCGCTTCACTCATGCTTACTCTAAACTGCCCCCTCCACCCATCATCGCGTCGTCTGCTAGCAAGCCAGAAGAGAAACGGGAGGGAAATTTCGCAGGCACGCAGGGCGGAATTTGTGCCGGTGCACAAATCCCGCGCAGTTGGTCTGTTTTGCGTCCCCGACATAAAAACCCCATTTTTTCTAAAAGTTTTTTGTTAATTATGTAAAGATTGAACCATCTACAGTTTTAGATTTTTTGTGTGCATGAACAAAATGGCCAAATGAACCGATTCCTGCACTTAAATATTTCGAAGCAGTTAGTTTGAGGTCAAATTTTAATTTGACTGGACTACCTATTCATCTGCAATCCGCATTGCTTCCCCTGCTCGCACACTAGGGTATCTGGACTCTCCTCTTCTCTGTTCCTCATCTTCTCCGTCTCATCTTACATCCTCCCCTCTTCTCTCTTCCTCAACTCTCCTCCCTGCTACTGCGATAACAGCCCCTTGTATATATACAGTCCCAGGCCCCTTCTACTGACCGCTGGAACATTCCAGAAACTTAAGGAACTGTACACAAACATCTTAGTTTACAGTAGCATTCTGGAAACTTCTAGAGCATCGTAGAATACTGCAGACTATTCCTGACACATCTAGCACTTCTTAGAATATTTGTAGAATATTCCAGAAACTTCATGAGCAAGCAAACATATATGCAAGCTGCAGGTAATAACATTTCTCAATAAAACTATTATTCCATGCATCATAAGCAAACAATGTTAATCATAGCAGTCCTACACATATTCTTAATAGAAGCTCCGAATCTGTTTGTAACAGACACCTTCCCCCTATAGTGTAGTGTAGTGTAGTGTAGTGTAGTGTAGTGTAGTGTAGTGTAGTATAGTATAGTATAGTATAGTATAGTATAGTATAGTATAGTATAGTATAGTATAGTATAGTATAGTATAGTATACTAGGGTAGGGTAGGGTAGGGTAGGGTAGGGTAGGGTAGGGTATAGTACAGCATAGCATAGCATAGTGTAGTGTATTTATGTATTCTTTTACATCGAGGATAATGGAATAAGCTTTCATGTGCTTTTTTACATCCTGTCCCCGTGTGTATGCAGTTTTTGTAAATCGTGTCATCTGTTCCCACCGGCACATGATGGCCTACTCTTACGAAAAGCGGAACAGGATTTAACGTGTGCGCAAGATGTTCTGCGTGCGTTTGCACACGGGGCCTCTGGTTTATAGTAGTGTAGTGTAGTGTAGTGTAGTGTAGTGTAGTGTAGTGTAGTGTAGTGTAGTGTGGTGTGGTGTGGTGTGGTGTGGTGCGGTGCGGTGCGGTGCGGTGCGGTGCAGTGCAGTGCAGTGCAGTGCAGTGCAGTGCAGTGCAGTGCAGTGCAGTGCAGTGTAGTGTAGTGTAGTGTAGTGTAGTGTAGTGTAGTGTAGCGTACCATAGCATAGCATAGTCTAGTCTAGTCTAGTCTACGACTTATTCAGCCAAGTGCAGCACAGCATCACAGCCCAATATTATCTATAAAGCAGTATGGAATCACGAGAATACCTCATTTGTCTTTCGCCCCTCACCCATGACGAGGACAGTGACTTCAAAATGGATATGATATGCTTGGCATGTCTGTCTGTAGTAGTGGCTCTGGAGATGGATCCAATAACATTCACACACGCACGCACGCTCGCACGCGCGCGCACGCACACACGCACGCACGCACACACACACACACAACCAAACACACACACACACACACACACACACACACACACACACACACATCCGAAAAAAACACAGACAACCAATTTGTAGAAACGAGTTTCGTGGTAATGAAAGTCACAGCCATCAAATAGATGTCAATCTTAATACAAATAGGAGCATAATATGACATCAGATTTTTTTTTTAAAGCATGCAGACTAGACAGGTGTTGTGCTTAGACACCAACCCTGATGAAAGACCGGGGAGTTGGAGTCCCCAGGACGGTTCGGGGCTGTATAGGGCAACGTTCTGTCAGCAGCTCCTGCGACGGCACTGGAACCATTCGTATCGGCGACTGACTTTAGGCTACAATGAACCATTCCAGCGACGTGTAGAGGGGGGCGTGGGGGAGGGGGGCTGCTACATACGTAACAGCTTACCCTCCATACTTTACCTTACCCAAGCTTTGCGCTCTAGGCCTACTAGAGCCTAGAACGCAACTCCATAGGTATTCTGAGACGGACCCCATGGATGCCTATTCAATATCCAAATGAAGACATCACGTGACGAGTGACTGGCAGGTGTCCACACACCGTCCCCCCACCCCCACCCCCACCCCTCCCACACACCCCCCCCCCCTCCACGCCCACCCCCACCACCCC
>CM060319.1:44065426-44070426 GCA_030674155.1 Stramonita haemastoma | reverse complement strand
CAACACACACACACACACACACACACACACACACCAACACACGCACACACACACACACACACACACACACACCACACACACACACACACGACACACACACACACTTTAAAGACAGACTAAGTACGGTACCCTACGTCTATAAATCACACAATAACTTGTGCACTGCTACATAAGAATCTTCCTTCTCCTGGTGAGGGCAAAACACCGAGGGATGGCCGACTTCATACAGAGAGCTAGCTTGCTCACGAATTCATCATGGTGGCGGCACTCGAGTAAGAGAGGCCTGCGCTTTTTCTGTCACGGGCAATGTGCATAAACTTCAGGACAACCTGCTGCACTTCCAGACGGAACTGCATGGTCTCCATCTCATCCAGCTGCTTCAGTGAAGGCAGCAGACTCCTGAAGAACAATTCGTTTCCATCCACCACCTCCTCCTCATCTTCTTCTTTTTTCTCTTCCTGGACTTTTCCCGCTGTCTTCAAGGCCTTTAGTATCTCTGGCACGTCAGGGTTATTCTTTGCTTTTATTTTTGAGGTAGGGGGAGGTGATGAGTGTTGTTGACTGCTGCAGCAGCCTGTACATCTGTGACTGTCTCCGCTTTTCTTTTACGAGTGTTGTTGTTGTTGACTGCAGGCTGCTGTATATCTGTTGTTATTCTCTCCGTTTTTCTTCTGAGATGATGGGAGAGTAGTGTCATCATTGCAGCAGGTACGTCTGAGTTTTTCTCTTCTTCGTCATTTCTTTGTGGAGGAGGTGGAGCTGCGTGTTCACTGTGACACATCTCTCTTCTGATTTCTGAAAACTTGCAACTGCCTGGTCAGTGCTGACGTGACAATGAGGATCTTCTTCATCCTCGCACTTCACTACTACATCTTCGCTGACTAGGGGTTGGTCCCTACTACTACTACTACCACTACTACTGGTCGATTCTGTGAAAGGGTCCGGCGGCGCCAAAAAGATCAAAAACTCATACATGCGCCATTTCATCCTCTTTTTGCGGGCAGCCTTTTCGCATGTTATGCTGAGGATTTCTCTACGCTTTTTGAAAAAGTAGTCTCGAAGACTGGTCCACCTAGTCTTGCAGTCTGTGCTCGTCACTGGAAAAGAGAGAAAGAATTAAAAAAAATTTAAAAGAGCACAGAAGTTACCATGAGTGAGTCTCAATGATTAGTTGTACTGTTAACCTTTTCTTGTAATAAAACGTAACACATCATTAAAGATCAGAAGATTTTTTTTGTTACAGTTTTAATATCAGCTATCTTAACTAAGGGGGCCAAGAAAGCGTTTTAACAAACAAACACACTTCCTTTCCATTCCCCTTCCCTTGTCACTCACCCACCCCCCACCTCAATCCTACCCCATCCCCCCACCCATCACCCCCTTCTCCCACCCATCCCGTGAAAGGATCCTCGCAGAATCAAATTAAAAAGTTAAAGTCTGTCCCAAGCCTAAGGCTCATCAAGCCGGTGCTTATCCCGGTTTCTGTGGCGTTAAGCGACTGAGAGTCACAGACTCCCCCCTGGATAGGACTCCAGTCTATCGCAGGGTTAACCCCAACACAAGGTTGGTACCCTTTTTACACCTGTGTGGGGTGAGAAAATAGCCGTAAATTGCCTTTCCCAAGGGCACAACGCCAGTGCCGAAAGCTGGGATCGAACCCGCAACCTTTAGATTACGAGTCCAACGCCCTAACCACTAGACTACCGCGGCGGCCGCAGAATCAAATACACAGTTTATTTTTTTCCAAGTCATAGTTTCAAGAATCAATTCCGGCGCCAAGAGCAATCAAGGCTTAAAAAAGCAAAGAAAGCACAGTCGAGTCACACATGTATGTTAGTTAGACCTTCCGTTCTTCTCCTTTTTCCCCCCCACCTCATTTTAGATCTATAAAGCCTCCCATCCCACCCCTCCCAATTTGTAAGCAACTTCCTGAAAAAAAAAAAAAAAAAAAAAAAAAAAATATATATATATATATATATATATATATATTATACATCCTCCACCCCCACCTCCCCTCCCCCTAAAAAAATCTGAAAAAGAATTGTTTTTCATCTAATTTGGGCTGTTAGTAGTGTTATTGATTTGTGTTTTTGAAGGGTTTTTTAAAAAATATTATTTAACAATGTTGGCCCAAACCAAACAATAAACAATTCTGATTGAGTCATACTTTCGATATTGACTTCCTTCTTTCCTTCCTATGATGAACAAAAGAATCGATGAATAAAAGAGGACGGGTAGGGAGAGGGAAGGACCCACTCACACACACACAACACACACACACACACACACACTCCCTAGCCTAGTGGTCTGACAGAACATTGCGCTCGCAATTTGACGACCCGGATTCGATTCCCGTTTGAGGGGATTTTTCCCCTGGAGTTAACATCACTCAGTGCTGACTCCACTCTCCCCAAAAGTCTTTCGGATGAGACTGTAAACCGTGTGCGAACGCACGCAGAACATCTTGCGCACACGTTAAATCCTGTTCCGCTTTTCGTAAGAGTAGGCCATTGTGTGCCGGTGGTGGGAACAGATGACAATATATACAAAACTGCATACACACGGGGACTGGATGAAATAATGGCCTACTGTTCCGAAAAGCGTAACGGGGTTTTACGTGTGCACAAGATGCTCTGCATGCGTTTGCACACGGGGGCCTCGGTTTAATAAATACATGTAGATCTAGATCTAGTCTCATCCGTCATAAGCGCATGCATTTATGCATTAAGTGATTAAGATCTCCATAAAACCTTCAGTGATCTGTGTATTCTCTGCGTGCACAGAAAAAATGGGGCGAGTTATTCAGTTATTTCATATTCCTTCCATTTCCACCACCACCACCACCACCACCATCACAACCACCGCCGCCAAATAATCTGCCTCTGTCGGCATGTCAGTGTCCTGTCTATTATTAGGATACGAGAAAAACAAGCAGGCGCACCGCTGGGTCTAGCCTAGCCTACAAGGCCTACGCCTACAAACCCCACTTGCTTTCTCTCCCTCAAGGTCAGTCAGCAAGCGTGTTGATAGGACCGCCATTTTCCTACGTACGCGAGTCGGCAATAGGCCTACACTTTTTCATCCGTGTGTGTGTGTGTGTGTGTGTGTGTGTGTGTGTGTGTACATTCGAATTTGCTAAAACTATTAATTGTCATTGATTGCTTGTGTGTTGTTGTATAGGTCGAATACAAGCGCTTTGATTTGCTTTTGCAAGATAGAGATAGCTCTTTATAAATTCCGTGTATTATTATGTCCGCTCAACTATCGGGTGTGGCTGTAGGCCTAGTAGGAATGTAGCCACAGTTTGTGACAGAGAAGAGTCGCATGCTGCTGCGTGTTACTGTGTTTAACAATAAGACCAACATGAACAATCAACACAAATGAACAGTCAACAAAACTGAACTGAACTTTAACACACCCCCCCCCCCCCCACACACACACACACACACACACCACTCCCTCCCTTCTTACCATTTTCTCCGACATTTTCAGCAATGCTTTCCCAGGCTGCTGCAATCATTGCCCTGTTCGAATGGTTGGGGTCACGCTTGTCCCAAAGATAGGGCCGCATTTTGACTTCGGCCACCAATACTTCCTCGTCCATCTTGTTGAGGTTTTGAGAAGCAATAAACAAACGAAAAGAACACACACACACAATCTGTGAAAGCTAAAGTCTTGTCAACAGTCAATGTAGCCTAACTGCCACGCACGTCTGTCGTGCGGACGTACAGAAAACGTCAGCACGCACGCGCGCGGGCGATCGAAGCTGCGCGGTTAGGTCTTCCGCTAAATATAGTAATGATAGAGAGAAGGTAGGAAGAGTTGTCCTTTCTTCCGCACGCACGCACAGTCCAGTTCTTGAGAGTTCTAAAGATAGCCCTAGTCTATAAGCCGAGCCTCGTCAGTACGTACGATTCGCTGTCCGAACATCCGGCGCGCACGAAAAAAGAACTCATAACAAGACAGACACTTTTCTTTTTCGTTCTTTTCACTTTTCTTTTTCTTTTCTTTGTATTGGTTGTGCTAGCGAGAGCCTGTGTCATAAGCAACACTGTCATATGATCAGCGCTGTCAGTGGATTCTTTTAGCCCTAGTAAAGGATTCGGTCACGCGTTCTTCGCACTTTTTTTTTCACCCTCCGCACGATCATTGTACGTGACAGTTTGCACGTTAGTTTTTGGACTAGTTTATATACCTTCCGGCAATTACCTGCAGGGAAAGGGAAGGGGTTGGCTGGAGGTGCATAAGGGGTGGAGGAGGGGGAGAAGAGAGAGAGAGAGAGAGAGAGAGAGAGAGAGAGAGAGAGAGAGAGAGAGAGAGAGAGATGGTCAGTGGCAGAGACAGACCAGCCATATTATAACGCTGTCATGTCCAGGTGCTGAAAATCATTTCTTTCCCCCCCTACCCCCCCCCCCCCCAACCCCACACCCCTGATTTCCCACCAAACTCAAACTCTTTAATCTTGCACACAGATGCCGACAATGTAGTTAACCCCCCTCCACCACCACCACTACCACCCCCCCCTCCCCTTTCACCCGCTCTCTTTCCCCAATTCCAACCCTCCCCTCCCCCCTGCCCCCCCCCCCCCCCCCCCTCCTCCTCTCCTCTCCCTTTCCTCTTTTCCAACTTCGCTATGTTCGTTCCAGCTAGGCTAAGGAGTTTATCGCAAGCGCGCAAAATAACCTTTGTTGCGCGCGCGCACCTGCGAGTCGGCATGGTAACGCTAGCTTGGCCTAAATATGAATGGTCCTAGACATGCAACCTTGGACGCGGGGAGGAAGAGAGGGAAGGAAGGGGGGCAAGGGGGGGGGGCCAGGGAAAGAAGGGGGGTGTTTTACGCCCCCTACGCCCCCTTCTTCTGTTAGGCTACCCCCTCTCTCTACCCCCCTCCCCCTCCCTTACTCTTGCCACGTGCCCACACGTGCGAGCACGCGCCCAAACGGCGCGATGTGGTTGGATAGATACACAAACCCTCTTGAACGGTCGTTCCACTCAGAAAA
>CM060319.1:44063266-44065326 GCA_030674155.1 Stramonita haemastoma | reverse complement strand
CGCGCGCGGGCGATCGAAGCTGCGCGGTTAGGTCTTCCGCTAAATATAGTAATGATAGAGAGAAGGTAGAAGAGTTGTCCTTTCTTCCGCACGCACGCACAGTCCAGTTCTTGAGAGTTCTAAAGATAGGCCCTAGTCTATAAGCCGAGCCTCGTCAGTACGTACGATTCGCTGTCCGAACATCCGCGCGCACGAAAAAAGAACTCATAACAAGACAGACACTTTTCTTTTTCGTTCTTTCACTTTTCTTTTTTCTTTCTTTGTATTGGTTGTGCTAGCGAGAGCCTGTGTCATAAGCAACACTGTCTATATCAGCGCTGTCAGTGGATTCTTTTAGCCCTAGTAAGGATTCGGTCACGCGTTCTTCGCACTTTTTTTTTTCCACCGCACGATCATTGTACGTGACAGTTTGCACGTTAGTTTTTGGACTGTTTTATCTACCTTCCGGCAATTACCTGCAGGGAAAGGGAAGGGGTTGGCTGGAGGTGCATAAGGGGTGGAGGAGGGGGAGGAAGGAGAGAGAGAGAGAGAGAGAGAGAGAGAGAGAGAGAGAGAGAGAGAGAGAGAGAGAGATGGTCAGTGGCAGAGACAGACCAGCCATATTATACGCTGTCATGTCCAGGTGCTGAAAATCATTTCTTTCCCCCCCTACCCCCCCCCCCCCCACCCCCAACCACCCTGATTTCCCACCAAACTCAAACTCTTTAATCTTGCCACAGATGCCGACAATGTAGTTAACCCCCCTCCACCACCACCACTACCACCCCCCCCTCCCCTTTCACCCGCTCTCTTTCCCCAATTCCAACCCCCCCCTCCCCTCCCCCCCCCCCCCACCCCCCCTCTCTCTCTCCCTTTCCTCTTTTCCAACTTCGCTATGTTCGTTCCAGCTAGGCTAAGGAGTTTATCGCAAGCGCGCAAAATAACCTTTGTTGCGCGCGCGCACCTGCGAGTCGGCATGGTAACGCTAGCTTGGCCTAAATATGAATGGTCCTAGACATGCAACCTTGGACGCGGGGAGGAAGAGAGGGAAGGAAGGGGGGCAAGGGGGGGGGGGGCCAGGGAAAGAAGGGGGGTGTTTTACGCCCCCTACGCCCCCTTCTTCTGTTAGGCTACCCCCTCTTCTCTACCCCCTCCCCCTCCCTTACTCTTGCCACGTGCCCACACGTGCGAGCACGCGCCCAAACGGCGCGATTTGTGTTGGATAGATACACAAACCCTCTTGAACGGTCGTTCCACTCAGAAAAGGCTCTCAAACAGCTCTTAACTTAAACCCAAGTCTTTCTTTCAGACTTTTCCTCACTAAAACCCATCAACAACAACCAAGCCGGAGGCCCCCCCCCCCCCCCCCCCCCCCCCCCCCCCAGTTTGCCATCTGTTCCAAGCCGTCTGGAAGGGGGAAAAATTTGAACTTGCAGGATTTGAACTTTTGGCGCCCATAGGCGCGTCTGAAGTTTTTGGCGCACATGGTGTCCGTTTCGGGCCCTGGTCCTGATTTTTCTCTATAATTACACAGTGTGTAGCCTAGCCTAGCCTAGCCCGCGTGGGATCAACCGGAAAATTAATTTAGCTGTCTTTCCATGCCCTTCGACCAGAGTCCATGATAGTAGGCTTATTTACGATGCTGGGGTAGTTCTTTCCTTTCCTTTGGGTTTGTCAGTTTTCATTGTTTGCTTGATGATTTTGTTTGGTCGCCGCGGACCTGCTTTTCACTACAATGATTAGTTTATCATTATCATCGTCATGTCATCATTGTCTACATCGGCATGAAACGTGCTGGCTCTTTGTATATAAATTATATAAATCATGAATGTTCTAAACATACCAGCTTGGACAACAGTTATCATATCATTGACATTGTCATCAGTATCTACATGACTACGCTACTTGAAATGATTATAAGTATAATAATGAATGAACGGCGTTAAGAATAATAATGAACAGTACATTATTAGAGTATCACACTTAACTTTTTTTTTTATTTTAGTTTTGACATCAATAATTATAATAATGATACTTTGGTGAGGGGTTGAAGATATATTGTTCAGCATGAATCCAAAATA
>CM060319.1:44053266-44055766 GCA_030674155.1 Stramonita haemastoma | reverse complement strand
ATCTGGATTGTACTTAATAAACAATATGTCCTTAATGTGGTTTGGTTGAGAAAATATTTTTTTTGCTGTTGATCGTTTTTTTTTTTTGTTTGTTTTTTTTTGGTGGAAAAGTGTTTCTAGTGCATCTGAGTTGTAGTTGATAAGCAGTATATCCTTAAGGAAAAAACCTGGTTAAGACAATAATTTGTTTATTTATTATTTTTATTATTTTTTTTTTTTTTTTGGGGGGGGGGGAGGCAGATTTTATTTTCGGTTTGTTCTAAACAATATTCCTTGTGGTATACCAGCGGCCATGATAAGTATATACGCATGCATCACGCAAACGTGCGCATGCCCCACACACGCGCACGCCCCACACAACACACTTGTTTGATGAATTCTTGGATTGTATTTATTATTTTTTTTTAATGCTGGAATATTTTTAATGTCACAACTATGTACATATTCCTTGTTGTAGTGAACAATATAGAGTCTACTTATTTAACACACACAACACCATACACATACACACAAACAACACACACACACAAACACACAACACACACACACATCACACCCCCCCCCCCACACCCCACACACACACACACACACACACACACAACACACACAACAAACATTTCACAAGGACAAATTGACTTGGCGGTATAGTAGGATCCACACGAATGTTTGCCATCCATCCATACACCATCCATCCATCAATCAGTTAGGCCTACCCCCCCCCCCCCCAACCCCTCCCAAAATCCCCCCCCCCCACCACCAACACTACCACCAACCTCTCTTCTCTCCTTCCCTTGTTTTGGTCCCACCACACCACCACTGCTAAGCCCTTGTACACACACACAACAACACACACACACACACACCACACACACACACAACACACTACACACACACACACACAACACACACACCACACACACACATCACACACACACACACACACACACACACACACAAAACACACACACACACAACATCACACACACACACAACACACACACACACACACACACACACAACACACACACAACACACACACACACACACACACACACACACACACACACACACACACACACACACACACACACACACACACACACACACACACACGTGCTGACCCTAATGTCCAACCAATGATTCTAGCACTCCATCACTGGGTGGACAATTACACCCACCACACACACTCCAATCAGCACTCCACCCCCCCTTTCTACCCCCCTCTTCCCCCTCCCCCTCAGGCCTCCCCCCCCCCCCCCCCCCCCCCAACGCCTTCTTTGTCTTTGTACAGTTTGGCCGCACACTGCAGTTAAATTCTGGGTTTCTTTCTTTCTTTCAGTAGGATTATAGTCCTTTCCAGCAGAAGCTGATATCAGGACTTACAGCCGCGAACCAGGAAGTCGGAGGTCCCACGCTCCCGCAAGCTCTCCCACCTCAGCACCTCGGGCCACCCCAAAAATGTTACAATTTGAGAAATTATATTGTAAATTCTGGGTTCCAATCACAATCTAGTTTTATAATGTCATGGTGCCAATTCTGCATTAGAGTACGTGTGAAGGTGTCAATCAAGGAATGATGACAACAATGTTGTGTGGAAGAAAGATGAACTTTGGAAGAGAGTGGTGCATGCATGGTATGATGGAAAATTTCTTCATTGTCAAATGAATTCTGTACACTTTGGTTTTTCGTCTTCTGGGGCTCTCAAGGAATGTGCTGTGTGGGCACATACATACATGCACGCGCATATATATAGGGAGACCGGGGCAGGTTGGGACGCTTTTTGCCATTTTCGCTCTCATTTGATTATGAGTACACAAATGATACATAAAATGATTTAAAACAAATCTTTATATATTCAGAAATAACAGAAAAACAAAAATTAATTCAAATCAGTGAGTGTTTATTTGTAATTAATGGTTAAAGAGACAATCCAAAGTGTCCCAACCTGCCCCGGTGCTGGGGCAGGTTGGGACACAGTGATATTCTCATCAAAAATAAGAAATAAATTATGATTTTTTAATATAAAACAATGAAAACACCTGTAACCACCTCTGCAAACTTAATGTTTACAAAAAAAATGAATGTTACAGCTGTGTGGCACAAAATACTGAAGACATTTCTGACATTGATCTTTTGTCATCCATCCACTTTGGTTGGGAGGACCTTTCGCTCCTAATGGGGCATTGTGCAGCATGTGGGATTTGAAATTTCTTTGTGGATAGATTAGGACAGGTGGCAGTGCATTGGGCATTGTGTTGATGAAGCCAGACATGGTGACAGTCCGGCCAGGTTCATTGACAGGACGTGTGCAGCTTGGTTTGTGCCTACTTCTGCAACAACTTTCTGTGGCTTCTGTGACGTGGTCAGCCCTGTTTCATCAAGGCTATGAATTAGCTCAGGTGGAAATGAGTAACTGAATGCAGACCTTGCAAACTGCCAAAGAAAACTCAACATTTGTCCTGTTGAAAGTTGTTGTCCTTACATGGCTGGTAGCTTCAGG
>CM060319.1:44045766-44050766 GCA_030674155.1 Stramonita haemastoma | reverse complement strand
CACGTCACGATAAACAGCCACAGTGACATTGCAGTCAGCATCATCAGGAATGGTCAAGCATTTTAAAGAAGTAGACTCTTTCAAACATTTTGGTTCCTGCATTCATCAGAAATGGCTGCTCTTCAACTAAAGTAAAAAGCAGAATAGCCTTTGCAATCCTAGCCATGGCAAAGTTGAGGATGATTTGAAAAAACGAAAAAAGATAATAATCAGCTGTTCAAGAAAATTGGAAACTGTTTAGAGCACTCGTCGCCTCCAGCCTGCTCTATGGGTGTGGAATCTGAATCTTAACAGCAGAACTGGAACAGGAATTTCTAACCTTTTAAATCACATTCACTCAGAAAGCTTCTCCCTACCCTGGACAGGACCACAGAGCCAAGAGTCAGTGTGGCAAAAGGTGATCATCAACTAAGGACCACAGGAACCCCTTCTGGCTGTTGTAAAGACGAGGAAGCTGGTGTGGTTTGGCCATGCCAAAAACTAGACAAAGAACATCAAAGAATGGTCAGGCCTTGATGTGACTGTGTTGCTGCAAAAGGCTGAAGACAGATAGTTCAGAGAAGACTGTTGACCAAGACCAACAGGTCCCTGGTGCCTTCCCTGAGGGCCATCTAGGTCAAGGGACTGCTGATGAAACAAGCTATGAATGCCAGCTGGCAGTTCAACAGGCAGTTAATGCCTTTGTGGTCAACAAGCAAATACTGTTGCAGTATACTGCACTGAGGTTTTGTGACAAAACTACCCATCAGCTAAACTCAAAGAGGGAGAGCATTTTTCTATGAATTGGATGTTACACACTTGCAAGCGAAAGACGTGGGTAAGCGTGTTGTATGTGTGCGCGCACGCGCGCACATGCACGTGCACACACACCGACACGCACAGAAATACACGCACACACACACACGCACACGCACATACACACACACTCACTGAGTGCTAATGTATGTCATGTCAAAGTCAAGTTCTTATTTCCAGATGATACATTGAATAAACAATGCATCTGGGTTTTTCATCACCATTGTGGTGTGTGTGTGTGTGTGTGTGGTGTGTGTGTGGTGTGTGTGTGGTGTGTGTGTGTGTGTGTGTGTGTGTGTGTGTGTCTGTGTCGTGTGTTGTCTGTGTTACCTAATGGATATTGTGTGATACTATCTATAAATGTGAAAACACCACAGTGAACTGCTAAACCACATATTTTAGTCCTTTGTAAATCTTCTTCTTCTATCTTCTTTGATGATGATGATGATGATGATGATGATGATGATGATGATGATGATGATGATGATGATGATGATGATGATATATTTCATCATCATCATCACCATCACCATCATCATCATCATAATCACCACCACCACCACTAGCAACAGCACCAGTTGCAACAGTAGCAACAAAGTCAATGGGCAGAATTTGTTAGGGGGGGAGGGTTAGGAAGAAATCTGCGTGTTTGCCACCATCCATCCATCCATCCATCTTTCCACTCTCCCTCCATCCCTACCTCCCTCCATCAATCAATAGCCACCTTACCCCTCCCCCCTTCCTCCCACAAACTCTCCTGCCACTGTACGCACGTGTTGGCCCAGTGTCCAGTCATTCACTGCAGCCTTCCATCACCCTGGACAATGAAACTCCCTCACACCTTCACCCCTGAGTCATTCCTCCTGCTGCCTGTCCTTCCACAGGCCAGCGCCAGATTACAGCAGTCTCTGTTGATACACCAGCTTAGCTGAGCTGAGCGCTGTATTTTATTTAGTTATTCTTTTATATTGAGAATAATGGAATAAGGGCTCATGTGCTTTAATTTTTTTTTTTTTTACAATAGTTCATGTGTGAATGCACTTTTGTAAATCTTGTCATCTGTTCCCACTAGCACACAATGGCCTTCTCTTATGAAAAAGCGGAATAGAATTTAACATGTGCCCAAGATGTCCTTTGTGTGTTCAAAATGGGGCTTTGGTTTATAGTCTCATCTGAAGGACTTTTGGGGAGAGTGGAATCAGCACGGATGTTTTAACTTAGGGGGAAAATCCCCTCAAATGGGAATCAAACCTGGGTCCCCAGACTTCGTGCACAATATTCTGACCACTAGGCTATCCCGTCCCCCAGAAGAGCTTAGATTCTCAGTCTCTCTGAACAGACCACCTCAGTGATGCTGTCCCAGGTTTAATAAAGCCCATGTCATTTTTATTCCTCCAGCTTTCTTTCTTTCTTTGATTATGTCAGAGTCCTGGCGAGTTGTCCGGTTTATGGACTGTATCAACCAACCAACCATCCCCCACCAACCAGCAGCTCTCTTTGTGAGACTCTACTCCCACCTGGGAAAGGTTGTCAGTTTGATGGTCAACCAGAAATTGGTTTCTTGATCAGCAATGGGAAGTAAGTGCGTAACAGGGGAGGATAGAATGGGGGAGCAATTAAGCAAGGAGATAATTAGGATGATGAAACTGCCATGAGGGAATGGACCTTGTTGCTTCCTGCTAGCCACATATGTGGCGGCATTCTTTCTTTTCAAGGACATGATTTATGCATTGTATAAGTTGCCATTTGTTAGATAAAAGCCTTGAGGTTTTTTTTTTTTTTTTTTTTTTTTTTTTTTTACTGAATGAGTATATAATATGTAGAAAAGATTCCCCATATCTACTTCTTCACCACAAACGTGTTTTACAGTTACATGCTACATTTATGGCCTCTTCATTAAGGCTGCAGAAGCAACTGTTGTGATCATGTTATAATCTGAAGCTGTATTAGAGTGTCCAGATGAAATAGCTGTTATGGCTGCAAATAAGGTCATTGTGAGAACAGTAGCACCATGGAAAATCAATCAAAGACAGTGCAAGAGCTGACAGAACAACTTGCAAAGTGATGACACACATACCTCCTTAAGTGTAAGGTCAAGTGTAATTATCAACAGCAGCAGCTGCAGTAGCAGCAGCAGCAGCAGCAGAAAGAGCAACACCAGCAGTAGTAGTAAGCAGCTTCAAGCTGACTTATAATGAGGTGAAATTTTCATGCAAATGAATTTTGCTTGTGGAGATAAACAAGAAGAATGAATATCTGGACTGTGGCATACTCCCATCCCTCCTCTATCCCTCCCTCCCTCCCTCCCTCCAGTATTGATCTATAGCCACCACTATCACCCTATCAAACTCTCCTGCCACTGTACGCACGTGCTGGCCCAGTGTCCAGTCATTCACTTCAGCCTTCCATCACCCTGGACAATGAAACTCGCCTCACACCTTCACCCCTGAGTCATTCCTCCTGCCGCCTGTCCTTCCACAGGCCGCCAGCGCCAGATTACAGCAGTCTCTGTTGATACACCAGCTTAGCTGAGCTGACCACAGTTGGCAGACTGGAGAGACTGTTTATTCATTTCATTCCTTTATTCTTTGATTTCGAGGATAATGGAATAAGCAGCACCCATGTGCCTTTTCAGACCCATTGCCTGTGTCTCTGTCATCCATTCCCACAGGGCCTACTCTTCTGAAAAGTGGAAGGGGTTTTAATGTATGCGCAAGATGTTCTGCGTGGGTGTGTACATGAAGGACTTTTGAGGGTGAGTGGAGTTGGCACGTATGTCAACTCCAGAGGAAAGATCCCCTTGAATGAGATTTGAACTTGGGTCAGCAGATCACGAGTGCATCACTCTGACCACCAGGCTATCCCATCCCTACTAGAGTCGTAGTCTCTCTTAACAGACCAGTGATGTTGCTAGTAAATATTTGATACTTCTACTATTATTATTAATGCTAATCATGATGATATTGATTATGATGATTATTAATATGTAATTTCTGAAGCACAATTCTCTTGTGAAATACTCCCCCCCCATAATAATTATCTGGTTGATTATCAAATTGCCACGGGGAATAAACACATTGTCAGCCTACCACCACACACCACAGGTCTTTTAGGCAACATATTAGAAATGGTGAGCAAACAGGCTGAATTGGCTTAGTTACTAATGTACAAAACAAGCAACACAACACGACACAACACAACACAATACACACACACACACACACACACACACACACACACACAACACAACACAACACAACAAACACAACAACAAACACACACACACACACACCACACACACACACACACACACACACACACACACACACACACACACACACACACACACACACACACACACACACACACACACACACAACACAACACAACACAACACAACACAACACAACAACACACAACACACACACACAACACACACACACACACACACACAACACAAGACGCACCAACAGACTTCTCTTTCTTCATGTTGTTTATACTCTACTTTTTGCCACCAAGGTCACATGAAATAATAAAGGCAATGTGGTAACAATATCAAACACTTGCACTCATTCTGTGCGGCAAATATAATTGAGCCCTTTTCCATCCTGTAATTTGTTATTTGTAGGGGCTTCTTCAAAAAAAAAAAAGGCATGCTACCCATCTGCTTGTTTGTTTATCTACCTGCCTGCCCACCTGCCTGTCTACCTGTCTGTCTGTTTGTATGTTCATTACAGTCTCTGTGCCACTGTTTCTGCAATTTTCTATGTCTGACCACTGTCTATCTCTACTTTTTGTTGGCACTGGGGTTGTCTATCTCTCATTGTGGTTTTGTTGATAGAGCTCATTCCCTCTCTGCAGTTTTGGATTTTTGGTGGGGTTTGGTGGGGAGTGGAGGAAGCTGGTTTCAAAATCTTCAGTGGTGCCCCCATGGACCACGGGACTACAGGACAGGTGAAGGAGAAGATTAAAATTGATACCAGTTGCCCTCCCTCCCTCCTCTTTCTTGCAATTTGTCTGTCTGTTGGTTTGTTTGTTGTCTGTCAGTCAGTCTATTTGTTGTGTCTATGTGTGTGTCTGTTTCTTTGTGATGAGTGTCAACATTGATCGGCTTGCAGGGATCAGCATGGGATGATAGTTGTGTCAATCATAACCCATTGCTGTTCTTTGTGAAATGAATAAAATATGGACTAATTGTGGAGAAT
>CM060319.1:44038266-44043266 GCA_030674155.1 Stramonita haemastoma | reverse complement strand
CTACCTTATAATATAGCCCAGGGACGGAGGGAGGAAAAGCACTGTGGCTGAATTAAGACAGGAAACCAAATCATGCACACACATGAATAGAGTGTTGCCTCACCATTGTGTTACTGTTGTTGCCAAGGCAACCTGTGGCAGTATATATACAGGGGTACCTGACGCTGTCTGACACATGTACTTCATCAGTACGCAAATATAATTATCACCCTGACATGACTTGACCACTGAAAATAGCCACTGAGGGGGTCTCCACAGAGAGACGTTTATACATGTGTTTATTTCTACCTACCTGCCTGCATGTCTGCCTGACTTGTCTTCCTGCCTGCCTGTTTCTGTGTCTGTCAGGTGATTACTGTGTGAGACACCTTTTGGTTTGGTTTGCCCTTTCTGCTATTTTGTCCCTCTGTCTCCAGTACAAGGCAAGAGGAAGACCTAGGAAGACCTGGATCAAGGGTGTAAAAGAAACACTGAAGACCCACAACATCCCACCCACCCAGGCCTTCAAACTTGCCGCAGACAGAAAGCTCTTTCTCCCATTGATGCCCACGTTGGTACTGATAAAGTCAAGTCAAGTCAAGTCAAATCATGTCAGGTCAAGTCAAGTCCCTTGGCCAGTCTTTGTCTAACCCAACTTATGTGCCCTGCTTGGCTGTTGTCAGTTCTTTCATCTTGCGCACACATGTTAAAACCTGTTCTGCCTTTTGGAAGAGCAAGCCATTTGTGCCAGTGGGAACAGAAAATAACAATATATTTACAAAACTGGATGCACACAGGGACTGGATGTAAAAAATACATGCGTGCTTATTCTATCATTCATGAAATAAAGAAAAGGTAATAAATCTCTTGTTTCAAAGCAAGAACAGAAGAAAAAAAACCAACATGTACCTTATGTAAAGGCTTGCAACAGGTACCAATGTCCTGAAAATGAATTACCCAAGGCAGTTAGTTAGAATGTGAGATTTTAGCCTTGTTACCTAACCATCTCTACAACACCCCCACACCCACCCACCCACCCCACCCCCCCAATACCCCGATAATAGGCAGGGGGAGAGGCAGGTAGCGAGGGAGGAAGGAAGGAAGGAAGGAAATCCCTGGGTGGCTAAATGAATACATGAACCAAGTCATGCACACACATGAACAGACTTCTTTTTTTCCCTGCTGTTTGCTCACATCACCAATTGTTACTGGGTTGCCAAGGAGACGCGTGGTGTTTGGCGGTGGGCTGACACTGTCTGAAACATGGGCTCACTCACTCCCTGTGGCAAATTTAATTATCACCCTGATTCCTGGATCCTGAAAGTCGTCCTCATTAGGGGCTGCGAGGGTAGCTAGCTGTAGGTTGGGGTGGGGTGGGTTGGGAGTGCCTTGCAGAGGACTTTAGCCTGTAGGAAGTTTTTCAACTTTTGGCTTGTTTGGTTGTCTGCCTTTTGGCTTGTTTGGTTGTCTGCCTTTTGGCTTGGTTGGTTGTCTGCCTGTTGGCTTGGTTGGTTGTCTGCCTGTTGGCTTGTTTGGTTGTCTGCCTTTTGGCTTGGTTGGTTGTCTGCCTGTTGGCTTGGTTGGTTGTCTGCCTGTTGGCTTGGTTGGTTGTCTGCCTGTTGGCTTGGTTGGTTGTCTGCCTGTTGGCTTGGTTGGTTGTCTGCCTGTTGGCTGGGTTGGTTGTCTGCCTGTTGGCTTGGTTGGTTGTCTGCCTGTTGGCTGGGTTGGTTGTCTGCCTGTTGGCTGGGTTGGTTGTCTGCCTGTTGGCTGGGTTGGTTGTCTGCCTGTTTGTTGATCTGTGTGCGTGTCTGGCAGTCTGTTTGTTTGTCTGCCTGCCTATAGGTACCTTTTTAATGCTTTTCTGTCATAATCAATCCTTCAGTTTTTTCCTGGTCTAACCTAGTGTTTGTCTCTTCCTCTGTGTGTGTGTGTGTGTTGTGTGTGTGTGTGTGGTGTGTGTGTTGTGTGTGTGTGTGTGTGTGTGTGTGTGTTTTGTGTGTGTGTGTGTGTGTTTTATGAAACAGTTTTCCTTGTTTCTCACTGTGTGTTTGTGTGTGCTGCACTGTCTTGCAGTCTTGTCTTTTTGTCCCCCCTTAAAAGTGTTTTTATGCCGTGTGCGTATAATAATAATTATGATTATTATCACTCTCATTATTATTATCACCACTTTATGTCACAGCAGATTTCTCTGTTTACAGGTTTATGGATAGGAGGCATGATCATAGCACACAATACTCTTATTTACCCATTCACACACACCCCTCCCTCCCCTCCCCATGTACCCACTCCTCCCCCCCCCCTCCAGAATACAGTTGGGGATGCAATCAAAAGGAAAATGAGACAGGAAAGTTTTAAAGAAGCAGTTTATATAAAACAATATAACATGGTAAGGGGTTGTTGTTGGTCTTTTCAAAATGTTTCCTTTTGTTTTGTGTGAGGAAAACGTTATGTATTACAGAGTGTTGTTTTGTGTGGAGATATTTATGGGTTTTTTATGTAACAGAGTGGAGATCTTTAATCTCCCATATTTTCTGGTGACATTTTGTTCAAAACTAATTGGAGAAGAACAAAAAGATTCAAGTCGTTCTGTATTCAGCAACCTGTACGCAAAAACAACTGCCATCTTGGCCGATTCTTCCCATGCCTGCATCTTCGGAATTTCATTTGATGCCTTCAGGATACCGTTTTTAGAAAAAGAAATTCTTTTGTTACAGCAGTCATTCAAATTCACAACACGACTACCCACTTTCGCATTCTCTGAATTTCTTGCCTTATTGACATTGATGAAAGTAGTAAATAGACATGTGATATTCACTTTTTACAATTTCTACAAAACATCCATGAACATGGTTAAGCAAGTGTGATGGAGAATTTTAAAACAAGCAGTATAAGTGTTACATTTCGCCGTTAAGGCGACGTATATCACATGGACAGTTTTCAGCCACCACCCACCTAAACAGAGCATGGCACTATTGGCAGGTGTGTCCCGATTTAGAAACATGACGCTGCGACAGGGCCCTGATCGCATGGGAGGTAATCTACTTACCGCCCCATCACATTTGTGCTTTGTTTTCTGTTGACTAATTCTGTTGCTGTTGTTGTCTGCTCCCTCTTGGTCTGCACACATTCTATTATGCACCCCTAGAACAGAGGGGCACAGCAACGAGTGTCATACCCATTGTTGTGTCCGTTCTGTTAGTTAAAAGTCTGTCCCGAGCCATAAGGCTCATCAGTCCGGTGCTTATCCCGGTTTCTGTGGCGTTAAGCGACTGAGAGTCATAGACTCCCCCTGGATAGGACGCCAGTCTATCGCATGGTTAACCCCCAACACAAGGTTGGTACCCCTTTTACACCTGGGTGGGGTGAGAAAATAGCCGTAAAGTGCCTTTTCCAAGGGCGCAACGCCATAGCGGAAAGCTGGGATGGAACCCGCAACCTTTAGATTACGAGTTCAACGCCCTAACCACTAGACTACAGCGGCGGCTTGTGTCCGTTCTGTGATTACATATTGTGATTCTTATCAAGGCAAGGTCCACTTTTGGTGTTCAACTGCCCATGGACAGGTTAGTGATCACAGCTTGATAATCCCAGCACATCACGATCAACACCTCCTCGGGAACTGTTATGGCTGCATTCAGCTGTAGATGGGTACCTTCCCTGTCTAGGGTCAAGGAAGGTAAAAGCCGGGATAGAGAGGAGATGGGCACCGCCCTCACGATGCTGGCCCCTGCTGAGATCTTTGACGGCCTCGATCCCCTACGACCACATAAGTTATGGGACACCTTTACCTTTTTTTTTAATAACTGCATCGTGTCAATGAATTCAATTTCTATTCCAAACCACGCACGTTCACTGACCTCCAACCTCATTAATTTAACTTCACTCATTAATGAACTAGGAAGGGGGGGGGGTTAAGATGATGGTTCTCAGGTTGAGTTTGGGGTGGGGGGAAGAGGGGAGATGAAAGAAGAGATGGGAGTTGAAGGGAGACTGGAGTTTGTAGATTTTGGAATAGAAAGGGATGGGGGTGAACAAGGGGGTGGGGTAGGTGGGTCGGTTGGGGGTGTGGGGGGTAGGGGTGGGGGTGAGGGGGGGGGAAGCACGATATCGCAGCAGCCTTGAATGTCAGAGGCAGTGAAGGTGGAGGTAGCCTGGTGGTGATGGGGAGAAGGGAGAAGGCACATCTGTCAACAGGCCTTCAGACAGAGGATGATTGGTGTGGTGCCTGTTTCCCTGCTTGCTAGGCTACCTCCTTGCCTGTCAGACCACTAGACTTGTTGTTATGCCCTCAGGTTCCTATAGTTTCCACCCCACCACCTCCCTAAAGATAACACACACACACACACACACACACACAGGCATGCGCCCGCGCACAAACAAACAAACACACACGCTCGCGCGCGCACATGTACAGGAATGCATACACACACACATACACACACACGCTCTCTCTCGCTCTCTCATTCTCTCTCGTGCACAACACACACACACACACACACTAACACACGCACACACACACACTAACGCACACACACACACACACACACACACACACACACACACACACACACACACACACACACACACACGCACACACATACATTTACACACACACATACTTTACTTTACTTTGCGTTGATTCTAAATCGGTACTCTACGCATTAAAATCCACAAGTTCTAAGAAAAAGTCTAAAGTTATATTAGAGATCAATCATCTTATACATGTTTTAGCTTTAAGGGGTATTTGTGTCACTTTCTGTTGGGTACCTTCTCATGTGGGATTCTTACCAAATGAGTGGGCTGACAGAGCTGCAAAGAGAGGTGCAAAACATGGAGAGGATTCTGTAGAACTACACGTTCCATTATCTTTACAAGAAGGCTATCACTTACTAGAAGAGGCATCGTGGAGCAGGGCCAAAAAGGCTTATTATCCAAAGGAGCGCATATCAGAAAGGTCTTCATTCACTGTCACTAATTTAAAGGATATCGATCGCTCTGAGATCAATACAAGTTTTTTCACA
>CM060319.1:44020766-44025766 GCA_030674155.1 Stramonita haemastoma | reverse complement strand
TGTCTGCCTGTCTCTGTCTCTATGCTCTCTCTGTCTCTTCTTGTCTCTTCTGTCTATGTCTGTCTTGTCTGTCTTCTGTCTGTCTCTGTCTCTGTCTTTGTCTTCTGTCTGTCTGTCTGTCTGTCTGTCTGTCTGTCTGTCTGTCTCTCTCTCTCTCTCTCTCTCTCTCTCTCTCTCTCTCTCTCTCTCTCTCTCTCTCTCTCTCTCTCTCTCTCTCTCTCTCTCTCTCTCTCTCTCTCTCTCTCTCCTCTCTCCTCCTCCTCCTTCCTCTTCCTCCTCCTCTCTCTTCTTCTTCGTATTCTCAATTTTCCACGAAACTTTCCACTCTCGAAGTTTTTTTTCCTTTCCTTTTTTTCCTCTTTTTTCTAAGGTTTTGGTTTCCTTTTTTTTTCTTTTTTTCTTTTTTTACATCCAGGAGAAAGGGGATGTTGAATGTCATATGTGTCATATCGATTTCAGTGTAATTATAGCAGTGGTGTCAGACATGTGACCAATGTCTCTAGCATGGGTGTGTTTATACACAATAATTATACCTGCTGCGAAGGGCGTCATAGGAATAAATGCACTCAATACACCTACACACACGCGGCGCGCATGCTCACACGTGCGCTCACGCACGTCGCACGACACAGGCGCCCAGGCATGCATGCGAGCAGCAGTACACCTAGCACAGCACTAGTAGAGAGAGAGAGGAGAAGAGAGAGAGAGAGGAGAGAGAGAGAGAGAGAGAGGAGAGAGAGAGAGAGAGAGAGAGAGAGATTATTAATAAAAACTTTTTTTTGTTTTGGTGTGTGTGTGTGGCTGAGAGAGAGAGAGACAGACAGAGGCAGACAGACAGACAGAGAGGCACAGAGAGAGAGGGGGGAGAAAGAGAACACAGAGAGAGAAAGAGATACAGAGACAGAGAGGCAGGGAGAGGCAAGGAGACAAAAAAGATACAGAGACAGAGCAACAGAAAGACAGAGAGACACAGAGAGACAGAGACACGGAGACACAAGAGAGACAGAGACAGAGACACAGAGACACGAGACACAGAGAGACACAGACAACACAGAATATATATACACATAGATACAGAGAGACACACAGAGACACACACACACACAGAGACACGCAGAGAGACAGATCACAGACAGAGTCAGAAAGACAGACACAAACAAGACAGAGAAACAGAGACACGCAGAAGCGCACGACAAACCAGCAAAACACAGCAAAAGCAAAGCAAAGTAGGCCTAGTAGCAGCCACACAATAACAAAAAGCGACAGTCTCGAAGGCGTGGTGGGCACATCTAATCGGGGTATAGGACTATAGCCTAGTAGGCCACCACTATCTCACTCTCTCACTCCACTCCACTCCACTCCACTGCCCCTGCACTATATGCTTGCTGCATGCTGGGTGAGTCACCCTGTTTGCTGCACTGCACAACTGCACAGCACTGCCAAGGCACCCTGAAGACAAAGAGGGTGGAAGTTCGGGTGGGGAGAGGGTGGTGGGTGTGTGGGGGGTGGGGTGGTGGGGGTGGGTGGGTTGGTGGGGGTGAGGGTTGAGGGTGGGGTGATGCACAGGCACACACAATATGCAGACAGGCAGAGAGAGCTAGTAGGCCCTTGCTGGAAGAATTGAAGAGAGAGAGAGGGGAGAGAGAGAGAGAGAGAGAGAGAGAGAGAGAGAGAGAGAGAGAGAGAGAAGAGAGAAGAGAGACGAGAGACAGAGACAGAGAGAGGAGAGAGACAGACAGAGCACAGAAGAGACAGACAAACAACACACACACACACACACACACACACACACGCACGCATGCACCACACATACACACACACGCACGCACGCCACGCACACACACACACACACACACACACACACACACACACACATAGAAAAGAATAAGCGAGACAAAAACAGAGACACACATTCACACAGACACACAAAACAAACACACAAACAAACAAACACACAAACACACACAAACACAAACACACACAAACAGACACACAACACGTTTAGCACAGACACAGATGATGATATCGACGTCTTGCATGTTCAAAGTCACCAGCAGCAGAGCAGCAGCAGCAGCAGCAGTAACTAGCAGCAGTGCTAGCTTAGTGTCACAAGTACAAAAGTTTGCTTGCTTTCGCTGAGAAGGCGACAGAGTGTAAATCATTGTCTTGCTTTGTTCGTCACCATCTGCATACTGACTGAACAAAGACAGCCATCCCTCCTGGGTGGGTGCATGCACGCATGCATGGGTGTTGGCTTAGGAAGTTTCCGCCATACTTGACTTCGACTTTGACTTTGACTTGATTTCTCTCCTATAAACTTCTTGAGGAGTCAAGTCAGGGGCTTGGGTTGTCTCTTATTATTCCTCGATATAAAGAATAAATCAAATCAAATCAAATAAATCAAAATTCAAATCGCCTTAATTGGCTTTTTTTTTTTCGGCGGAGTGTGTTGGGAGCAACTAACTTGAACCCTTGGTGGAGTCTATAGGTAGCTTAGCAGGGTGCATGCTGGGTATGTTCGTGTTATCTCTTCCTCCTATGCAGCAAATTGTTGGCCTACTCTTTTTTCTTTCTTTTTTTTTACGAACAGGTTTTTGCATTCACTGCACATACACACGCGCGCGTGTTTGCGTGTGTCTTCGCGTCCGCGCGCTCGCGCGTGTGTATTGTTGTGTGTGTGAGTGTGTGTGGGAGGGGGGATGTACGCATGTACACACACACATACACACACATACACACACACACATACACTCAGGCACGCATTGCAAGCATACGTACACACACGTCCATGCAGGCAGGCATACACATACACCCAGGTGCGCGCGCAAGTACATACATACACATGGGCACGCGTGCGTTTACATAATTAACGTGTTAACGAGCAAACAGACCACAAACAAACCAAAAACAAATAAAAAACTGGGGGTGCAGACAAAAGAGAGAGAGAGAGAGAGAGAGAGAGAGAAGAGAGAGAGAGAGAGAGAGAGAGAGAGAGAGAGAGAGAGAGAAGAGAAGAGAGAGAGAGAGAGAGAGAGAGAGAAGAGAGACAGAGAGAGAGAAGGGAGAGGGAGAGGAGAGAGGAGAGAAGAGAGAAGAAGAGAGAGAGAGAGAAGAGAGAAGAGAGAGAGAGACGAGAAGAGAGAGACGAGAGAGAGAGAGAGCAGAGACAGAGAGAGAGCAGAGAGGAGACAGACAGACAGACAGAGACAGAACAGAGACAAAGAGACAAGAGACAGAACAGACAAGACACGACACGACAGACAGACAGACAGACAGCACTCAGACAGACACACACACAAACACACAAACACACACACACACACACACAACCACACACACACACACACACACACACACACTCACACCACCCCCCCCCCCCCAACACACACACACTCACACACACACACACACAACACACACACACACACACACACACACACACAACCACACACACACACCACACACCACACACACACACACACACACTCACCAACACCCTCCCCCCCCCACACACACACACAACCAACACACACAAATAGAAGAGATTCAATTTCATACATACAGCTTCCCAAAGACACGTGTACACCCATATTATATATATATTTTAAAATTGGAGAGGGGAAAAAAGAAATACTTATCGTGTGGATCACCACCACCAACCAAGTCTTCTGGACAAAACACCTCCTTGTTTTTCCCCTTCATGCTGGAAATATGCTTCTGGAAGACTTGAAGACAGGCTCTGTCTTAGAATACAAGGTGGGGGGGGGGTTGGGTTGGAGGGGAGGGGGGGAGGGGAAGGGGTGGGGGGGGGTGTGGAGCAAAACAAAACAAGGCATAGAAAACTCATAAAGTCGCTGTATCATGGAAAATGTTGTTGATGTCAGCTCCGTATTTTTTTGTGGGGAGGGGGGGGGGGTTGTTTGTTTTTGTTGGGGGTGGTGGGGGTGGTGGTGGTGGTGTCTGGTCTTTTGTTTGTTTGTTTGTCTGTTTGTTTGTATGTGTGTCTGCTTGTTGTCTGTGTCTGTCTATCTGTCTGTCTGTGTCTCTATTTCTCTGTCTCTCTGTCTCTGTCCCTGTCTCATGTTCTTTCTCTCATTCTGTCTCTCTCTGTCTCTGTCTGTTTCTGTCTGTCTGTCTGTCTGTCTGTCTGTCTGTCTCTCTCTCTCCTCTTCTTCTCTCTCTCTCGTCTTCTCTCTCCTGTGTGTTTGTTTGTGTTGTCTTGCTGTGCGCTGTGCTGCTGTCTCTGTCTTGTGTCACTCGTCACACAGATCTCTCTCTCTGTCTCTCTCTCTCTCTCTCTCTCTCCCCCTTCCTTCTCATCTATGTCGTATGTGTGTGTATGTGTGGTTTGTGATGTGTGCGTGTGCATGCATGTGTGTGTCTGTATGAGAGAGAGAAAGAGTGTGTGTGTATGAGAGACAGACAAACAGACAGAGACACACAGACACACACACAGACACACACAGACACACAGACACACAGACACAGACAGACAGAGAGACAGAGACAGAGACAGAGACACAGAGACACAGAGAGAGATCAACAGGGCTAAAAGTACTTTGACAAGTGGGGGTGATAAACCACGGTTTTTTTTCTCTGCTTTGAATGCCCTGCTTGTGTCAAAACGCTGACCGCTGTGGACTGTGTCCTGGCACTTGAGAAAGAAAAAGTGGGGAGGAAGGGGGAGAGGGTGAGAGGGGGGGGGGGGGGGGGGGGGGGGGGTTGTAGCTCTGGCCTTCGTACACACACGCACACACACACACACACACACACACACAAACATGGACGCACGTATGGACGCACACACGCATGCATACACGCATGCACGCGCACACGCACATACACACACACTGCCCGAGCTCGCGCACAAGTTTGTCTTGTGTGTATAGTAGTAGTCCTGAAGATGACTACTACTACTACTACTACTACTGCTACTACTACTACTTCTACTACTACTACTACTACTACTACTACTACTACTGCTACTGCTGCTGCTACTG
>CM060319.1:44013266-44015766 GCA_030674155.1 Stramonita haemastoma | reverse complement strand
TGCTCAACCGTGTAATTGAGTGAATACAAACCCCGAAAGCATTTAAGTTAGGTTGTGTGAGTAGAAGTGAAGGAAAATAGAAAAAAAGGGATTTTGAGGCAAAGAAGGCCAACGAGTTCCATAGCTTTCCGTTGTAGGTCCTTGTTTCGCAATGCCCTGCCTTCAGATCTTTCATATTATTCCAGATAATGCAGCACACCTTGGTCGACATGTTCAGATCTAACTGCTGGACTTTTTGACAGTTTCCGTTTCTGTTTGTCTTTTCCGTACTGCTGTTCAAGTCTATCTCTGTTTTCACTCCATTCCCTGGTCCTTTTCCTATCCACAGAAAATTCACGGCACACTCCAAACATTCCCACCTGCTTTGTTATCCAGATACTGGAGGGCTTCCAATTTGAAAGATACAGTGTAAGACTGTTGCGGGAGTGAGGAGAGGGGACAAATAATAAGAAAAAAGGAATGAAACACGAAAAGGTAAAGAAGGGGGAAAAGATGACTTTTAGAACAGTCTGCACAAATCCTAGTGAAAGTGAGCATAGTCTCTTTGAAAAAAGCAGGGTGGGCGTTTGCTAGGTAGTTACCCCTGTCCACAACTTTTGGCCCAAAGTGGGGGGTGGGCGTTTGCTAGATGGTGGGCTTATGCTAGGGATTTTACGGTACTACTACTACTGCTGCTGCTGCTGCTGCTGCTGCTGCTGCTGCTACTACTACTACTACTACTACTACTACTACTACTACTACTACTACTACTACTACTAACTACTACTACTACTACTACACACACACGCATACACTCACACACACACAAACACACAACACACACATACACACACACGCACGTACGCACGCACGCACGCACGCACACGCACACACACACATAATACACACACAATACACACACACACACACACACACACACACACACACACACACAACACACACACACACACACACACACACGCACGCACGCACACACAACACACACACACACACACACACACACATCCTCAGTCAAGGAACCGACCAGCAACAACAAACAAAATATTCCAAATAACAGGAAAACTCTTTTCGGAAGTTGCCTGGAATGACAGATTTGGGTTGGGCTGCACTACTACTGTGCTTCTAAGCTAAACTAAACTACGACGAAGTCTGCCCACTTCTATTATGTATGATCTATAGAGGTGTCCTTAAGGCTGCACACCGGTATTAATTTTGACTACTTTTCCTTCTATTTTTCTATATATCACTCTCTTGCATTCGCACTGCGCGTACTAAAGCATCCACAGAAAATAAAACCACTAGTTTTGCGAAAGACTAGCCCTTGACTTAAAATTCATGTGATTTTGCACATTTTTCTTGTAGGTTTGAACTTTTAAAAAAAATTCAGCAAACAATGTACCCCCTCACTCCTTTGTTGTCTGCTAGCTTCCTAACGGCAATAGGCATGCGCGGGGTCAAGGGTGTCCGAACACAAAGCAATCCTCATTTGATGATCATTTCCAACTTTCTCGTGACTACCTCGTCTAAGTTTTCAATACATCTTTTTATACTTTAGAAAAATCTGTGAAAATCAACACCAATTTTTTCCCCGACCCAGCACTCTATATTATACAAGATACTACACGACCCCCCCAAAAAAAACTAATACCGGAGTGTCACCTTGGCGCAAGACAGTCTATATTATTATACGCTACACAGCTTCTACAGGATTTGATGTAACGTTACATCCTGATCAGTCAGTCAACGTGGGGGTGGAAGACGTGTGCGTGGCGTTCCGCCCGTAGGCAGATAGGCAGACGTATGCCATGTTCCGGATGCATGTTGCATCCTATAGGTTTCTACTACGTACCTAGGGCCTTCACCTCTTCCTGCCTGACCTTATGTCATTAGTACGCTGGACAATCCCAGATCTGACCTACTGTATGTACACTTTCTGGGGACGGGATAGCTCAGTGGTCAGAGCGCTCGCTTTACTTAAGTACTTAAGCTTAAAGCAGCATCGGGCGTAGTTACCAAGTTGGATGGGTGACCGTTTTGCGTGCCTTGGTTTCAGTAGAACCCCCCAGTTCACCCAGTTGTAAATGGGCACCTTGCCCTCTTTAGGGTCAGGGAAGGTAAAAGCAGCGAGGGAGAGGAGATGGGCGCCGCCGCGCCCTCAATATACTGACCCCTGGAGAAGCTGAAGTCTCTGATGTCTCGCTTCCCTACGACCACATAGATTATGGTCTACCTTTTATCTTTTACACACTCTACTCACTGGTGTTCTGCGACGTTGCCCCCCCCCCCCCCCCCCCCCCCCCCCCGCCTTTTTCTTGGTACTAATCAGTGAAGATGACAGCATTAATTTGTTCCCACTGGCGCACATTGGCTGACTTTCCGAAAAGCGGAACGGGTTTTAAAGGTGTGTGCAAAGATGTTCTGCGTGTGTTCGCATATGGGACCTCGATTTATAGTCTCATCTGGAAGACTTTTTGAGAGGGGGGAGGAGGGAGTGGAGTCG
>CM060319.1:44003266-44008266 GCA_030674155.1 Stramonita haemastoma | reverse complement strand
GTCTTTTGTCTGTCATCTGTCTGTCTGTTGTCTTCTGTCTGTCTGTCTGTCTGTCTGTCTGTCTGTCTGTCTGTCTGTCTGTCTGTCTGTCTGTCTGTCTCTCTCTCTCTCTCCTCTCTCTCTCTCTCTCTCTCTCTCTCTCTCTCTCTCTCTCTCTCTCTCTCTCTCTCTCTCTCTCTCTCTCTCTCTCTCTCTCTCTTTTCAGAGCTACGCTTGCTCTGATCATATTCATCGTTATGACTTGATTGCTTGAAACTGTCTTGGATGCATCTCTTGCCCGCTGGTATCACAGAATCAGACCCCCATTCCTCCTCCCCGTCCCCCCCCCCACCCACCCCCCCCGCGACGAACACATTACTAAAAAAAAAAAGTGACAGTGGTATGCTTCTTCTCCAATACTCACTCCACTGACAGTCACAATAGGTTTTTTTTTTTAGAACATTAGCCGCAGCAAAAAAAAACCCAAACTGCTGTGTAGTACTGAAGATAAAAACAGAAAGTAATAAACTCTCATTGTCATAAGTCTCTGTTTCTCTTTTGTCTTTTCTGGTTCTAGGCTTCTTTTTTGTTGTGGGTTAGTTTGTTATTAATAAGTTTTCAGGGTTGTTTTTTTTTGTTTTTTATTCTGTCTTTTTCTGTGTCATTTAAAAAAAAATTCTTCTCCCTCTGTCTTGTTTAGTGTCTGTCACTGTCTCTTGTCTCTTATGTCTGTGTATCTATCTCGTCTGTCTGTTTGTCTCTTCAGTGTGAAATTCTCTCCCTTCGTACACTCTCCAGCAATGTTCTACTACCCCCCCCCACCCCCCCCCGTCCCCCCCCCCCACTCCCTTACTCCCCCACCCCCTGGCCCCCCTTATTTTTTTTATTTCTTTCTCGGACTCTGTCACTGGGTGTGGATTCTTACATGACACATGACACAGAAACACGGGACAGGGGGTGTTCAGCTGATGCTTCTTTCATTACAACCGTTTCAATGGGGTGTAGGGGGAGGGGGAGGGGGGTAGCCTTGGTGGTTACAGTTTTGTACTGGCGATTTGATAGCCTGGGTTCAAGTCACCCCTAAGACACCCGTTCAAGGGGATTTTTTCACCCTGGAGTTAACGTCAATACTGACTACTCCACTCTCCCCCAAAGTTCTGTGGATGGTACTATACACCGAGGTTCCGTGTCGTGTGCAAGTAGTAGGTTTCTTTGTCTTGGAAGACTATAGAGTTACGTTCTAGGCTCTAGAACGCAAAGCCTGGATGAGTTAAGAAGGGAGGGCAAGCTGTTACCCATGCAGCAGACACCTCACCCTTCCCCTCTCCACATCGCTAAAAATATGGTCTATTGGAAAGGCAATCACCGATAAGCATGGTTCCAGTGCTGTTGCAGGAGCCGCCAGAACGTTGTCATATACAGCCTCGAACCGCCCTGGGGACTCCAACTCCCCGATTTTTCATCAAGGATGGTGTCTAAACACGACACCTATGTGCATGCTGTTTTTTAAATTTTGTTGTAATCTACTTCTACCAGTACCGGCATATGATGGCCTGCTCTTCCCAAAAGGCGAAACAGGTTTTTCATGTGTGCGCGAGATGTTTTGCGTGCGTTTCACATACAGGGGTCTGGGTTTATAGTCTCATCATTCGAATGCGTCTAGAGGTGAAACATTGATTTGTCTACAAAGTGAGAAGTCACGACATTCCCTTTCCCGCCCACGCTTTTCCCAACCCCACTGGTGTCCTGTTGATACAAGAATTATCATCCCCGAAGTCGGAATGCGGGCACCTTAATGGTGGGCCAAAAACATGTCCAGTACGCAAACATCGTGACCATACGTGAACCTCGGCTCTCTTACTGATCAATCAACGCCAAAAAAAGAGAATTTTTCACAGAGTTCAGATCAACATTGCTTTTTTTTTTACATAAAGCAATATTAATCTCCATCAAAACTAGCTGATTTCACAGAGTTCATTTTACTTGCGGAAATTCAATATCTGTAGCATTTTTGTAGAGTTGTTGTTTTTCTTTTTTTTCTTTTTTTTTTCTTTTTTTTTTTTGGGGGGGGGAGGGGGTATTGCTTGTTACGTTTTTTGTACCATCCAAATTTCCAGCTCAATAAAGACTTCTCAGGAGACGGACGGGGTAGCTCAGTGGTCAGAGAACTCGCTTTCCCCACGCCAATTCTAAGCAGCATCGAGCGTGGTTACCCAGTGGATGGGTGAACCGTTTCCGCGCCTTGGCTATAGTACAGTCCCCCCCCCCCCCAGTTCACCCAGCTGTAAATGGGTACCTGCCCTCTTTAGGTCAGGGAAGGTAAAGCAGCGAGAGGAAGAGAGAGAGGAGGAGAGAGAGAGGAGGAGAGAGAGGAGAGAGAGAGAAGAGAGAGAGAGAGAGAGAGAGAGAGAGAGAGAGAGAGAGAGGAGAGAGAAGAGGAGAGAGAGAGAGAGAGGAGAGAGGAGAGAGGAGAGAAGAGAAAGAAGAGAGAGATGAGAGAAGAGAGAGACGAGAGAGAGACTGAGAGAGAGAGGAGAGAAGGGAGAGAATGAAAGGTCCAGCCTCAATAAGCGGCCTCTGAGAGCTGAGGTCTCTGACATCTCGCTCCTCGACCATATTATAGGTTATGGGGACACCTTTACCTTTTTACCTGTTAAAGACTTCCCAGGCCGAGAGATAGAGTAGCTATTGCCCAGTAGTTCATTCTGAATAGGTCCGTTACGGTATTATTTGTCCATCCTTGAACATCGTCCTTCAGGCCTCTGCCAGCTGTGAAGACACCCGGCGCCAAAAGATGATCACTGCAAGAGAACAAAGCCACAAACCATCTCTGACAGTGGTCACAACAGTTGACAATGGGTCAGTCATATCCCTGACAGTGGTGACAACAGTTGACAATGGTCAGTCATATCCCTGACAGTGGTGACAACAGTTGATAATGGTCAGTCATATCCCTGACAGTGGTGACAACAGTTGACAATGGTCAGTCATATCCCTGATGGTGGTCACAACAGTTCACATGGTCAGTTGTCCTGACATGGTGACAACAGTTCACAATGGTCAGTCATGTCCCTGACAGTGGTGACAACAGTTGACAATGGTCAGTCATGTCCCTGACAGTGGTGACAACAGTTGACAATGGTCAGTCATGTCCCTGACAGTGGTGACAACAGTTCACAATGGTCAGTCATGTCCCTGCAGTGGTCACCTTTCTGTCACACCTCATGCACTGTCACAGCAGCGTCATCACATCCTCCTTTGCACCGTTGATCATCCTGCAATCAAAACTAAAAAATAATAAATAAAAATGTCTCTTGATTTGGTGGTCCTTTCGCTCTGATCTCATTATGGAAAAGAAGAATTGCGAAGAAGAAGAATTGCGAAGAAGAAGAAGAAGAAAGAAGAAGAAGAAGAAGAAGAAGAAGAAGAAGAAGAAGAAGAAGAAGAAGAAGAAGAAGAAGAAGAAGAATTGCGAAGAAGAAGAAGAAGAAGAATTGAGAAGAAGAAGAAGAAGGAGATGGAAGAAGAAGAGAGAAGAAATTGCGAAGAAGAAGAAGAAGAAGAAGAAGAAGAAGAAGAAGAAGAAGAAGAAGAAGAAGAAGAAGAAGAAAAGAAGAAGAAGAAGAAGAGAGAAAAGAAGAAGAAAACAAAATAAACCTTAGCAACAAAAAGAACAATTCTCGACCAAAACCTAACTGATAAAACTTCCGGTAAGGCAAGACTTAGAGAAAAAAATCCACACTACGTAGCAACGAGCTGAACCATCCAAAGTAAACCAGGAAGGCGCCTGAGAGAGAGAGAGAGAGAGAGAGATGAGAGAGAGAGAGAGAGAGAGAGAGAAGAGAGAGAGAGAGAGAGAGAGAGAGAGAGAGAGAGAGAGAGAGAGAGAGAGAGCAGACGAGACAGAGAAGACAGACAGACAGACAGACAGAGACAGAGAGACAGAGACAGAAGAGCAGACAGACAGACAGACAGACAGACAGGACAGAGACAGACAGAGAGACAGAGACAAGGACAGACAGACAACAGAAGACAGAGACAGACAGACAGAAGACAGACAGACAGAGACAGAAAAAAGAGACAGAGAGACAGAGAGAGAAATTATGACCTGTTATATCTAGTGTGTCTTCTTTCCTCAGGGGCCAGTCAGTCAGTCAGTCAGTCATGCCATCTTACCTTACCACTTACCTTACCTTACCTTACCTTACCATACCAGGCCAAACTGAAGAGGAAAGAAGGGCGCGTGTGGGTTTTGAGGTCACCGTGACAGTTTAGAGTGACCGCGTGACGGGGCATGGTTAAAAGGAGGAGGAGTTATATAATGATGATGTGACCAACATGTCTCACTGTCAATATATAATGGACAATGTCACAGAAGCTGGTTTTTACACAGACAGACAATATTACGTACGTACGTACGTATGTACGTACGTGCGTATATACATAGGCATACAGACATATATGTAGACAGAAGACAGACAGACAGACAGACAGACACACACACACACCACACACACAACACACACACACAGAGAACACAGACTGATGATGATGTGATGAGAGAGAAACAGTGCAATTTGGGTGACCTGCCTTGTGTGATAGCAGCAATAATGACGACGACGACGACGACGACAACAGCAACACTTGTTATTCTCTATCTGGTCTTCAAAGACAACATCAGAGAGCGGACAGGACTTGGGTGGAGCGATCTGCCACGGAGAGTGGAGGACTGTGAGGAGTGGAGGAAGCTGGTTGCAGAATCTTAAGTGGTGCCCCCACGGTCCGCGTGACAACGGTACTGGTGAAGATGAAAAAGTGAATCTGGTCTTTCGACTATCCTGATATATTTCACCGTTGAAAAAAGCGAAGACATTATAACAGTTGCAAAATCTTCTGATTACTAATGAAGTGAAAATCAGTATCAAAAACTTCATTGGACCATAATTATGAAAAACTCTTGACTTCAGTTTTAAAAAAACGCAAACTAAAGTGGTACGGGCACATCACACGAACATCTGGAC
>CM060319.1:43985766-43988266 GCA_030674155.1 Stramonita haemastoma | reverse complement strand
TATGACTCCTCAGTCCTTAACGCCACAGAAACCGGGATAACACCGGCCGATGAGCCTTAGTTCGGGAAGGAGCTTTAAACTTTAACTTTGAACTTCTATTATAATTCATTTAATTTCAATCGTCCCACTCAGAGAGAGTGAACGAGCAATAAAATCTAGTAAAGGGAAAAAACCACTACCATCCCTCATCACTCTATCTTGCAACAGAGAAAGAGAGAGAGAGAGAAGAAGAGAAGAGAGAGAAAGAAGAGAGAGAGAGGAGAGAGGAGGAGAGAGAGAGGAGAGAGAGAGGAAAGGAGAGAGGAGAGAGAGAGAGAGAGAGAGAGAGAGAGAGATCAAGTCTTAAAATTCATTCACATCATTACGTAACACTTTTTTTTCCAAGTAAAAATCTGTTAAATCCTATTAAACACATTAAATCCTGTTTCGACTTTTCGTAAGAGTAGGCCATTGTGTACCGGTGGGAACAGATGACATATTAATTTTTACAAAAATTTCATACACATACCGGGGGGCTGGATGAAAAAAAAAAGCACATGAGTGTTTTTTCCATTATCCTCGATATAAAAGAATAAAATACAATTAAAAAAAATACAGTAGAAAAATGAAAAGGAAGTCAAATTTTCTGTGGAGACATTTTTTTCCCCAATAAACACCGGTTTGGTCGCAGAGATTGTGAAGTTGTTAGGCTGTGACCTTGGAGGCAAGCCTAGTCAGTTGCTGTTTGCATTGTTCGTCTGCTCTCAAAGGAAATTTAAGTGCTTGGTATGTGGGCTACCGTGTTTTGCCCTTTTCAACCCCACAACCCCACAATTTTTTTTTAATTTTTTCCGTCCCTTCCGCATCTTGTGAGTGGAGTGCGTGTTTTGGGGGTTGCGGCTGCATGGGGAAAATTTTTTTTTTTTTTATGATTTTATATATTCTTCTATACATTTTTTTTAAAAATTTCGTGTGGTGTGTGTGTTGTGTGGTTTTGGGTGTGTGGGGTGTGTGTTTTTGTTTGTGTGGGGTGGTATTGGTGTGTGGGGTGTGGTTTTGTGGTGTTGTGTGTGCATTGTGTGTGATGTTCTGGAGAGCTAAAATAAGAAGCCCTGATTTTACCTACTCTCAATATACAGTTCGAGTTCCCCTTCTCCCTCTCCTCTCTCTTCTCCTTCCCTCTTTTCCCCTCTCTCCCCCCTCTCCCCCTCTCTCTTCTCTCTCTTCTTTTCTCTTCTCTCCTTTTAAAAAAAAAAAAAATTTTCCAGGTTTTTTCTTTAACCTAAAAAAAAAATTTTTTTTGATTGAGATTTATCTCCCCCCCCTTTTCAAAAAAAGTCCGTTTCCCCTTAAAATAACAAATCTTTTTTCTTCCTTTCCTTGCTCAAAACCACTCCTTCAATCAAAAAACAAGAAAGCTGGTAACAACAGTGCAGCCTTCTTTTAAGTGGGGTTTTTAAAAACCCCCCACACCCCCTTTTTCAACATCGCGAACACAACCAACAAACTTTGGGACTGAAAGAAAACATCCCCTTAGGGTACCGGAGGGGGTGTCAGTATAAATAGCATCATCCCACCTTTAGGAAAAAATCAAATGTGGTTTCATCTCAAAATTTTGCTTCAACAATTTCTACAAAAATTTTTAAATTTTTTTGGGGGAGCCCGAAAAGCTGAAGGGGGAGACTTGCGGGAGCGGGGGACCCGACTTCCCGGTTCGGGGGGGCAAATCCTGATTCAGCTTCTCTGAAAGGACATAATTCTATGAAAAACAAACAAAATCTAGGAAATTCCGTGCTAAAATTCCTCTTTTTTTTTCCCCCTTTTTTTGTTTCTGACTTGTTCTTTTTCTTTTTCTTTCACCTCCTTCTTGTTTTTTCTACCTTTTGGTAATTCCGTGCCCTTTTTTTTTTTTCCCCAGAAAGACTTAAAAGATATAACATATATAAAAAAAAATCTCTCCCAGCCGAACTGGATGCACTGGGTCTGAGTTTTTAGGGGGTTTTAAAAGGGAAAGCAAAAAGTACTTCACTCAAAAAACAACAATAGTTGGGTCTTAGTTTTCCATTAAGAAGAAGAAGAAGAAGAAGGGAAAAAGAAGAAGAAGAAGAGGAAGAAAAGAAAAGAAGAAGAAGAAAAGAAAAAAAACAACAACAACAACAACAACAACAACAAAAAAAAAGAAAACAAGAACAAAGAACAAAACAAAAAACACAAGAACAACAAGAACAACAAGAACTCAACACAACAACAACAACAAAATACATCCAAAAAAAAGATCTTTGACCCAACCAAAAAAAACAAAAAAAAATACCTCGAAAACTTTTTTTTTTTATCTAAAAACTTTACCAAGAGCTGTGGCCACTACAGTAGGCCTGGCTTTGTAAATGACTTCCCTTCTCAACACTTTTCTGCTCACAGCCCACAAGCTCCGCTCTCCAGTTAACCAACCCTCTTTTTTTAATGAGTCCAGCAGAAAAATTTGGGTGGGGGGATGAAAGAACTGGGTCTGCCCAGAGAAGGA
>CM060319.1:43967315-43974815 GCA_030674155.1 Stramonita haemastoma | reverse complement strand
TTGGAAAAAAGCACTCGCTGATTTCCATCTATGATAACAGAAGGTCATTTTGACATGTCACGGGTTTCCTTGCTCTTGACTCATCTCTCTCCAAATCAAAAGACAAGAGCTGTGTAAGAACAGTGTAGCATTCATTCAAGTCTGTGTTGCAAAACCCCTACATCCCTTGTTTCAACATCGCGAACACAACCAACACAACATGGTACTGAAAGAAAACTATCCCCTTAGGGATCCGGAGGTCTGTCAGAATAAATAGCATCATCCTACCTTCTGGAAAATTCTAGTTTCCCCTTGTTTATGTCTCTTATTGGTATGCGGAGGTCTCAGATACTTGTTTGCATCCTTCACTCCTCTTGCATTGAAATTCCTTTCTAGAAATTCTCTTTTCTGCCTCTTTTTTTTTCTGACTTGTTCTTTTTCTTTCTGTCACCTTTTGTCTATTTCTACCTTCTTGGTCAATGTCTGGCCCTTGTTTTTTCCTCAGAGAGACTTAAAAGATAACAATATTCTCCATGCGATAGTTGGATACTGGGTCTGAGTTGTAGGGCTTACAGTAGAGCACGTAGTTGCTCATTAAAACAGAATAGTTTGGTGTTGAGTTTCCATTAAGAAGAAGAAGAAGAAGAAGAAGAAGAAGAAGAAGAAGAAGAGAAGAAGAAGAAGAAGAAGAAGAAGAAGAAGAAGAAGAAAACAAACAACAACAACAACAACAACAACGAAAACAAGACAAGAACAAGAACAACAAGAAACTCTAACACAACAACAACAACAAAACTACATCCAAAAAACTGTATCTTTGACCCAGACCAAGAACAACAACAAAAACTACCTCGAAAACTTTTTTTTTTATATCTACATCTTTGACCAAGAGCGTGTGGCCACTGGCAGTAGGCCTGGCTTTGTAAATGACTTCACTTCTCAACACTTGACTGCTTCACAGCCCCATCAGAGCTCCGCTCTCCAGTGAACCAACCCTCTTTACTTAATGAGTCCAGCAGGAAACTTGGCTGGGGGATGAAAGAACTGGGCTCTGCCCAGAGAAGGAAACTAACTGCCAGTAAAAGTCAGTGTTGAGACTGTGGGCAATGTACTGTGAGGCTCAACTGCATCACCATTATATGGTAGGCCTAGGAAGTATTTGCAGGCTGGAACCAGTACAGTTAAAAAATAAATAAATGATTAATGGCAAAAATTCCAGGTGGAGTTTGAACCAGATTTGTTGAGGTGACTCCCTGAAAATGTTAGGAGAGGCTCAAAATATCGTGTAGGCTACATCAAAATCAAAGAAAAATTCTGATTTAACCTTTTTTAGTTTGTTTTATAAAAGTGGGTTTTTTGTTGTTGTTGTTGTTTGTTGGATTTTCATGTCACCTGTGGTAATAGGTTGGGTCTTTTTTGTGACTTGGAAATATGTTCACTAAAATAAAAACATTCACTGTTAAGTTTGATTGATTTTAGTTTCATTTTCATGTTATCTGTGGTAATAGGCTGGGTCTTTTGTATGCCTTAGAAAGGTATTCACTAAAATATTAATTCTTTGTCGTAATAGTATGATCATAATTATTATGATGTGTTTGATCATTCACCTTACCATAATTATCTGTTTTATTGTCAGTAATCATCACATTCATCATTAATCATCATCATCATCATCATCATCATCATCATCATCATCATCATCATCATCATCATCATCATCATTTTAATCATCATCATCATCATCATCATCTTCTTCTTCTTCTTCTTCTTCTTCTTTTTCTTCTTCTTCTTCTCTATCCTTCTCTATCCTATCTTGCTCTTGTTTGGTTCATCCTTCATCATGCTCTTCTTCTGATTTCTAAAAAAAATTATGACAAAATAACCAAAAACCCCTTTGTCAGCAGTTTGAAAGTCCCTTACTTTGCTAGTCTGTGGCCATGGAGCATTCAGAATATCTGCACTCATTCTCTCTCTCATAAACATCAACCTACACTGACCACGGTGGTGGCCTACTTTGTCCAGAAAATTAGGACTCCATGAGTTACATCATACTTAAAATGAGATAACTGTGCAAACTGATTATCACTTATGTCAACGCCCTGAGGTATGCTCTGTTATCTCTACTTTTAACACGCTTATTTCCAGTTTTTGAGATTGATCCAGAACTGTTACCGCTGTTGAGAATTGTGGTTCGATAAAACAATGTGTTTGCTTAGCATTTGAGATCAATCAAGATTTATTTAGAATTATGCCATGTTTAAGCTGTGCTAAAGTCCATTCAAGACTCTCTCATCAGCCAAACTATAATTATTATGAAGCATGAGCAAAATTGCAAACCTACATCTAATATCCTCAAGTTGATCTTTTTTGTGTGTGTGCTAATAGTATAGATCTATCCCTTCAAATATCAAAAAATTGTCACAGTGCCACTTTCAAAACCTGTCTTTCGAAAACTCTGGCAATTTATTTCTCTTCTCAGAATTACAAACTTGACTTTGAAAGAAGCCATTGATGTTGAGAAAGAAACTGCACTAGCGACGCCATTATTAACATCATCTGCAGGAAAAGTTATGTGAAGAATTTTCTCCTACTCTTTAGCCCCCAGTAGACAGAATAGGTAACTGCTAGCCTAGCCTACTCCCCCAATATTTCAACTCCTAACACTTGACTATGGTATTCGGCCCTCATAGCTCTACCTACTCTCAGGCGAACCCTCTTTGGTTAATGAGTTCAGCAGGAATAGAAGTCTGGCAGTGAGATGAAAGACTGCTCTCTCTCACTGCCCCTCTAGGGTAGAACGCTGCAAAGTAAAGGGCAGTTTTGACTTTGGGCAAGAACTGTATAACTGTCATAGACTTTGCAGATTGTAATGTAGAAAGTAAACAAGTGAAATGTTATAATGTATAGAGGTATTTGCTGATTTTCCCCCTCTTACATGTTGAGGTAATTAAAAAGATATTTTGTTGTGTGAGTGAGAGAAAAAATGCATACTGTAAAACATTACTGTTATCATAATCATCGTCCTTACTGTTATATCAATTTCCAAGCTTTTAACCACTCGTGATCATTTTCTTTCTTATCTTCTTGTTCTTCTTGCTTTTCTTGTTCCCTTGTCCTTGTTCTTGATCTTCTTGTTCTTCTCCTCCTCCTCCTCCTCTTGTCTCTTCCTCCTCAACATCCTCCTCCTACTCCTACTACTGCTGCTGCTTCTGCTACTACTGCTGCAACTACTACCCTATTACTCCTACTACTACTACTAACTACTACTACTACTACTACTACTACTACTACTACTACTACTACTACTACTATACTACTACTACTTCTACTGGTGCTGCTATCATGCACTTCGACTTTTTTCCCTACTCTTCTCCTTCTTCTTCAGTATAATGATGTGAAAGCTTTGTACTTTCCAAACCTGCATGCAGTGTCAGAATATGGGCCGGCTTACAACATAACAGCATTTCTTTGCTTTGACCACGGACATATCCTGCCCCACTTTGTCCGGAAAAAATTGGCTCTGTGTATGTTGCTTCATTCACACTCAAGAGATGAGATAACTACGCAAACTGATTACCACCCAGGTAACTGCCCAGAAGAGTGCTCTCAGCTCTTCTCTTAAAGTGGATAGAATACACTTCACTGATAAAGCGGGACTTCTGAGTTTGATCCCCCACCCCACCCCCAACCTTGGAGCTCTTAACCCTGTTAATTTAACAACAGCTTCCAAACAGGGTTAGACAACTGTGAACAGGTGAACCCAAGTCCATTTCATATGCTGCGTAGTCATCGGCCAGATTGTATCAAGAAGCATAGATTCAGCTGATCAGTGAAAAACCTGCATCTGATATCTTGTCTCTCAGTAGCTTGATATTTCTGTATGTAATGCTTGTGCAATAACACATTTTTGGCCACTATGTGTACAATGCTTTTAGGTTACATCATTCGAATAAAAGATTGTTCTGCTTCGTTGTCTTCAAAACAGTTTTTTTGTTTTTTGGTTACCTTTTATTTCGAGGAAAATGTAATAAGCACTCATGTGCTTTTTTTGCATCAAGTCCCTCTGTGTGTGTGTGTGTGTGTGTGCGTGTGTGTGTGTGTGTGTGTGGTGTGTGTGTGTGGTGTGTGTTGTGTGTGTGTGTGTGGTGTGTTGTGTGTGTGTGGGTGTGTGTGTGTGGGGGGGGGTGTGTATGTGTGTGTGTGTAGTTTGGTAAATTTTGTCAAATTGTGTTCCACTTTTTGAAAGAGTAGGCCATTGTGTGCCAGTGGGAACAGATGACAAAATTTACAAAACTGTATACACACGGGCCTGGATGTAAAAAAAAAAAAAACACCAAAAAAACACGAGTGCTTATTTCCTTAAACTCGATATAAAATGAATAAATAAATAAATAAACAAATAAATAAATAAATAAACAAATAAATAAATAAATGGAAGTACTTTCTAATATTGACCACTCTACAGCAACCCCCCTCCAAAAAACAACAACAAAACCCCTCAACAATCCCCCTCTCCCCCCCTCCCCCCCCCCCCCCCTGGCTTTAAGCTGACATTCTCATTAGAATCAACCATCTGTGCCAAAGAATGATTTGACACTACATCTTCTTAGCTAGATCAATTATTTTACATTCAGAGCATGCCAAAAAAATCAACTTTCCCGAAATAGTCACAATCTAAAAACACCGCTAGCTGTATGTATAGTAAACACCCAATGTCTACAACAGCTCTCGACTTCAAACTAACCCCCATACTGTCACAAAAATGGCAGAAATTGAAATGACAGTCACAGCATAATAAATAACCATCAGTGACTTTTCTCTCTCTTTTCTCTCTCTCTCTCTCCTCCTCTCTTTCTCTCTCTTCTCTCTCTCTCTCTCTCTCTCTCTCTCTCTCTCTCTCTCTCTCTCCTCTCTTCTCTCTCAAATAGTGTGGCTAACTCGCCAACACTTGACTTTCGTACAGCTAGTCTAGGGCCGACAGACCAGACCCTTACTTTATGACGGGGGCCCCTCTTTACTTAATGAGATCAGCAGGAAACTAGACCTTGAGATGAAAGAGCTCCCAGCCCCTTCAGGGAAAAGAAACTGCCACTGAAGGGCAGGCAGTCTGTACGGTGGGCTAGGGCTAGGCCTAGGGGCTACAACTGTACAACTATTATGGAACTTGCAAACTTCTACATCTTCGTCTAATGCTTTAGACAGAAACCACAGCTGTTGGGCCCCTATCTCCATGTATTGCACTTTCGTTAAGCGCCTGACAAGTCCTGGCCTGGTTGGTTCATCGGATGTGGGCATGGGAGAGAAATGTTCTCTTTTCAATCTGTCTGAAAAAAAAAAAAAGCAGGAGAATGGACCAAGAAGGAAGAAGAAAAAAAAAGATAAGTTTACAGGAAGACTAGGAACGATGGAGAAACGTAGAGAAGCATAGAAAAGAGGGAATTCTTGGCACAGATTTTCCAGATACTGATAGATCGATCCCATCGGTACCCCATGGGGGGGACTTGCAGTTTTCCAACCATATGCAGAGTGAGAGTTAAAAAAAAAGATGGTTTAGGCTAGTGTTGCTGAATTTGTTGGTTTTCAAAATGGGGCCGGGAGACTGAGCATGATTGTGTCGTGTTGTTTCAGTGTTACACAATGTTGATAATGTGTTGACACAATGTTAATAATAACGATTTTGCTTACATTGTCCTGTCGGTCACCAACAGCTTTCCTCACAAGCAGTATTCTTCTTCTTCGTTGTTGAACGCTCAGACAGTGACCGTTGTTGTCTGTCATATTTATAGCGAAAATGCGATGCACAGCCGTTAAGCGCCTGGCAAGTCAGTCCCAGCGCGTCCGCGGACTTTGGCGAGGGAGAGAACTGGTATCTTTAGTCTTTCTGGACAAAAAATGGCAGGAGAATGGACCATGAAGGCAGAAAATAGACTAAAAGGAGGCTTGGTTTGGCTTGGCTTGGCTTGGCTTGGCTTGCTTGGCTTGGCTTGGCTTTGGCTTGGCTTGGCTTGCTTGGCTTGGCTTTGGCTTTGGCTTGGCTTGGCTTGGCTTTGGCTTTGGCTTTGGCTTGGCTTGGCTTGGCTTGGCTTTGGCTTTGGCTTGGCTTTGGCTTTGGCTTTGGCTTGGCTTGGCTTTGGCTTTGGCTTTGGCTTTGGCTTTGGCTTGGCTTTGGCTTTGGCTTGGCTTTGGCTTTGGCTTTGGCTTGGCTTGGCTTAGGTTTTATTTCCGTTCGGACTTGGCTGGGTTGGTTTGGGTGAAAGTTGGGTTGGACTGGGTTGAAGAGATTGAATCAGGTTGGATTTGATTCAGTTCAGCACTGTTCAGTTCGGGAAGGTTTGATTTTATTTGGGATGGCTTGGTTCAGCTTGGCTCGGTTTGGCTTGTCAAGTTGGCTGGTGTGGTGTGGCTCAGTTTGGCTTGTCAAGTTGGCTTGGTGTGGTGTGGCTCGGTTTGCCTGCTGTGGTTTGGTTTGGTTTGGTTTGGTTTCCTTTCGGGTTGTTTCAGTTTGTTTGGTTTTGTTTTTGATTTGTCACGGTTGAATTGTAATTATTCCAGGGTTTGGGGTTGTTGTTGTTTTTTTTAATCGTTCCTGGCCTAGAGCTCCGAGGTTCACCAACGGTGGGATTTTGCGTATGTGACCGTTTTTCGCCCACCATGAAGGTAGCCGTATTTCCATTTTGGGGGATATTATTTTTGATGACTTTGCTCACAAATTTGGATGGTGAGAGCCAAAAGAATGTACAGACAGCAAATGTTTGTGTATCTTATTCCGTTTATGAAAGCAAACAAGTGTATGCTATTGATATGTACAAAAGAGAATGGCGATATTCAAAACAGTGTCAAGTTCTCCTGGTTTTGGCCTTAATTAAAAAAAAAATATATTTGCCTGCTGATTAATTGTTTCGTGCTCAGTAATATTTGCGGGCTATTTGCCAGCTTGTGCTGTTATGTATTCATTATTACGCCTATGATTCATTTCCGAAAATATTCAATTTTCCTGTGACGTGTTGGCAATAATATACACACACAGACACACAGATACACACACACACACACACACACACACACACACACTCTCTCTCTCTCTCTCCCTCTCTCTCTCTCTCTCTCTCTCTCTCTCTCTCTCTCTCTCTCTCTCTCTTCTCTCTCTTTCTCTTTCTCTTCTCTCTCTTACTCACTCACTCAATCACTCATGCATATCTTGGGGCAACCAACAAAAAAAGACAATATCGAAACATAAAGACAGTTAAGAAAAAGGTTATGGGGCAGTCAGACAGACATACAAACATAGAGACAGACAGACAGACATACAAACACAGAGACAGACAAAACAGACAGACAGACAGAAAAATGCCCTTCCCCAAAGGACTCTCTTCATCTAAATTTGGCAAGGGCATTCGGTTCACTTGACCTTTCTGTCGTAACCAGGGAAAAGTGCGAAGTACACACACACACACATACATACACATATATATCCATACATCCATATATATATATATATATATATATATATATATATATATA
>CM060319.1:43939815-43952315 GCA_030674155.1 Stramonita haemastoma | reverse complement strand
CTGCCTGCCTGTATGTACTGTGTTTGCTCTTTCTTTTTGTCTGTATCCATGTCTGTGGTTTAAGCATAATCTATTCAATACACAATAGTCAGCGCACTCCTTTCCTCTATCCAATGTTAAAGCAGCATCGAGCATGGATGGATACCAATTGGATGGGTGACGGTTTGCGCGCCTTGGCTTCAGTACAGTCTCCCAGTTCACCCAGCTGTAAATGGATACCAATTGGATGGGTGACGGTTTGCGCGCCTTGGCTTCAGTACAGTCTCCCAGTTCATCTAGCTGTAAATGGGTACCTGCCTTCTTTAGGGTCAAGGATGGTAAAGGAGCGAGGGAGAGGAGATGGGCGCTGCCCTCAACATGCTGGCCCCTAGAGAAGCTGAGGTCTCTGATGCCTCGCTCCCCTACGACTACATAGGTTACGGGACACCTTTACCATTACCGATTCAATACACTTACAACGTAAGCAAATAATGATACAGCTGGCGAAAGACATCAAGCTATATCATATTTCAAGCCCCCGCCCCATCTCTATCTGTCTGTCTGTCTGCCTGTCTGTCTGTCTCAGCTGTGAGTGAGTGAGTGAGTGATGTGAGTGAGTGTGTGTGTGTGTGTGTGTGTGTGTGTGTGTGTGTGTGTGTGTGTGTGTGTGTGTGTGTGTGTGTGTGTGTGTGTGTGTGTGTGTGATGGTGTGTGTGTGTGAGAGAGAGAGAGAGAAAAGGATGTGTGTGTGTGTGTGTGTGTGTGTGTGTGTGTGTGTGTGTGTGTGTGTGTGTGTGTGGTGTGGCGTGCGTAGTAATAGTTGTAGCGGGCGGGAGGAGTGCGTGAGTGACGTTTTGTGTGCATACATGCGCTGCACACATGTATGTATGTATGTGTGTTTTGAGAAGGGGTGCTTGTTGTATGCATTCGTGCGCACGTGTGTGTGTGTAATGTGTATGGTGTGTGTGGTGCGCGCGCGCGCGAGCGTGCAGGTGCGCTCGCCTGCATGCATATGTAGGGTATGTGACACACGCACATGAGCGTGTATATGTTTTATGTGAGAGCCTGCACACACACACACACACACACACACACACACACACACGCACGACCACCACACACACACACACTAAAATAACTACGATATAATACTACATACATAAAAATACACGCATACAACTACAAATACACACGGACGGTGAGTCTGTGTACGTTTGCATGTGTGTCTACGTGCGTGTGTGTATATATGTCACCTACTAATCACCTTGGGGGTACTGTATAGTATAGTATAGTGTAGTGTAGTGTAGTGTGTCGGCCTTATATCTTTTGTTATGGCTTTCCTTGGCATGACAGACAGATCCAGTTGGCTTCAGAGCACCACGGCACGTTACTGTTTGTCACTAGCAACAGCAGGTAGCATAGTAGGCCTATTTTTTTTTTGTCTTTCTTTCATTCTTTCTTTCTTTCTGTCTGTCTTTCTGTCAGCACTTGGCACTTCTATTCACACTGAAGTGCCACAGCAAATGTAGGTGTGGTGGCGTGTAGAGTATATATACATGCGCTAAAGGTTTGTATAATTGTACAATACACGCGTGCGTGCGTGCGTGGCGCGCGCGCACTTATACTAACACAATACATACACACACACGAAACACCACAACAAAACACCACAACCACCAAACACACACACACACACACACACACACACAACCGAAACACACACAACACACACAAAACACACACACCACCAACCCACAACAACACCCAAACAAACACACACAAACCACAGCACCAACACAACACACACACACCCACCTCACACACACACAACACACACACACAACACACACCACACACAGACACTACACACACACACGAACACACACACACACAAACCCACCACCCACACACCACACTACACCACACACACACACACACACACACACACACACACACACACACACAACACACACACAGCTTGTATACACAGACACTAAAGAAGAGTGCTGACACAGTATACACACGGGACTGTATCAATCACCCACCACCACTCACCACCACCACCACCACCACCACCACCACCACCAAACAGGTTTTTTTTGAGTGACGTAGTAACTGCTGTGTATACACACTGGAAACTCAGGTGGGGTTTTGTTTTGTTTTGTTTTGTTTTGTTTCGTTGGGGTTTTTGTTTTTATGTCCCTCGGCTAGAGCTATGAGATTCACCAATGGTAAGATTTTGTGTATGCGACTGTTTTGCTTGGATGAAAACTAAAACCCGAGGCCCTGTGTGCCAACGCACGAAGAACATCTTGCCCACACGTTAAAAACTGTTCTGCTTTTCGGAAGAGTAAGCCATTCTGTGCCGGTGGCATTTCATGCACTGGCAGGTCTGCAGTTGAATTTGATAAGGGAGATCGTCAAAATCCCCACCCTTCATTCACCAAACCGCCGAGATTCGAACCTACGACTTCGTGGGCCATAGGATTTGAAGTCAAACTGTCTTAACCCCTCGGTTATAGCGTTTGTCATTGTACTGGGTTTATAATCTTATCGAAATGACTAGCAAAGGGAATGCAGAGGCAGCCACGTTCACTGGTTCCGTGAGAAAACATCTTCCCAAAAAAACACAATAGCGAAGATTTGACCCAGCGCTTTTAGTTACCTAAAAATTAGACCAGGAATTCTGCGCTCTAACCACCAGAGGCTTCCTTCCCCAAAGAACACAATAGCAGAGATTTGACCCAGCTGCTTTTAGTTACCTCAAATCAGACCACCAATCCTGTACTCTATCCACTAGCCTTCCTTCCCCCTGCCTTTGCCACTACTGCTCCTGTCCCAATGGAGACTTCGTGACCTGAAAGCTATCACGCCATTACTGATGATGAAATCAGTTGCAAACTGTACAGCTGCGTTTTTATTTTTACGGTTCGGTAATCCCGGTGGCAGGGAGTTCCAATCGATTGGGATCACTAATTGTGACGGTAGGGCTGCATGCATGGCATATGTGCACCGTTGCTGTGTTGTTGTGTTCTATGGAAACCACTAGCCAACCCTGCCCTTCTTTCTCTTGGCCGTAGCTTGCTTAGCTGGTCCGCCCACATTACAGAAGAAAATGGTAAAGGTGTTCCCATAACCTATGTGGTCTGTTGGGGAGTGAGGTGTCAGAGATCTCAGCTTCTCCTGGGGCCAGGATATTAAGGGCAGAGCCCATCTCCTCTCCCTCGTTGCTTTACCTTCCCTGACCCTAAAGAGAGCAGGTACCCATTAATTTTACAACTGGGTGAACTGGGGGACTGTACTGAAGCCAATGCGTGCAAAAGGTCACCCATCCACTTGGTAACCACGCTATGCTGCTTAACATTAGCTTGGGGAAAGGAGTGCTCTGACCACTGAGTTAGCAATCTGGACTATCTACACCACATAACATTAATTGACTGTCAAGTCTACATGGTATGAGTAGCCTAGTGGTTGAGCGCTAACTCGTGATCTGATGGATAACTGAAGCCATGGGTTCCTGCCTGTCTCCCTGTTTTGCTATAAAACAATCCTTTTTTCCCATAGAGTTCACATTGATACTCACTCTGTTTCCCCGGAGAGATCTTGGGATGAAATTATTAACCAGATGCCCCCTGTACAGCAACGCACACAGAGAACAGCTTGTGCACTCTTTCAAATTCGACCCATCTTTCGTTAAAGAGTAGGCCAGTTAATGTTGATGACATGGATGGTAAGAACATGCCCAGCATGCATCTGCTACCCAGAGAGAGAAATGGGCGCTGCCAGGTTCAATCTGCTTAAAAACACCCTGAATTTTGTCATCCATTCCCACTGGCATGCAATGGCCTTACTCTTCCAAACCCTAGAGCCATAATGTGCTCGCAAGGCATTCTGCATGTGTTCACACAGGTAGGTTCTGCAGTGCCTTAATGGCATGATTTGATTGGGTTTCAAGTTACAGCAGAGTTATCCGATTTTAGGAACAGTACCGGTGTAATAAGCCAATATCACTCTATGCAACAAACACTATCATAGTCATTTTGGCAACGCTGAAAGTACTATCAGTAGTGTTTATAGCACAGGCCTACACGCCAAAAGCACTATTTCTAGCTACGCCTCCTACCCAAGGCTGGGAATCAACCCAGGTCCTCATGATTTACTTGTTGGCAAGCAAAGCCTTAAACATCCTGCCACCCCTTTTCTTAGTATTTGATATATATATATATATATATATATATATATATATTATATATATATATATATATATATATATATATATATATATATTATATATATATATACATTTATATAAAAGTGTGTGTGAGCTTTGAGGTAATGTTTATAGTGTTCATAGCCTAGCCAACGTCACTAAGGTAGTGTTTACAGCATGTGCAAAAGTCACTAGGGTAGTGGTTATGGCATGAAAGCCTTACGCCAAAACCACTACAGTAGTCTTTATTGCACGGTAGTGTTTTGAGCCTGTTTTGACAGAGCACTCCTTTCCCCAAGCTAAGGTTAAGCAGCATTGAGCGTGGTCACAGTACCGGGACTGGATAACTCAGTGGTCACAGCACTTCTTTCCCCAAGCTAAGGTTAAGCAGCATTGAGCGTGGTCACAGTACCGGGACTGGATAACTCAGTGGTCAGAGCACTTCTTTCCCCAAGCTAAGGTTGAGCAGCATTGAGGGTGGTCACAGTACCGGGACTGGATAACTCAGTGGTCAGAGCACTTCTTTCCCCAAGCTAAGGTTGAGCAGCATTGAGGGTGGTCACAGTACCGGGACTGGATAACTCAGTGGTCAGAGCACTTCTTTCCCCAAGCTAAGGTTGAGCAGCATTGAGGGTGGTCACAGTACCGGGACTGGATAACTCAGTGGTCAGAGCACTTCTTTCCCCAAGCTAAGGTTGAGCAGCATTGAGGGTGGTCACAGTACCGGGACTGGATAACTCAGTGGTCAGAGCACTTCTTTCCCCAAGCTAAGGTTGAGCAGCATTGAGCGTGGTCACAGTACCGGGACTGGATAACTCAGTGGTCAGAGCACTCTTTCCCCAAGCTAAGGTTGAGCAGCATTGAGCGTGGTCACAGTACCGGGGACTGGATAACTCAGTGGTCAGAGCACTCCTTTCCCCAAGCTAAGGTTGAGCAGCATTGAGCGTGGTCACAGTACCGGGACTGGATAACTCAGTGGTCAGAGCACTCCTTTCCCCAAGCTAAGGTTGAGCAGCATTGAGCGTGGTCACAGTACCGGGACTGGATAACTCAGTGGTCAGAGCACTCCTTTCCCCAAGCTAAGGTTGAGCAGCATTGAGCGTGGTCACAGTACCGGGACTGGATAACTCAGTGGTCAGAGCACTCCTTTCCCCAAGCTAAGGTTGAGCAGCATTGAGCGTGGTCACAGTACCGGGACTGGATAACTCAGTGGTCAGAGCACTCCTTTCCCCAAGCTAAGGTTGAGCAGCATTGAGCGTGGTCACAGTACCGGGACTGGATAACTCAGTGGTCAGAGCACTTCTTTCCCCAAGCTAAGGTTGAGCAGTATTGAGCGTGGTCAAGTGGATGGGTGATCCTTTGGGCGCATTGGCTTTTGTACAGAGCCCCAATTGTAAGTGGTTAAAACTTCCTACCCTTTTAGGGTCAGGGAAGGTAAAGCCGGGGAGGGGGGGGCGGAGAGAGAGGGCCCGCCCTCAACATGCTGGCCCCTAAAGAACCTGAGGTGGTCTGATGCCTGGCTCATCTACGACCACATAGGTTACTTTATTTTATTTATTTTATACCTCTTTATGTCACAGCAGATTTCTCTGTGTGAAATTCGGGCTACTCTCCCGGAGAGCACGTCGCCACAAGTGCAGCGCCTACCCATTATTTTTTTCCCCTCAGGGATGGTGTCTAAACACGACACCTGTGTGCAGGCTGGTTTTTTTTTTTAATTTTGTCATCCCTCCTACGTGCACACGATGGCCTGCTCTTCCGAAAGGCGGGAACGGGATTTTAATGGGATTTTAACGTGTGCACAAGATGTTCTGTGTGTCGCACACGGGACCTCGGTTATTTTTTCCGTCAAACTGGGAAGAAAGTGCGAGCTGGGTAGAACCCAGAAACTCGGTTTACATATTGGCAGGCAAACGTCTTAACCATCCTGCCACGGTTGGGACACATTTACCTTTTCTTTTTTACCACTAACAAACTATTTTCTTGTTGTGATTGTATTCAGTTATGTCCCAGGTGGAGATTTCCGATTTAGGGACTGTGAGAGAGAAGGTGGCTCAAACCAATCATCGCCACTTGGTGCCCAATGACCAGTCCTCAAGGAGTTTCAAGGGAGGAGTCACACTGGGCAGGCCCGCCCACTGTTCACAAACTGAGCTGAGGTCTCATAGGCCTTGTATTGGGTGGTGTTAGGTTAGCAGCAAGCAGAGAAGACTATTGGCTAAGGATTATCGGGAGTGGATGTCAACAATTTATTGGTATACTGGCTTTACACAAGCTCGTGTGTGACTGGTTGTGGTGTGTGTGTGTGTGTGTGTGTGTGCCAGGGTGGTGTGTGTGTGTGTGGTGTGTGCGCACGCATGTGTGCTGTGTGTGGTGTGGGGGCGCACAGGGGTGGCTGGAGCCTGGGTAGCTCTAAAAGTGTGCCCAAGGTGTTCTGGGTGTGTTCGCACACAGGACTGTGCTTTATATTCTCATCTGAAAGACTTGGAGGAAAATGTGCCGAGTATATTACTTTGTTTCCATCTTCCTTTTTTTTTCAAAAGTGCATGTAACGATGTTATGTACCCCTACTGATAATGTTATTACTGTGTTCATTTGACATTTGATACAGTTTATAAAAAAAACAACAACACATATTGTGTATATTTAATGTTTCGTAATTACAAGATATTAGTTTTCTTTTCTTAATCATTACAATCCCTGTTGACTCATGACGTCAGTAAAAAATAAAAAGCAAGATGAACTTAATATTGTCCTGGTTTAATGTTTCATATAACACAATGTTTTTTCTTCTCTTGATATAACTCTGCAATGATATCTTCATGTCCAAAACTGCAATACAACCTAGCCATTTTTGTTCTCTTTATTGTCACGTATGTAATTCTCTGAAAGCTCAGACAGCAATTATTGTCGTACATATTGTCTGTCACATAAGCAAAAATATGTTTCGCTGACGTTAACAGCTTGACAAGTCAAGCCCAGCCCATCCTAATTCAGCCTGGGAGAGAATAATGATTATCTTTTAAATCTGTCTGGAAAAAAAAGAGGCAGGAGAATGGACCAAGACGGCAAAAAATAGATAAGAAGGAGGTGGACGGATGAAAAGAAATTTTTAAAAAGACAGAAACAAAGAAAGGGATAGAAAAGAAGGAATTCCTAGCACAGAATTTCCAGAAGGTAGGGATGCTGTTTATACCAACAGAACCCTCAGCATCCCCTGGGGGTAAGTCATGTAGTCGTAGAACAGGGTGAGAGCAAGGGCATGTATACTTATAAGGTAAAAGGTAAAGCTGTACAATAACCTTTGTGGTCGTAGGGGAGCGAGACATCAGAGACCTCAGCTTCTCTAGGGGCCAGCATACTGAGGGCGAGGCCCATCTCCTCTCCCTTGCTGCTTTACTTACCCTGACCCTAAAGAGGGCAGGTACCTATTTACAGTTAGGTGAACTGGGGGGACTGTACTGGAGCCAAGGCACGCAAAAGGGTCACACATCCAACTGGTAACCACACTCGATGCTGCTTAACTTGACTTGGGAAAAGCCAGGCTCTGACCACTGAACTATCCCGCCCCCCAAAAAACATGTATACTCGTACTAGATCTATACTGAAACGGGCAGGGTCTCTTCTGAGCACTGGCCTAAGGGCACTCTGGCTTCATTAAATCAACAGTACAGTGTAGATTGTGAAAACTTGACTTCCCCGACTTGTACTGTGCCTAGTAAAGTCAAATTAAGAGACCCTAGCACGAAAATATGAGAAGAAAAAGGGGGTGGGGTGGGGTGGGGTGTGGGGTGGAAACTCCATAAATGTTACACATAACTCACAAACCTTTACCCATTAATTTTTAATATATGCCTGTGTTTTGGTGTTCTCTCTGAGACACTAGCTTGGCGTAGTATAACAGTTTTGTAAGCAATGTACAGGAGAGCTTATTCTGTTATTCTCGATGAGATGAATAAAATATGACAATGAATACACAGAAACCTGCTGACTCCAAAAACCTAAACAACAGCAGTTGACCTCATGTGCTTCTGAACATTGGAGTAGTGGTTGTTTTTTTCTCACTCCACGACCATTTCAACACTGACCGTGTTTTCATCTCTTACATCTGTCTTCATACAAATAAACAAGGCACTGGCAGGCCTGCATAGAAGTGGACTTGGAAGACTTAAAAAATCCCCCACCGGTCCATTAATCCATTAATTCACTACCGATCATAAAATCCCCTCGATATTTTGCATGTGATTTTACTCACGAATATATCTATTGTTATTTCAATGCAACCTTAGCTGTCCAAGAACTGGTTTCTGGTACAAGGATGCAGACGATGATAGAATACGTCATCTTTTCTCACGGAGATGTAGGCCCTATGTTTTGCCTTATATTATTCAATCACTTCGTTGTTTGTGTGTGTGTGTGTGTGTGTGTGTGTGTGTGTGTGTGTGTGTGTGTGTGTGTTGTGAGTTGTGTGTTGGTGGGTGTGTGGGTGAGAGATGAGAGAGAGAGAGAGGTGTGGTGATGAGGAGTGAGTGAGTGTGTGTGTGTGTTGTGGTGTGTGTGTGTGTGTGTGTGTGTGTGTGTGCGTGCGTGCGTGCCTGCGTGAGTGAATATACCATAGAGTGTGTAGTGTACCTTCAGAGGTACACACATACACACACAGCCAACACCTGTATAGAAAGTGACGTTGCTAAACAGAGAAAGCAAACATTTCTTTGTCAATTCCTTCTTTTGTTTCCACGACTCCATGTAGAGTGTTTCCTGAAAAGCTGAAGGGACCGGTTTTCCTAAAATAAAAGACAGAAGACAGAAAGAAGAAAAGAAGAAAAAAAATGCTGATCTTGCTCTAAAGAAGTGTAAGACAAAGCAAATATTTATTTATGTAGATAAAGTGACGGAAAAGAAGTACGCATGGCTAGGTAGAGTAGAGTGAGAGAGAGAGAGGAGAGAGGGAGGGGAGGAGAGAGTTAGAGAGAGAGAGAGAGAGAGAGGAGGAGAGAGAGGAGTTAGAAGAGAATGGAGAGAGAGAGAGGAGGAGAGAGAGAGGAGGAGAGGAGAGGAGAGTTACGGAAAGAAGAACGAGAGGGAGAGAGAGAGAGGAGAGAGAGGGGGGGGGGGGGGGGCTAGCGCGACAACCACCACCACCACATTACGCTCATCATCCTTATCACCTTTTCCTTGGCCCACATTGCTCAGTGTCTTCACACACACACACACCACACACCCACCGCGCGCGCGCTACACGTACCGCGGACGCCACACACAGCACACGCATCTACACACACACACACACACGCACACATACACACACTGTGCACACACAGGGTGAAGAAACACAACCACACACAATACATAATAGATCTATGTGTCCCTACACACAACACACACACACACACACACACACACACACACACACACACACACTACCACTACACACACAACACACACACACACACACACTCACACACACACACACCACACACACACACACACACACGTACACACACACACACACACACACACACACACACACACACACACACACACACACAATCTGTCACTCATTACGTAAACTGCCAAGTCACAGGGATTTTGATGTCAATCTAAGAAGGAAAAAAAAAAACACAGTACAAAAAAAGAGACTCCCCCCCCCCCCCCCCCCCCCAAGAAAAGGATAGGGGAGAGGGAACTTAGGGGGAACGGATAATAAAGAACGATGGGGATAAGGGTGGGGTTACGGGGTTGGGGTGTTTTTTTTCTGGGGGGGGGGGGGAGGGGGTAGATGGGGTGGGTGGTGGTGGTGGGGAGGGGGGATAGGGGGAGGGGGGAGGGTCTTCGATCGATCGCTGACGTCAGTCCCGTATATATATTCAGTGAGAAGGTCACAACGCTTCAAGGTGGATTGAAGATTAAAACACATTACGTCGTTCGCGTGCATGCTTGCATGTCTAATCAGAGAGAGAGGAGAGAGAGAGAGAGAAGAGAGAGAGAGAGAGAGAGAGAGAGAGAGAGAGAGAGGAGAGAGAGAGAGAGAAGATTACTAAAAAAAAAAAAAAATAAAATAATAATAATAACCACCGGCCAGCATTCTATGATCGTCATCATAATATTTTTTTTCCACACCCATTGTGCACACGCGTTCGCGAGAGATCAAAGAGAGAGAGAGAGAGAGAGAGAGAGAGAGAGAGAGAGAGAGAGAGAGAGAGAGAGAGAGAGAGAGAGAGAGAGGAGAGGGAGAGAGAGAGGAGAGAGAGATTACAAAAACAAACAACTGCGGCCAGCATTCTATGATCGTCATACCTTTTTCTTTTTTCTTTTTTTTTGCACACCCGTGTGCACAAAGCCTTCTCTCTCTCTCTCTTTTCTCCTCTCCCTCACCTCTCTCTCTCTCTCTCTCTCTCTCTCTGTATCCTTACATACCCCATCAGCGCGCGAGCGCGTAGAAGACTTAGATAAAGGTACTAGGCTGTATAAATAGAACATCCGTTACTAACGGAACCACAGGCTCTTCATGATATCATAGTTTGACGTAATTGCGGGAAGGAGCCCAATAGGGGTGGGTGTGTGAAAACACATAAAAGAGAAATAAAAGAATGATAATGATAATGCAAACAAGAAGAACGAGAGAAGGAAAAGAATGCGAACGGGTAGGGAGGGGGTGAGTGTGATTTAAAAAAACAACAACAAAAAAGCAAAGCAGAAATTGGCAGGAACAGGCAAGCAAGAGATGGGAAGAAGGGATGGAAGATTACTATGGGAAATAAAGAAGGCACTCTTCTTGTAAAGACGGACAGAAATGAAGGAAGGCTTTTAAAAAGGAATAAAGAAAGATTGATTAATGAATTAATTACGGATAGAAAGATAGGATGGAAGGAAAAGAATGTACAAAGGAAGGAACCTACGATAGAGAAAAATATATTTAATCAAACTCAAATGTTTCATTTCGATTTTTAAAAGAAGAAAAGCACAAAGGAAGTAAGAAAAAGGAAAGTAAACATTCGATCGAAATCAAATGTTTCATTTTGGTCTTCAAAAAGCACGACGAATTTCAACGAGCTTTTGTCGTTAGATCTATATAGTAGGCATCTTGTCAGTCTCGGAAAACTATGGAGCTGCGCTCTTGGCTGTATGTAGAGCGCAAAGCCTGAGTAAGTATGGAGGGCAATCTGTTACTCATGCAGTAGCCCCCCCCCCACCCCCCCCCCCCCCCCCCTTCATTCTCCACGTCGCTGGAATGGTCCATTGGAAAGGCAATAGCCAGTACGCATGTAGGTTCCAGTCCCGTCCAGAGGCCTCCATACCAGACCGTTGCCATATAGATCTACAGCCCTCAACCGCCCTGGGGACTCCCCGATTCTTCCTCAGGATGGTGACGCGACACCTGTGCACATTACTGTTTTGTTTTTAATTTTGTCATCCGCTCCTCCCGGCGTACAATAGCCTGCTCTTTCAAAAAGCAGAACGGGTTTTTACGTGTGCGCAAGATATTCTGCATGCGATCACATACGGGGTCTTTGGCTTATAGTCTCATCCGAATGTCATTGTATAAATCGGATTATTAGATCTATGGGCATGATCTTGATGAAGCAAGATAATTATACCTATAAGCTTTCTGCCCAGATCATGCATCTTGTTGTACAGCAGTGACATTCCCTCCCCCCCCTCCCTTCAACCGTGTCTAAACTAATCAAGAAAAGCGAGGAGAGAGAGAGAGGAGAGAGAGAGAGAGAGAGAGGAGAGAGAGAGAGAGAGAGGAGAGAGAGAGAGGAGAGAGAGAGAGAGAGAGAGAGAGAGAGAATCAGCAGACACTACAGCTGTCATAGGTTTTTCCCATTAATTGTTTACTTTTGTATTTTGTTTATTCATATGCATTTTGCAGCAGATGGTGATATTTTCAAAGTAAGTGATATGTATACCAGCTAGCTGCCAAATGAAATTTGTAATGCCCTACCTTTGGAGTAGGCTGTTAGCCGTTAGCTTGTTGTTATGCTCACAATGCTAACGTGTATTGTAACCTTTTTTTTTTTTTAAAAAAAGGTAAACATCTTTTTAACCCAAACATCAGACAAAACCTGTCAAATTCAAATTCCTTCCCCCCACTTTTTCCCCACAGAGAGAGGAGAGAGAGAGAGAGAGAGAGAGAGAGAGAGAGAGAGAGGAGAGAGAGAGAGAGAGAGGAGAGAGAGAGGAGAGAGAGAGAGAGAGAGAGAGAGAGAGAGAACCCCTTTCACCCCCACTCACCCTGAAAAAAAAACCCAGCACACACACACACACACACACACACACACACACACACACACACACACACACACAC